>JAVLSZ010000009.1:73140326-73182826 GCA_032313775.1 Urocyon cinereoargenteus | reverse complement strand
GTTAGGGTTAGGGTTACGGTTATGTTTAGGGTACGGGTTAGGGTTAGGGTACGGTTTAGGGCTAGGGTTAGGGTACGGGTTAGGGTTAGGTTTAGGGGTTAGGGTTAGTGTTAGGGTTAGGGTTTGGGTACGGGTTAGGGTTAGGGTACGGGTTAGGGTTAGGTTTAATTTTCGGGTTAGAATTAGGTATAGCATACGGGTTAGGTTTAGGGTTAGGGTTAGGGTTAGGGTTAGGGTACGGGTTAGGGTTAGGGTACGGGTAAAGTTTAGGGTTAGGGTAAGGGTTAGGTTTAGGTTTAGGAAAGGTTTAGGGTTAATGTTAGGGTTAGGGTTAGGGTTGGTTAAGCTTAGGGTTAGGGTACAGGTTAGGGTAAGGTAAGGGTTAGGGTTAGGATTAGGGTTAGGGTACGGGTTAGAGTTAGGCATAGGGTTAGGGTTAGGGTTAGGGTACGGGTTAGGGTACGTGTTAGTGTTAGGGTACCGGTTAGGGTTAGGGTACGGTTTAGGGTTAGGGTTAGGGTACGGTTTAGGTTAGGGTTAAGGGTTAGCGTTAGGGTTAGGGTTAGGGTACGGTTTAGGGTTAGGGTTAGGGGATAGGATTAGTGTTAGTGTTAGGGTACGGATTAGGGTTAGGGTACGGATTAGGGTTAGGGTTAGTGTACGGTTTAGGGTACGGGTTAGGGTATGGGTTAGGGTTAGGGTTAGGGTACGGGTTAGGGTTAGGGTACGGGTTAGGGTTAGGGTTAGGAAAGGTTTAGGGTTAGTGTTAGGGTTAGGGTTAGGTTTGGTTAAGGTTAGGGTTAGGGTACAGGTTAGGGTAAGGGTTAGGGTTAGGGTTCGGATTAGGGTTAGGGTACGGGTTAGGGTTAGGTTTAGGGTAAGGGTTAGGGTACAGGTTAGGGTTAGGGTTAGGGTTAGAGTTAGGTTTAGGGTACGGGTTAGGGTTAGGGATAGGCTTAGGGTTAGGGTTAGGGTACGGGTTAGGGTACGTGTTAGGGTTAGGGTACCGTTTAGCGTTAGGGTACGGTTTAGGGTTAGGGTACGGGTTAGGGTTAGGGTTAGGGGTTAGCGTTAGGGTTAGGGTTAGGGTACGGGTTAGGGTTAGGGTTAGGGGATAGGGTTAGTGTTAGGGTTAGGGTACGGGTTAGGGTTAGGGTTAGGGTACTGGTTAGGGTTAGGGTTAGGGTTAGGGTACGGTTTAGGGTTAGGGTTAGCGTTAGTGTACGGGTTAGGGTTAGGGTTAGGGTACGGGTTAGGGTTAGGGTTAGGGTACGGGTTAGGGTTAGGGTTAGGTTTAGGGTACGGGTTAGGGTTAGGGTTAGGGGTTAGGGTTAGGGTATGGGTTAGGGTTAGGGTTAGGGTTAGGGTTAGGTTTAGGGTACGGGTTAGGGTTAGGGTTACGGGTTAGGGTACGGGTTAGGGTTAGGGTTAGGGTACGGGTTAGGGTACGGGTTAGGGTACGGGTTAGGGTACGGTTTAGGGTACGGGTTAGGGTTAGGGTTAGGGTACGTGTTAGGGTACGAGTTAGAGTACGGGTTAGGGTACGGGTTAGGGTACGGTTTAGGGTTAGGTTTAGGGTACGGGGTAGGGAACGGGTTAGGGTTAGGTTTAGGGTACGGGTTAGGGTACGGGTTAGGGTACGGGTTAGGGTAAGGGTTAGGGTACAGGTTAGGGTACAGGTTAGGGTTAGGGTTAGGGTACAGGTTAGGGTACGGGTTAGGGTACGGGTTAGGGTACGGGTTAGGGTACGGGTTAGGGTACGGGTTACGGTTAGGGTTTGGGTACGGGTTAGGGTACGGTTTAGGGTAAGGGTTAGGGTACGGGTTAGGGTTAGGGTTAGGGTACGGGTTAGGGTACGGGTTAGGGTTAGGGTTAGGGTACGGGTTAGGGTACTGGTTAGGGTTAGGGTTAGGGTACGGGTTAGGGTACGGGTTAGGGTACGGGTTAGGGTTAGGATTTGGGTACGGGTTAGGGTACGGGTTAGGGTACGGGTTAGCGTACGGGTTAGGGTACGGGTTAGGGTTAGCTTAGGGTACGGGTTAGGGTACGGTTTAGGGTACGGTTTAGGTTACGGGTTAGGGTACGGGTTAGGGTACGGTTTAGGGTACGGGTTAGGGTTAGGGTACGGGTTAGGGTTAGGGTTAGGTTACGGGTTAGGGTTAGGGTTAGGGTACGGGTTAGGGTTAGGGTTAGTGTTAGGGTTAAAGTACGGGTTAGGTTTAGTGTTAGGGTTAGTGTTAGGGTTAGGGGTTAGGGGTTAGGGTTAGGGTTAGGGTTAGGGTTATGGTACGGGTTAGGGTACGAGTTAGGGTTAGGGTTAGGGTTTGGGTACGGGTTAGGGTTAGGTTTAGGTTTAGGGTTAGGATTAGCATTGGGTTAGGGTTAGGGTTAGGGTTAGGGTTAGGGTTAGGTTTAGGGTTAGGGTTAGGTTTAGGGTACGGATTAGGGTTAGGGATAGGCTTAGGGTTAGGGTTAGGGTACGGGTTAGGGTACGTGTTAGGGTTAGGGTACCGGTGAGGGTTAGGGTACGGGTTAGGGTTAGGGTTAGGGTACGGGTTAGGGTTAGGGTTAGGGGTTAGCGTTAGGGTTAGGATTAGGGTACGGTAGGGTTAGGGTTAGGGGATAGGGTTAGGGTTAGGTTTAGGGTACTGGTAAGGCTTAAGGTTAGGGTACTGGTTAGGGTTAGTGTTAGGGTACGGTTTAGGGTTAGGGTTAGGGTTAGGGTACGGGTTAGGGTTAGGGTTACGGGTTAGGGTACGGGTTAGGGTACGGGTTAAGGTTAGGTTTAGGGTACGCGATAGGATACGGGTTAGGGTACGGGTTAGGGTTAGTGTTAGGGTACGGGTTAGGGTATGGGTTAGGGTACGGGTTAGGGTTAGGGTTAGGGTAGGGTTTAGGTTTAGGGTTAGGGTTAGTGTACGGGTTAGGGTTAGGGTTAGGGTACGGGTTAGGGTACGTTTTAGGGTACGGGTTAGGGTTAGGGTTAGGGTATGGTTTAGGGTACAGGTTAGGGTACGGTTTAGGGTACGGGTTAGGGTACGGGTTAGGGTACGGGTTAGGGTACGGGTTAGTGTTAGGGTTAGGGTACGGGTTAGGGTACGGGTTAGGGTTAGGTTTAGGGTACGGGTTAGGGTACGGGTTAGGGTACGGGTTAGGGTACGGGTTAGGGTACGGGTTAGGGTTAGGGTTAGGGTACGGGTTAGGGTACGGGTTAGGGTTAGGATTAGGGTACAGGTTAGGGTACGGGTTAGGTTACGGGTTAGGGTACGGGTTAGGGTACGGGTTAGGGTACAGATTAGGGTACGGGTTAGGGTACGGTTTAGGGTACGGGTTAGGGTACGGGTTAGGGTACGGGTTAGGGTCCGGGTTAGGGTACGGGTTAGGGTACGGTTTAGGGTACGGGTTAGGGTACAGGTTAGGGTTAGTGTTAGGGTACGGTTTAGGGTACGGGTTAGGGTTAGTGTTAGGGTACGGGTTAGGGTTAGGGTTAGGGTCCGGGTTAGGGTACGTTTTAGGGTACGGTTTAGGGTACGGGTTAGGGTACGGGTTAGTTTTAGGGTTAGGGTATGGTTTAGGGTACGGGTTAGGGTTAGTGTTAGGGTAGAGGTTAGGGTACGAGTTAGGGTTAGGGTTAGGGTACGGGTTACGGTACGGGTTAGGGTTAGGGTTAGGGTACGGGTTAGGGTTAGGGTTAGGGTACTGGTTACGGTTAGGGTTAGGGTTAGGGTTAGGGTACGGGTTAGGGTTAGGGTTAGGATTAGGGTTACCGTTAGTGTACAAGTTAGGGTTAGGTTTAGGGGTTAGGTGTTAGGGTTAGTGTTAGCGTTAGGGTTAGGGTACGGGTTAGGGTACGGGTTAGTGTTAGGGTACGGGTTAGTGTTAGGGTTAGGGTTAGGGTTAGGGTACGGGTTAGGGTTAGGGTACGGGTTAGGTTACGGGTTAGGTTTAGGGTACGTATTAGGGTTAGGGTTAGGGTTAGGGTTAGGTTTAGGAAAGTGTTAGGGTTAGGGTTAGGGTACGGGTCTGGGTTAGGGTATGGGTTAGGGTACGGGTTATGTTTAAGGTACGGGTTAGGGTTATGGTACGTGTTAGGGTACGGGTTAGGGTTAGGGTTAGGGTACGGGTTAGGGTTATGGTTATAGTTAGGGTTAGGGTTAGGTTTAGGGTACAGGTTAGGGTTAGGGTTAGGGTTAGGGTTAGGTTTAGGGTACGGGTTAGGGTTAGGGTCCGGGTTAGGTTTAGGGTTGGGTTAGGGTTAGGGTTAGGGTACGGGTTAGGGTTAGGGTACGGTTTAGGGTACGGTTTAGGGTTAGGGTTAGGGTTAGGCTTAGGGTACGGGTTAGGGTTAGGGTACGGGTTAGGGTTAGGGTTAGGGTACTGGTTACGGTTAGTGTTAGGGTTAGGGTTAGGGTACGGGTTAGGATTAGGGTTAGGTTTAGAGTACGGGTTAGGGTTAGGGTTAGGGGTTAGGGTTAGGGTACGGGTTAGGGTTAGGGTTAGGGTTAGGTTTAGGGTACGGGTTAGGGTTAGGGTTAGGGTTAGTTTTAGTGTTAAAGTACGGGTTAGGGTTAGGGTTAGGGTTAGGGTTACGGGTTAGGTGTTAGGGTTAGGGGTAGGTTAGGGTACGGGTTAGGTTTAGGGTTAGGGTTAGGGTAAGGGTTAGGGTGTCGGTACGGGTTAGGGTTAGGTTACGGGTTAGGGTTAGGGTACGGGTCAAGGTTAGGGTACAGGTTAGGGTTAGGGTACGGGTTAGGGTTAGGGGTAGGGTTAGGGTTAGGGTTAGTGAACGGGTTAGGGTTAGGGTACGGTTTAGGGTTAGGGTTAGGGTACGGGTTAGGGTTAGGGTTAGGGGTTAGGGTTAGGGTTAGGGTTAGGTTTAGGGTACGGGTTAGGGTTAGGGTACGGGTTAGGGTTAGGGTTAGGGTTAGAGTTAGGGATAGCGTACGGGTTAGGGTTAGGGTTAGGGTTAGGGTTAGGTTACGGGTTAGGGTTAGGGTACGGGTTAGGGTTAGGGTTAGGGTAAGGGTTAGGGTTAGGGTTAGGAAAGGTTTAGGGTTAGTGTTAGGGTTAGGGTTAGGGTTGGTTAAGGTTAGGGTTAGGGTACAGGTTAGGGTAAGGGTTAGGGTTAGGGTTAGGATTAGGGTTAGTGTACGGGTTAGGGTTAGGTTTAGGGTAAGGGTTAGGGTACGGGTTAGGGTTAGGGTTTAGGTTAGGGTTAGGTTTAGGGTACGGGTTACGGTTAGAGATAGGCTTAGGGTTAGTTTTAGGGTACGGGTTAGGGTACGTGTTAGGGTTAGGGTACCGGTTAGGGTTAGGTTACGGGTTAGGGTTAGGGTTAGGGTACGGTTTAGGGTTAGGGTTAGGGGTTAGCGTTAGTGTTAGGGTTAGTGTATGGGTTAGGGTTAGGGTTAGGGGATAGGGTTAGGGTTAGGGTTAGGGTACGGGTTAGGGTTAGTGTTAGGGTAATGGTTAGGGTTAGGGTTAGGGTACGGTTTAGGGTTAGGGTTAGGGTTAGGGTACGGGTTAGGGTTAGGATAAGGGTACGGGTTAGGGTTAGGGTTAGGGTTAGAGTACGGGTTAGGGTTAGGGTTAGTGTTAGTGTTAGGGTTAAAGTACGGGTTAGGTTTAGTGTTAGGGTTAGTGTTAGGGTTAAGGATTAGGGGTTAGTGTTAGGGTTAGGGTTAGGGTTAGGGTACGGGTTAGGGTACGAGTTAGGGTTAGGGTTAGGGTTTGGGTACGGGTTAGGGTTAGGGTTAGGTTTAGGGTTAGGGTTAGCATTGGGTTAGGGTTAGGGTTAGGGTTAGGGTTAGGGTTAGGGTACGGGTTAGGGTTAGGGTTAGGGTTAGGTTTAGGGTACGGGTTAGGGTTAGGGATAGGCTTAGGGTTAGGGTTAGGGTACGGGTTAGGGTACGTGTTAGGGTTAGGGTACCGGTTAGGGTTAGGGTACGGGTTAGGGTTAGGGTTAGGGTACGGGTTAGGGTTAGGTTTAGGGGTTAGCGTTAGGGTTAGGGTTAGGGTACGGGTTAGGGTAAGGGTTAGGGGATAGCGTTAGTGTTAGGGTTAGGGAACGGGTTAGGGTTTAGGTTAGGGTACTGGTTAGGGTTAGGGTTAGGGTACGGTTTAGGGTTAGGGTTAGGGTTAGGGTACGGGTTAGGGTTAGGGTTACGGGTTAGGGTACGGGTTAGGGTACGGGTTAGGGTACGGGTTAGGGTACGGGTTAGGGTACGGGTTAGGGTACGGGTTAGGTTTAGGGTACGGGTTAGGGTACGGGTTAGGGTACGGGTTAGGGTACGGGTTAGGGTACGGGTGAGGGTACGGGTTAGGGTACGGGTTAGGGTACGGGTTAGGGTTCGGGTTAGGGTTAGGGTTAGGGTACGGGTTAGGGTACGGGTTAGGGTACGGGTTAGGGTTAGGTTTAGGGTATGGGTTAGGGTACGGGTTAGGGTTAGGGTAAGTGTTAGGGTACGGGTTAGGGTACGGGTTAGGGTTAGGGTTAGGGTACGGGTTAGGGTACGGGTTAGGGTACGGGTTAGGGTACGGGTTAGGGTACGGGTTAGGGTACGGGTTAGGGTACTTGTCAGGGTACGGGTTAGGGTTAGGGTTAGGGTCCGGTTTAGGGTACGGGTTAGGGTACGGTTTAGGGTACGGGTTAGGGTACGGGTTAGGGTTAGGGTTAGGGTACGGTTTAGGGTACGGGTTAGGGTTAGGGTTAGGGTACGGGTTAGGGTACGGGTTAGTGTTAGGGTTAGGGTACGGGTTAGGGTACGGGTTAGGGTAAGGGTTAGGGTACGGTTTAGGGTACGGGTTAGGGTTAGGGTTAGGGTACGGTTTAGGGTACGGGTTAGGGTTAGGGTTAGGGTTAGGGTTAGGGTTTTGGTACGGGTTAGGGTTAGGGTTAGGGTTACGGTTAGGGTTAGGGTACGGTTTAGGGTACGGGTTAGGGTTAGGGTTAGGGTACGGGTTAGGGTACGGGTTAGGGTACGGTTTAGGGTACGGGTTAGGTTACCGGTTAGGGTTAGGGTTAGGTTACGGTTTAGGGTACGGGTTAGGGTTAGGGTTAGGGTACGGGTTAGGGTACGGGTTAGGGTTAGGGTTAGGGTACGGGTTAGGGTACGGGTTAGGGTTAGGGTTAGGGTACGGGTTAGGGTTAGGGTTAGGGTACTGGTTACGGTTAGGGTTAGGGTTAGGGTTAGGGTACGGGTTAGGGTTAGGGTTAGGTTTAGGGTTAGCGTTAGGGTACAAGTTAGGGTTAGGTTTAGGGGTTAGGTGTTAGGGTTAGTGTTAGGGTTAGGGTTAGTGTACGGGTTAGGGTACGGGTTAGTGTTAGGGTACGGGTTAGTGTTAGGGTTAGGGTTAGGGTTAGGGTACGGGTTAGGGTTAGGGTACGGGTTAGGGTACGGGTTAGGTTTAGGGTACGGTTTAGGGTTAGGGTTAGGGTTAGGGTTAGGTTTAGGAAAGTGTTAGGGTTAGGGTTATGGTACGGGTTAGGGTTAAGGTACGGGTTAGGGTACGGGTTATGTTTAAGGTACGGGTTAGAGTTATGGTACGTGTTAGGGTACGGGTTAGGGTTAGGTTTAGGGTACGGGTTAGGGTTAGGGTTGGGTTAGGGTTAGGGTTAGGGTAAGGGTCCGGGTTAGGGTTAGGGTACGGTTTAGGGTACGGGTTAGGGTTAGGGTTAGGGTTAGGGTTAGGGTTAGGGTACGGGTTAGTGTTAGGGTTAGGGTTAGGAAAGGGTTAGGGTTAGGGTTAGGGTTAGGGTACGGGTTAGGGTGAGGGTATGGGTTAGGGTACGGGTTAGGGTGAGGGTTAGGGTTAGGGTTAGGTTTAGGAAAGGGTTAGGGTTAGGTTTAGGGTACGGGTTAGGGTTAGGGTTAGGGTAAGTCTTAAGGTACGGGTTAGGGTTAGGGTTAGGGTTAGGGTACGGGTTAGGGTTAGGGTTAGGTTTAGGGTTAGGGTTAGGGTACGGGTTAGGGTTAGGGTTAGGGTACGGGTTAGTGTTAGGCTACGGGTTAGGGTACGGGTTAGGGTTAGGGTTAGGGTCCGGGTTAGGGTTAGGTTTGGGTTAGGGTTAGGGTTAGGGTTAAGGTTAGGGTACGGCTTAGGGTTAGGGTACGGGTTAGGGTACGGGTTAGGGTTAGGGTTAGGATTAGGCTTAGGGTACGGGTTAGGGTTAGTGTACGGGTTTGGGTTAGGGTTAGGGTACTGGTTACGGTTAGGGTTAGGGTTAGGGTACAGGTTAGGGTTAGGGTTAGGTTTAGGGTACGGGTTAGGGTTAGGGGTTAAGGTTAGGGTACGGGTTAGGGTTAGGGTTAGGGTTAGGTTTAGGTAACGGGTTAGGGTTAGGGTTAGGGTTAGTGTTAGTGTTAAAGTACGGGTTAGGGTTAGGGTTAGGGTTAGGGTTAGGGTTAGGGGTTAGTGGTTAGTGTTAGGGTTAGGGTTAGGTTTAGGGTACGGGTTAGGGTTAGGGTTAGGGTTAGTGTTAGGGTTAGGGTATGGGTTAGGGTTAGGTTACGGGTTAGGTTTAGGGTACGGGTCAGGGTAAGGGTAGGGGTTAGGGTTAGGGTACGGGTTAGGGTCAGGGTTAGGTTTAGGGTTATGTTTAGGGTACGGGTTAGGGTTAGGGTACGGTTTAGGGTTAGGGTTAGGGTACGGGTTACGGTTAGGGTTAGGGGTTAGGGTTAGGGTTAGGGTTAGGGTTAGGGTACGGTTTAGGGTTAGGGTACGGGTTAGGGTTAGGTTTAATGTTAGGGTTAGAGTTAGGTATTTCATACGGGTTAGGTTTAGGGTTAGGGTTAGTGTTAGGGTACGGGTTAGGGTTAGGGTACGGGTTAAGGTTAGGGTTAGGGTAAGGGTTAGGTTTAGGTTTAGGAAAGGTTTAGGGTTAGTGTTAGGGTTAGGGTTAGGTTTGGTTAAGGTTAGGGTTAGGGTACAGGTTAGGGTAAGGTTAGGGTTAGGGTTAGGATTAGGGTTAGGGTACGGGTTAGGGTTAGGTTTAGGGTAAGGTTTAGAGTACGGGTTAGGGTTAGGGTTAGGGTTAGGTTTAGGGTACGGGTTAGGGTTAGGGATAGGGTTAGGGTTAGGGTTAGGGTACGGGTTAGGGTACGTGTTAGGGTTAGGGTACCGGTTAGGGCTAGGGTACGGTTTAGGGTTAGGGTTAGGGTGAGGTTTAGGTTAGGGTTAAGGGTTAGCGTTAGGGTTAGGTTAGGGTACGGGTTAGGGTTAGGGTTAGGGGAAAGGGTTAGGGTTAGGGATAGGGTACGGATTAGGGTAAGGGTACGGGTTAGGGTTAGGGTTAGGGTACGGTTTAGGGTACGGGTTAGGGTACGGGTTAGGGTTAGGGTTAGGGTACGGGTTAGGGTTAGGGTACGGGTTATGGTTAGGTTTAGGGGTAGGGTTAGGTTTAGGGTACGGGTTAGGGTTAGGTTTAGGGTAAGGTTTAGGGTACGGGTTAGGGTTAGGGTTAGGGTTAGGTTTAGGTTTAGGGTACGGGTTAGGGTTAGGGATAGGGTTAGGGTAGGGTTAGGGTACGGGTTAGGGTTAGGGATAGGGTACGGGTTAGTGTGAGGGTACGTTTTAGGGTTAGGGTACGGGTTAGGGTTAGGGTTAGGGTACGTGTTAGGGTTAGGGTTACGGGTTAGGGTTAGGGTTAGTGTTAGGGTACGGATTAGGGTTAGGGTTAGGGTACGGGTTAGGGTTAGGGTTACGGTTAGGGTTAGGGTACGGGTTAGGGTTAGGTTTAGGGTTAGTTTTAGGGTTAGGGTACGGGTTAGGGTTAGGGTTAGGGTTAGGGTTAGGGTTAGGTTTAGGGTACGGGTTAGGGTTAGGGTTAGGGTTAGGGTTAGGGTTAGGGTTAGGTTTAGGGTACGGGTTAAGGTTAGGTTCCGGGTTAGGTTTAGGGTTGGGTTAGGGTTAGGGTTAGGGTTAGCGTACGGGTTAGGGTTAGGGTACGGTTTAGGGTACGGGTTAGGGTTAGGGTTAGGGTTAGGCTTAGGGTACGGGTTAGGGTTAGGGTACGGGTTAGGGTTAGGGTTAGGGTAGTGGTTACGGTTAGGGTTAGGGTTAGGGTACGGGTTAGGGTTAGGGTTAGGTTTAGGGTACTGGTTAGGGTTAGGGTTAGGTGTTAGGGTTAGGGTACGGGTTAGGGTTAGGGTTAGGGTTAGGTTTCGGGTACGGGTTAGGGTTAGGGTTAGGGTTAGTGTTAGTGTTAAAGTACGGGTTAGGGTTAGGGTTAGGGTTAGGGTTACAGGTTAGGTGTTAGGGTTAGGGTTAGGTTTAGGGTACGGGTTATGGTTAGGGTTAGGGTTAGGGTTAGGGTTAGGGTGTCGGTATGGGTTAGGGTTAGGTTACGGGTTAGGGTTAGGGTACGGGTCAAGGTTAGGGTACAGGTTAGGGTTAGGGTACGGGTTAGGGTTAGGTTTAGGGTTAGGGTTAGGGTACGGGTTAGGGTTAGGGTACGGTTTAGGGTTAGGGTTAGGGTACGGGTTAGGGTTAGGGTTAGGGGTTAGGGTTAGGGTTAGGGTTAGGGTTAGGGTACGGGTTAGGGTTAGGGTACGGGTTAGGGTTAGGGTTAGGTTTAGGGTTAGAGTTAGGGATAGCGTACGGGTTAGGGTTAGGGTTAGGGTTAGGTTACGGGTTAGGGTTAGAGTAAGGGTTAGGGTTAGGGTTAGGGTACGGGTTAGGGTTAGGGTTAGGGGTTAGCATTAGGGTTAGGGTTAGGGTACGGGTTAGGGTTAGGGTTAGGGGATAGGGTTAGGGTTAGGGTTAGGGTACGGGTTAGGGTTAGGGTTAGGGTACTGGTTAGGGTTAGGGTTAGGGTACGGTTTAGGGTTAGGGTTAGGGTACGGGTTAGGGTTAGGGTTAGGGTACGGGTTAGGGTTAGGGTTAGGGTTAGGGTACGGGTTAGGGTCAGGGTTAGGCTTAGTGTTAGGGTTAAAGTACGGGTTAGGTTTAGTGTTAGGGTTAGTGTTAGGGTTAGGAGTTAGGGGTTAGGGTTAGGGTTAGGGTTAGGGTTAGGGTAAGTGTTAGGGTACGAGTTAGGGTTAGTGTTAGGGTTTGGATACGGGTTAGGGTTAGGGTTAGGTTTAGGGTTAGGGTTAGCATTGGGTTAGGGTTAGGGTTAGGGTTAGGGTTAGGGTACGGGTTAGGGTTAGTGTTAGGGTTAGGGTTAGGGTTAGGTTTAGGGTACGGGTTAGGGTTAGGGATAGGCTTAGGGTTAGGGTTAGGGTACGTGTTAGGGTTAGGGTACCGGTTAGGGTTAGGGTACGGGTTAGGGTTAGGGGTAGGGTACGGGTTAGGGTTAGGGTTAGGGGTTAGCGTTAGGGTTAGTGTTAGGGTACGGGTTACGGTTAGGGTTAGGGGATAGGGTTAGGGTTAGGTTTAGGGTACAGGTTAGGGTTAAGGTTAGGGTACTGGTTAGGGTTAGGGTTAGGGTACGGTTTAGGGTTAGGGTTAGGGTTAGGGTACGGGTTAGGGTTAGTGTTACGGGACAGGGTACGAATTAGGGTTAGGGTTAGGGTACGGGTTAGGGTACGGGTTAGGGTACGGGTTAGGGTACGCGTTAGGGTACGGGTTAGGGTACGGGTTAGGGTACGGGTTAGATTTAGGGTTAGGGTACGTGTTAGGGTTAGGTTTAGGGTACGGGTTAGGGTACGGGTTAGGGTACGGGTTAGGGTTAGGGTTAGGGTACGGGTTAGGGTACGGGTTAGGGTAGGGGTTAGGGTACGGGTTAGGGTACGGGTTAGGGTTAGTGTTAGGGTACGGGTTAGGGTACGGGTTAGGGTAAGGGTTAGGGTTAGGGTACGGGATAGGGTTAGGGTTAGGGTTCGGGTACGGGTTAGGGTACGGGTTAGGTTTAGGGTTAGGGTACGGGTTAGGTACGGGTTAGGGTACGGGTTAGGGTTAGGATTAGGGTACGGGTTAGGGTACGGGTTAGGGTACGGGTTAGGGTACGGGTTAGGGTACGGGTTAGGGTACGGTTTAGGGTACGGGTTAGGGTACGGGTTAGGGTTAGGGTTAGGGTACGGGTTAGGGTACGGTTTAGGGTACGGGTTAGGGTACGGGTTAGGGTTAGGGTTAGGGTACGGGTTAGGGTTAAGGTTAGGGTTAGGTTTCGGGTACGGGTTAGGGTTAGGGATAGGGTTAGGGTTAGGGTACGGGTTAGGGTTAGGGATAGGGTTAGGGTTAGGTTTCGGGTACGGGTTAGGGTTAGGGATAGGGTTAGGTTTAGGGTTAGGGTAGGGGTTAGGGTTAGGGTTAGGCTACGTGTTAGGGTGAGGGCACGTTTTAGGGTTAGGGTACGGATTAGGGTTAGGGTTAGGGTACGTGTTAAGGTTAGCGTTACGGGTTAGGGTTTGGGTTAGGCTTAGGGTACGGGTTAGGGTTAGTGTTAGGGTTAGGGTTAGGGTACGGGTTAGGGTTAGGGTACGGGTTAGCGTTAGGGTTAGGGTACAGGTTAGGTTTAGGGTTGGGGTTAGGTTTAGGGTTAGGGTTAGGGTTATGGTACGGGTAGGGTTAGGGTACGGGTTAGGGTTAGGTTTAGGGTTAGGGTTAGGTTTAGCGTAACGGTTAGGGTTAGGTTTAGGTTTAGGGTTAGGCTACGGGTTAGGGTTAGGGTACGGGTTAGGTTTAGGGTACGGGTTAGGTTTAGGGTTAGGGTTAGGGTTAGGGTTAGGGTTAACGTTAGGTTTAGGAAAGTGTTAGGGTTAGCGTTAGGGTACGGGTTAGGGTTAAGTTTAGGGGTAGGGTTAGGGTTAGGGTACGGGTTAGGGTTAGGGTACGGGTTAGGGTTAGGGTTAGGGTACGGGTTGGGGTAGGGTACGGGTTAGGGTTAGGGTTAGGGTTAGGGTACGTTTTGGGGTTAGGCTAAGGATTAGGGTACGGTTTAGGGTTAGGGTTAGGTTTAGGGTACGGGTTAGGGTTAGGGTACGGGTTAGGGTTAGGGTTAGGGTAATGGGTTAGGGTTAGGGTTAGGGTACAGGTTAGGGTTAGGGTTAGGGTAATGGGTTAGGGTTAGGTTTAGGTTACGGGTTAGGGTTAGGGTTAGTGTTAGTGTTAGTGTTAAAGTACGGGTTAGGGTTAGGGTTAGGGTTAGGGGTTAGGGGTTAGGGTTAGGGTTAGGGTTAGGTTTAGGGTACGGGTTAGGGTTAGGTTTAGGGTTAGTGTTAGGGTTAGGGTACGGGTTAGGGTTAGGTTACGGGTTAGGGTTAGGGTACGGGTCAGGGTTATGCTTAGGGTACGGGTTAGGGTTAGGGTTAGGGGTTAGGGTTAGGGTTAGGGTTAGGGTACGGGTTAGGGTTAGGGTACGGGTTAGGGTTAGGGTACGGGTTAGGGTTAGGGTTAGCATACGGGTTAGGGTAGGGTTAGGTGTAGGTTTAGTGTTAAGGTACAGGTTAGGGTTAGGGTACGGGTTAGGTTTATGTTTAGGGTTAGGGTTAGGTTTAGGGTTAGGAAAGGGTTAGGGTTAGGATTAGGGTTAGGGTTAGGGTACGGGTTAGATTAGAGTTAGGGTTAGGGTTAGGGTACGGGTTAGGGTTAGGGTTAGGGTTAGGGTTAGAGTTAGGGATAGCGTACGGGTTAGGGTTAGGGTTAGGGTTAGGTTACGGGTTAGGGTTAGAGTAAGGGTTAGGGTTAGGGTACAGGTTAGGGTTAGGGTTAGGGGTTAGCGTTAGGGTTAGGGTTAGGGTACGGGTTAGGGTTAGGGTTAGGGGATAGGGTTAGGGTTAGGGTTAGGGTACGGGTTAGGGTTAGGGTTAGGGTACTGGTTAGGGTTAGGGTTAGGGTACGGTTTAGGGTTAGGGTTAGGGTTAGGGTACGGGTTAGGGTTAGGGTTAGGGTACGGGTTAGGGTTAGGGTTAGGGTTAGGGTACGGGTTAGGGTCAGGGTTAGGCTTAGTGTTAGGGTTAAAGTACGGGTTAGGTTTAGTGTTAGGGTTAGTGTTAGGGTTAGGAGTTAGGGGTTAGGGTTAGGGTTAGGGTTAGGGTTAGGGTACGGGTTAGGGTACGGGTTAGGGTTATGGTTAGGGTTAGGGTTAGGGAACGGGTTAGGGTTAGGGTTAGGGTTAGGATATGGGTTAGGGTTAGGGTACGGGTTAGTGTTAGGGTTAGGGTTAGGGTTAGGTTTAGGAAAGGGTTAGGGTTAGGGTTAGGGTTAGGGTACGGGTTAGGGTTAGGGTTAGGGTACGGGTTAGGGTTAGGGTTAGGGTTAGGTTTAGGGTACGGGTTAGGGTTAGGGTTAGGGTTAGGGGTTAGGGGTTAGGGTTAGGGTTAGGGTTAGGGTGAGGGTTAGGGTACGGGTTAGGGTACGGTTTAGGGTTAGGGTACGGGTTAGTGTTAGGGTTAGGGTTGTGTTAGGGTACGGGTTAGGGTTAGGGTGAGGGTTAGGGTACGGGTTAGGGTTAGGGTACGGGTTAGGGTACGTGTTAGGGTGAGGGTTAGGGTTAGGGTTAGGTTTAGGAAAGGGTTAGGGTTAGGTTTAGGGTACGGGTTAGGTTTAGGGTTAGGGTTAGGGTACGGAGTATGGTTAGGCTACGGGGTAGGGTTACGGTACGGGTTAGGGTACGGGTTAGGGTTAGGATTGGGTTAGGTTTAGGGTTAAGGTTAGTGTTAGGGTTAGGGTACGGGTTAGGTTTAGGGTACGGGTTAGGGTTAGGGTTAGGGTTAGGAAAGGGTTAGGGTTAGGGTTACGGTTAGGGTTAGGGTTAGGGTACGGGTTAAGGGTAGGGTTAGGGTACGGGTTAGGGTTAGGGTTAGTGTTAGGGTTAGGGTTTTTGTACGGGTAAGGGTACGGGTTAGGGTACGGGTTAGGGTACGGGTTACGTGTAGGGTCAGGGTACGGGTTAGGGTTAGGATTAGGGTTAGGTTTAGGGTACTGGTTAGTTTTAGGGTTAGGGTTAGGGTTAGGTTTACGGTACGGGTTAGGGTTAGGGTTAGGGTTAGGGTTAGGTTTAGGGTACGGGTTAGGGTTAGGGTTAGCGTTAGCATTAGGTTTAGGGTACGGGTTAGGGTTAGGGTTAGGGTTAGGGTTAGGTTTAGGGTACGGGTTAGTGTTAGGGTCCGGGTTAGGGTTATGGTTGTGTTAGGGTTATGGTTAGGGTTAAGGTACGGGCTAGGGTTACGGTACGGTTTAGGGTACGGGTTAGGGTTAGGTTTAGGGTAAGGCTTAGGGTACGGGTTAGGGTTAGGGTACGGGTTAGGGTTAGGGTTAGTGTTAGTGTTAAAGTACGGGTTAGGGTTAGGGTTAGGGTTAGGGTACGGTTTAGGGTTAGGGTACAGGTTAGGGTTAGGGTACGGGTTAGGTTACGGGTTAGGGTTAGGGTTAGGGTCCGGGTTAGGGTTAGGTTTGGGTTAGGGTTAGGTTTAGGGTTAGGGTACGGTTTAGGGTTAGGGTACGGGTTAGGGTACGGGTTAGGTTTAGGTTTAGGATTAGGCTTAGGGTACGGGTTAGGGTTAGTGTACGGGTTAGGGTTAGGTTTAGGGTACTGGTTACGGTTAGGGTTATGGTTAGGGTTAGGGTACGGGTTAGGGTTAGGGTTAGGTTTAGGGTATTGTTTAGGGTTAGGGTTAGGGGTTAGGGTTAAAGTACGGGTTAGGGTTAGGGTTAGGGTTAGGTTTAGGTTACGGGTTAGGGTTAGGGTTAGGGTACGGGTTAGGGTTAGGGTACCGGTTAGGGTTAGGGTACGGGTTAGGGGTTAGGGGTTAGGGTTAGGGTTAGGGTTAGGTTTAGGGTACGGGTTAGGTTTAGGGTTAGGGTTAGTGTTAGGGTTAGGGTACGGGTTAGGGTTAGGTTACGGGTTAGGGTTAGGGTACGGGTCAGGGTTATGGTTAGGGTACGGGTTAGGGTTAGGGTTAGGGGTTAGGGTTAGGGTTAGGGTTAGGGTTAGGGTACGGGTTAGGGTTAGGGTACGGGTTAGGGTTAGGATGAGGGTTAGTGTTAGGTTTAGCATACGGGTTAGGGTTGGGTTAGGGGTAGGGTTAGTGTTAGGGTACGGGTTAGGGTTAGGGTACGGGTTAGGTTTATGTTTAGGGTTAGGGTTAGGTTTAGGGTTAGGAAAGGGTTAGGGTTAGGATTAGGGTTAGGGTTAGGGTACGGTTTAGATCATAGTTAGGGTTAGGGTTAGGGTACGGGTTAGGGTTAGGGTTATGGTTAGGGTTAGGGGTTAGGGTTAGGGTTAGGGTTAGGGTTAGGGTACGGGTTAGGGTACGGGTTAGGGTTATGGTTAGGGTTAGGGTTAGGGAACGGGTTAGGGTTAGGTTTAGGGATTAGTGTTAGGGTATGGGTTAGGGTTAGGGTACGGGTTAGGGTTAGGGTTAGGGTTAGGGTTAGGAAAGGGTTAGGGTTAGGGTTAGGGTTAGGGTTAGGGTTAGGGTACGGGTTAGGGTTAGGGTTAGGGTACGGGTTAGGGTTAGGGTTAGGGTTAGGTTTAGGGTACGGGTTAGGGTTAGGGTTAGGGGTTAGGGGTTAGGGTTAGGGTTAGGGTTAGGGTGAGGATTAGGGTACGGGTTAGGGTACGGGTTAGGGTTAGGGTACGGGTTAGTGTTAGGGTTAGGGTTGTGTTAGGGTATGGGTTAGGGTTAGGGTTAGGGTTAGGGTACGGGTTAGGGTTAGGGTACGGTTAGGGTACGGGTTAGGGTGAGGGTTAGGGTTAGGGTTAGGTTTAGGAAAGGGTTAGGGTTAGGGTTAGGGTACGGGTTAGGTTTAGGGTTAGGGTTAGGGTACGGAGTATTGTTAGGCTACGGGGTAGGGTTAGGGTACGCGTTAGGGTACGGGTTAGGGTTAGGTTTAGGGTACGGGTTAGGGTTAGGATTGGGTTAGGTTTAGGGTTACGGTTAGGGTTAGGGTTAGGGTACGGGTTAGGTTTAGGGTACGGGTTAGGGTACGGGTTAGGAAAGGGTTAGGATTAGGGTTACGGTTAGGGTTAGGGTTAGGGTACGGGTTAAGGGTAGGGTTAGGGTACGGGTTAGGGTTAGGGTTAGTGTTAGGGTTAGGGTTAGGGTACGGGTAAGGGTACGGGTTAGGGTACGGGTTAGGGTACGGGTTAGGTTTAGGGTCAGGGTACGGGTTAGGGTTAGGGTTAGGGTTAGGGTTAGGGTTAGGTTTAGGGTACTGGTTAGGGTTAGGGTTAGGGTTAGGGTTAGGGTTAGGTTTAGGATACGGGTTAGGGTTAGGGTCCGGGTTAGGGTTAGGGTTGGGTTAGGGTTAGGGTACGGGTTAGGGTACGGGTTAGGGTTAGGATTAGGGTTAGGAAAGGGTTAGGGTTAGGGTTAGGGTTAGGGTGCGGGTTAAGGGTAGGGTAAGGGTACGGGTTAGGGTTAGTGTTAGTGTTAGGGTTAGGGTTAGGGTACGGGTAAGGGTACGGGTTAGGGTACGGGTTATGGTACGGTTTAGGTTTAGGGTCAGGGTACGGGTTAGGGTTAGGGTTAGGGTTAGGGTTAGGGTTAGGGTTAGGGTTAGGTTTAGGGTACGGGTTTGGGTTAGGGTCCGGGTTAGGGTTAGGTTTGGGTTCGGGTTAGGGTTAGGGTTAGGGTACGGGTTAGGGTTAGGGTACGGTTTAGGGTACGGGTTAGGGTTAGGGTTAGGGTAAGGCTTAGGGTACGGTTTAGGGTTAGGGTACGGGTTAGGGTTAGGCTTAGGGTACTGGTTACGGTTAGGGTTAGGGTTAGGGTTAGGGTACGGGTTAGGGTTAGGGTTAGGTTTACGGTACGGGTTAGGGTTAGGGTTAGGGGTTAGGGTTAGGGTACGGGTTAGGGTTAGGGTTAGGTTTAGGTTTAGGGTACGGGTTAGGGTTAGGGTAAGGGTTAGGGTTAGGGTTAGGAAAGGTTTAGGGTTATTGTTAGGGTTAGGTTTAGGGTTGGTTAAGGTTAGGGTTAGGGTACAGGTTGGGGTAAGGGTTAGGATTAGGGTTAGAATTAGGGTTAGGGTACGGGATAGGGTTAGGTTTAGGGTAAGGGTTAGGGTACGGGTTAGGGTTAGCGTTAGGGTTAGGGTTAGGTTTAGGCTACGGGTTAGGGTTAGGGATAGGCTTAGGTTTAGTGTTAGGGTACGGTTTAGGGTACGTGTTAGGCTTAGGGTACCGGTTAGGGTTAGGGTACGGGTTAGGGTTAGGGTTAGGGTACGGGTTAGGGTTAGGGTTAGGGTTTAGCGTTAGGGTTAGGGTTAGGGTACGGGTTAGGGTTAGGGTTAGGGGATAGTGTTAGGGTTAGGGTTAGGGTACGGGTTAGGGTTAGGGTTAGGGTACTGGTTAGGGTTAGGGTTAGGGTTAGGGTACGGTTTAGGGTTAGGGTTAGTGTTAGGGTACAGGTTAGTGTTAGGTTTAGGGTACGGGTTAGGGTTAGGTTTAGGGTTAGGGTTAGGGTTAGGGTACGGGTTAGGGTTAGGGTTAGGGTTAGTGTTAGGTTTAAAGTACTGGTTAGGGTTAGTGTTAGGGTTAGGGTTAGGGTTAGGGGTTAGGGGTTAGGGTTAGGGTTAGGGTTAGGGTTAGGGTACGGGTGAGGGTACGAGTTAGGGTTAGGGTTTGGGTACGGGTTAGGGTTAGGGTTAGGTTTAGGGTTAGGGTTAGGATTGGGTTAGGGTTAGGGTTAGGGTTAGGGTTAGGGTACGGGTTAGGGTTAGGGTTAGGGTAGTGTTAGGGTTAGGTTTAGGGTACGGGTTACGGTTAGGGATAGGCTTAGGGTTAAGGTTAGGGTACGGGTTAGGGTACGTGTTAGGGTTAGGGTACCGGTTAGGGTTAGGGTACGGGTTAGGGTTAGGGTTAGGGTACGGGTTAGGGTTAGGGTTAGGGATTAGCGTTAGGGTTAGGGTTAGGGTACGTGTTAGGGTTAGGGTTAGGGGATAGGGTTAGGTTTAAGGTTAGGGTACGGGTTAGGGTTAGTGTTAGGGTACTGGTTAGGGTTAGGTTTAGGGTACGGTTTAGGGTTAGGGATAGGGTTAGGGTACGGGTTAGGGTTAGGTTTATGAGTTAGGGTATGGGTTAGGGTTAGGGTTAGGGTACGGTTTAGGTTAAGGGTTAGGGTCCGGGTTAGGGTACGGGTTAGGGTACGGGTTAGGGTACGGGTTAGGGTACGGGTTAGATTACGGGTTAGGGTAAGGGTTAGGGTACGGGTTAGGGTTAGGGTTAGGGTACGGGGTAGGGAACGGGTTAGGGTTAGGGTTAGGGTACGGGTTAGGGTACGGGTTAGGGTTAGGTTTAGTGTACGGGTTAGGGTACAGGTTAGGGTACGGGTTAGGGTACGGGTTAAGGTACGGGTTAGGTTTAGGGTTAGGGTACGGGTTAGGGTACGGGTTAGGGTTAGGTTTAGGGTACGGGTTAGGGTACGGGTTAGGGTTAGGGTTAGGGTACGGGTTAGGGTACGGGTTAGGGTTAGGGTTAGGGTACGGGTTAGGGTACGGGTTAGGGTACGGGTTAGGGTACGGGTTAGGGTTAGGGTTAGGATACGGGTTAGGGTACGGGTTAGGGTACGGTTTAGGGTACGGGTGAGGGTACGGGTTAGGGTTATGGTTAGGGTATGGGTTAGGGTACGGATTAGGGTTAGGGTTATGGTACGGGTTAGGGTACGGGTTAGGGTTATGGTTAGGGTACGGGTTAGGTTACGGGTTAGGGTACGGGTTAGGGTTAGGGTTAGGGTACGGGTTAGGATTAGTGTTAGGTTTAGGGTTAGCGTTAGGGTACGGGTTAGGGTTAGGTTTAGGGGTTAGGTGTTAGGGTTAGTGTTAGGGTTAGGGTTAGGGTACGGGTTAGGGTACGGGTTAGTGTTAGGGTACGGGTTAGTGTTAGGGTTAGGGTTAGGGTTAGGGTACGGGTTAGGCTTAGGGTTAGGGTACGGGTTAGGGTACGGGTTAGGTTTAGGGTACGGGTTAGGGTTAGTGTTAGGGTTAGGGTTAGGTTTAGGAAAGTGTTAGAGTTAGGGTTAGGGTACGGGTTAGGGTTAGGGTACGGGTTAGGGTACGGGTTAGGTTTAGGGTACGGGTTAGTGTTAGTGTTAGGGTTAGGGTTAGGTTTAGGAAAGTGTTAGGGTTAGGGTTAGGGTACGGGTTAGGGTGAGGGTATGGGTTAGGGTACGGGTTAGGGTGAGGGTTAGGGTTAGCGTTAGGTTTAGGAAAGGGTTAGGGTTAGGTTTAGGGTACGGGTTAGGTTTAGGGTTAGGGTAAGTGTTAAGGTACGGGTTAGGGTTAGGGTTAGGGTTAGGGTTAGGTTTAGGGTACGGGTTAGGGTTAGGGTTAGGTTTAGGTTTAGGGTTAGGGTACGGGTTAGGGTTAGGGTTAGGGTTAGGGTAAGTGTTAAGGTACGGGTTAGGGTTAGGGTTAGGGTTAGGGTTAGGTTTAGGGTACGGGTTAGGGTTAGGGTTAGGGTTAGACTACGGTTAGGGTACGGGTTAGGGTTAGAGTTGGGGTTAGGGTTAGGCTTAGGGTACGGGTTAGGGTTAGGGTACGAGTTATGGTTAGGGTTAGGGCACTGGTTACAGTTAGGGTTAGGGTTAGGGTTAGTGTACGGGTTAGGGTTAGGGTTAGGTTTAGGGTACGGGTTAGGGTTAGGGTTAGGGGTTAGGGTTAGGGTACGGGTTAGGGTTAGGGTTAGGCTTAGGTTTAGGGTACGGGTTAGGGTTAGGATTAGGGTTAGTGTTAGTGTTAAATACGGGTTAGGGTTAGGGTTGGGGTTAGGGTTAGGGTTACGGGTTAGGTGTTAGGGTTAGGTTTAGGTTTAGGGTACGGGTTAGGGTTAGGGTTAGGGTTAGGGTTAGGGTTAGGGTTACGACACGTGTTAGGGTTAGGTTACGGGTTAGGGTTAGGGTACGGGTCAAGGTTAGGTTACAGTTTAGGGTTAGGGTACGGGTTAGGGTTAGGGTTAGGGTTAGGGTTAGGGTACGGGTTAGGGTTAGGGTACGGTTTAGGGTTAGGGCTTGGGTACGGGTTAGGGTTAGGGTTAGGGGTTAGGGTTAGGGTTAGGGTTAGGGTTAGGGTACGGGTTAGGGTTAGGGTACGGGTTAGGGTTAGGGTTACGGTTAGGGTTAGAGTTAGGGATAGCGTACGGGTTAGGGTTAGGGTTAGGGTTAGGTTACGGGTTAGGGTTAGGGTTACGGGTTAGGGTACGGGTTAGGGTTAGGGTTAGGGTACGGGTTAGTGTACGGGTTAGGGTTAGGGTTAGGGTACGGGTTAGGGTACTGGTTAGGGTACGGGTTAGGGTTAGGGTTAGGGTACGGGTTAGGGTACGGGTTAGGGTTAAGGTTAGGGTACGTGTTAGGGTATGGGTTAGGGTACGGGTTAGGGTACGGGTTAGGGTTAGGGTTAGGGTTAGGCTTAGGGTACGGGTTAGGGTTAGGGCACGGTTTAGGGTTAGGGTTAGGGTACTGGTTACGGTTAGGGTTAGGGTTAGGGTTAGGGTTAGGGTACGGGTTAGGGTTAGGGTTAGGTTTAGGGTACGGGTTAGGGTTAGGGTTAGGGGTTACGGTTAGGGTACGGGTTAGGGTTAGGGTTAGGCTTAGGTTTAGGGTACGGGTTAGGGTTAGTGTTAGGGTTAGTGTTAGTGTTAAATACGGGTTAGGGTTAGGGTTAGGTTTAGGGTTAGGGTTAGGGTTACGGTACAGGTTAGGGTTAGGTTACGGGTTAGGGTTAGGGTACGGGTCAAGGTTAGGGTACAGGTTAGGGTTAGGGTACGGTTTAGGGTTAGGGTTAGGGTTAGGGTTAGGGTTAGGGTACGGGTTAGGGTTAGGGTACGGTTTAGGTTTAGGGTTATGGTACGGGTTAGGGTAAGGGTTAGGGGTTAGGGTTAGGGTTAGGGTAAGGGTTAGGGTACGGGTTAGGGTTAGGGTTAGGGTTAGGGTTAGAGTTAGGGATAGCGTACGGGTTAGGGTTAGGGTTAGGGTTAGGTTACGGGTTAGGGTTAGGGTACGCGTTAGGGTTAGGGTTAGGGTAAGGGTTAGGGTTAGGGTTAGGAAAGGTTTAGGGTTAGTGTTAGGGTTAGGGTTAGGGTTGGTTAAGGTTTGGGTTAGGGTACAGGTTAGGGTAAGGGTTAGGGTTAGGGTTAGGATTAGGGTTAGGGTAGGGGTTAGGGTTAGGTTTAGGGTAAGGGTTAGGGTACGGGTTAGGGTTAGGGTTAGGGTTAGGGTTAGGTTTAGGGTAGAGGTTAGGGTTAGGGATAGGCTTAGGTTTAGGGTTAGGGTACGTGTTAGGGTACGTGTTAGGGTTAGGGTACCGGTTATGGTTAGGGTACGGGTTAGGGTTAGGGTTAGGGTACGGGTTAGGGTTAGGGTTAGGGGTTAGCGTTAGGGTTAGAGTTAGGGTACGGGTTAGGGTTAGGGTTATGGGATAGGGTTAGGTTAGGGTTAGGGTACGGGTTAGGGTTAGGGTTAGGGTACTGGTTAGGGTTAGGGTTAGGGTACGGTTTAGGGTTAGGGTTAGGGTTAGGGTGCGGGTTAGGTTTAGGGTTAGGGTACGGGTTAGGGTTAGTGTTAGGGTACGGTTTAGGGTTAGGGTTAGGGTTAGGGTACGGGTTAGGGTACGGGTTAGGGGTTAGGGTTAGGGTACGGGTTAGGGTTAGGGTTAGGGTTATGGTACTGGTTAGGGTTAGGGTTAGTGTTAGTGTTAGGGTTAAAGTACGGTTTAGGGTTAGTGTTAGGGTTAGGGTTAGGGTTAGGGGTTAGGGGTTAGGGTTAGGGTACGGGTTAGGGTTAGGGTACGGGTTAGGGTACGAGTTAGGGTTAGGGTTAGGGTTTGGGTACGGGTTAGGGTTAGGGTTAGGTTTAGGGTTAGGTTTAGGATTGGGTTAGGGTTAGGGTTAGGGTTAGGGTTAGGGTACGGGTAAGGGTTAGGGTTAGGGTTAGGGTTAGGTTTAGGGTACGGGTTAGGTTTAGGGATAGGCTTTGGGTTAGGGTTAGGGTACGGGTTAGGGTACGTGTTAGGGTTAGGGTACCGGTTAGGGTTAGGGTACGGGTTAGGGTTAGGGATAGGGTACGGGTTAGGGTTAGGGTTAGGGGTTAGCGTTAGGGTTAGGGTTAGGGTACGGGTTAGGGTTAGGGTTAGGGGATAGGGTTAGGTTTAGGGTACGGGTTAGGGTTAGGGTTAGGGTACTGGTTAGGGTTAGGGTTAGGGTACGGTTTAGGGTTAGGGTTAGGGTTAGGGTACGGGTTAGGGTTAGGGTTATGGGTTAGGGTACGGGTTAGGGTTAGGGTTAGGGTACGGGTTAGGGTACGGGTTAGGGTACGGGTTAGGGTACGGTTTAGGGTTAGGGTTAGGATACGGGTTAGGGTACGGGTTAGGGTACGGTTTAGGGTACGGGTGAGGGTACGGGTTAGGGTTATGCTTAGGGTACGGGTTAGGGTACGGATTAGGGTTAGGTTTAGGGTACGGGTTAGGGTACGGGTTAGGGTTATGGTTAGGGTACGGGTTAGGTTACGGGTTAGGGTACGGGTTAGGGTTAGGGTTAGGGTACGGGTTAGGGTTAGTGTTAGGTTTAGGGTTAGCGTTAGGGTACGGTTTAGGGTTAGGTTTAGGGGTTAGGTGTTAGGGTTAGTGTTAGGGTTAGGGTTAGGGTACGGGTTAGGGTATGGGTTAGTGTTAGGGTACGGGTTAGTGTTAGGGTTAGGGTTAGGGTTAGGGTACGGGTTAGGCTTAGGGTTAGGGTACGGGTTAGGGTACGGGTTAGGTTTAGGGTACGGGTTAGGGTTAGTGTTAGGGTGAGGGTTAGGTTTAGGAAAGTGTTAGAGTTAGGGTTAGGGTACGGGTTAGGGTTAGGGTACGGGTTAGGGTACGGGTTAGGTTTAGGGTACGGGTTAGGGTTAGTGTTAGGGTTAGGGTTAGGTTTAGGAAAGTGTTAGGGTTAGGGTTAGGGTACGGGTTAGGGTGAGGGTATGGGTTAGGGTACGGGTTAGGGTGAGGGTTAGGGTTAGCGTTAGGTTTAGGAAAGGGTTAGGGTTAGGTTTAGGGTACGGGTTAGGGTTAGGGTTAGGGTAAGTGTTAAGGTACGGGTTAGGGTTAGGGTTAGGGTTAGGTTTAGGGTACGGGTTAGGGTTAGGGTTAGGTTTAGGTTTAGGGTTAGGTTATGGGTTAGGGTTAGGGTTAGGGTCCGGGTTAGGGTTAGGCTACGGTTAGGGTACGGGTTAGGGTTAGGGTTAGGGTCCGGGTTAGGGTTAGGCTACGGTTAGGGTACGGGTTAGGGTTAGGGTTGGGGTTAGGGTTAGGCTTAGGGTACGGGTTAGGGTTAGGGTACGGGTTATGGTTAGGGTTAGGGCACTGGTTACAGTTAGGGTTAGGGTTAGGGTTAGTGTACGGGTTAGGGTTAGGGTTAGGTTTAGGGTACGGGTTAGGGTTAGGGTTAGGGGTTAGGGTTAGGGTACGGGTTAGGGTTAGGGTTAGGCTTAGGTTTAGGGTACGGGTTAGGGTTAGGATTAGGGTTAGTGTTAGTGTTAAATACGGGTTAGGGTTAGGGTTGGGGTTAGAGTTAGGGTTACGGGTTAGGTGTTAGGGTTAGGTTTAGGTTTAGGGTACGGGTTTGGGTTAGGGTTAGGGTTAGGGTTAGGGTTAGGGTTAGGGTTACGGTACGGGTTAGGTTTAGGTTACGGGTTAGGGTTAGGGTACGGGTCAAGGTTAGGTTACAGGTTAGGGTTAGGGTCCGGTTTAGGGTTAGGGTTAGGGTTAGGGTTAGGGTACGGGTTAGGGTTAGGGTACGGTTTAGGGTTAGGTTTTGGGTACGGGTTAGGGTTAGGGTTAGGGGTTAGGGTTAGGGTTAGGGATAGGGTTAGGGTACGGGTTAGGGTTAGGGTACGGGTTAGGGTTAGGGTTACGGTTAGGGTTAGAGTTAGGTATAGCGTACGGGTTAGGGTTAGGGTTAGGGTTAGGGTTAGGTTACGGGTTAGGGTTAGGGTTACGGGTTAGGGTACGGGTTAGGGTTAGCGTTAGGGTACGGGTTAGTGTACGGGTTAGGGTTAGGGTTAGGGTACGGGTTAGGGTACGGGTTAGGGTACGGGTTAGGGTTAGGGTTAGGGTACGGGTTAGGGTACGGGTTAGGGTTAAGGTTAGGGTACGTGTTAGGGTATGGGTTAGGGTACGGGTTAGGGTACGGGTACGGGTTAGGGTTAGGGTTAGGCTTAGGGTACGGGTTAGGGTTAGGGCACGGTTTAGGGTTAGGGTTAGGGTACTGGTTACGGTTAGGGTTAGGGTTAGGGTTAGGGTACGGGTTAGGGTTAGGGTTAGGTTTAGGGTACGGGTTAGGGTTAGGGTTAGGGGTTAGGGTTAGGGTACGGGTTAGGGTTAGGGTTAGGCTTAGGTTTAGGGTACGGGTTAGGGTTAGGGTTAGGGTTAGTGTTAGTGTTAAATACGGGTTAGGGTTAGGGTTAGGGTTAGGGTTAGGGTTAGGGTTACGGTACAGGTTAGGGTTAGTTTACGGGTTAGGGTTAGGGTACGGGTCAAGGTTAGGGTACAGGTTAGGGTTAGGGTACGGTTTAGGGTTAGGGTTAGGGTTAGGGTTAGGGTTAGGGTTAGGGTACGGGTTAGGGTTAGGGTACGGTTTAGGTTTAGGGTTATGGTACGGGTTAGGGTTAGGGTTAGGGGTTAGGGTTAGGGTTAGGGTAAGGGTTAGGGTACGGGTTAGGGTTAGGTTTAGGGTTAGGGTTAGAGTTAGGGATAGCGTACGGGTTAGGGTTAGGGTTAGGGTTAGGGTTAGGGTTAGGTTACGGGTTAGGGTTAGGGTACGCGTTAGGGTTAGGGTTTGGGTAAGGGTTAGGGTTAGGGTTAGGAAAGGTTTAGGGTTAGTGTTAGGGTTAGGGTTAGGGTTGGTTAAGGTTTGGGTTAGGGTACAGGTTAGGGTAAGGTTTAGGGTTAGGGTTAGGATTAGGGTTAGGGTACGGGTTAGGGTTAGGTTTAGGGTAAGGGTTAGGGTACGGGTTAGGGTTAGGGTTAGGGTTAGGGTTAGGTTTAGGGTAGAGGTTAGGGTTAGGGATAGGCTTAGGTTTAGGGTTAGGGTACGTGTTAGGGTACGTGTTAGGGTTAGGGTACCGGTTATGGTTAGGGTACGGGTTAGGGTTAGGGTTAGGGTACGGGTTAGGGTTAGGGTTAGGGGTTAGCGTTAGGGTTAGGGTTAGGGTACGGGTTAGGGTTAGGGTTATGGGATAGGGTTAGGTTAGGGTTAGGGTACGGGTTAGGGTTAGGGTTAGGGTACTGGTTAGGGTTAGGGTTAGGGTACGGTTTAGGGTTAGGGTTAGGGTTAGGGTGCGGGTTAGGTTTAGGGTTAGGGTACGGGTTAGGGTTAGTGTTAGGGTACGGTTTAGGGTTTGGGTTAGGGTTAGGGTACGGTTTAGGGTACGGGTTAGGGGTTAGGGTTAGGGTACGGGTTAGGGTTAGGGTTAGGGTTATGGTACTGGTTAGGGTTAGGGTTAGTGTTAGTGTTAGGGTTAAAGTACGGTTTAGGGTTAGTGTTAGGGTTAGGGTTAGGGTTAGGGGTTAGGGGTTAGGGTTAGTGTACGGGTTAGGGTTAGGGTACGGGTTAGGGTACGAGTTAGGGTTAGGGTTAGGGTTTGGGTACGGGTTAGGGTTAGGGTTAGGTTTAGGGTTAGGTTTAGGATTGGGTTAGGGTTAGGGTTAGGGTTAGGGTTAGGGTACGGGTAAGGGTTAGGGTTAGGGTTAGGGTTAGGTTTAGGGTACGGGTTAGGTTTAGGGATAGGCTTTGGGTTAGGGTTAGGGTACGTGTTAGGGTTAGGGTACCGGTTAGGGTTAGGGTACGGGTTAGGGTTAGGGATAGGGTACGGGTTAGGGTTAGGGTTAGGGGTTAGCGTTAGGGTTAGGGTTAGGGTACGGGTTAGGGTTAGGGTTAGGGGATAGGGTTAGGGTTAGGGTACGGGTTAGGGTTAGGGTTAGGGTACTGGTTAGGGTTAGGGTTAGGGTACGGTTTAGGGTTAGGGTTAGGGTTAGGGTACGGGTTAGGGTTAGGGTTACGGGTTAGGGTACGGGTTAGGGTTAGGGTTAGGGTACGGGTTAGGGTACGGGTTAGGGATAGGGTTAGGGTTAGTGTTAGGGTAGGGGTTAGGGTTAGGGTTAGGGTACGTGTTAGGGTGAGGGTACGTTTTAGGGTTAGGGTACGGGTTAGGGTTAGGGTTAGGGTACGTGTTAGGGTTAGGGTTACGGGTTAGGGTATGGGTTAGGGTTAGGGTACGAGTTAGGGTTAGTGTTAGGGTTAGGGTTAGGGTACGGGTTAGGGTTAGGGTACGGGTTAGCGTTAGGGTTAGGGTACAGTTTAGTTTTAGGGTTGGGGTTAGGTTTAGGGTTAGGTTAGGGTTAGCGTAACGGTTAGGGTTAGGTTTAGGTTTAGGGTTAGGGTACGGGTTAGGGTTAGGGTACGGGTTAGGGTTAGGATATGGGTTAGGGTTAGGGTTAGGAAAGGGTTAGGGTTAGGGTTAGGGTTAGGGTACAGGTTAGGTTTAGGGTTAGGGTTAGGGTTAGGGTTAGGGTTAAGGTTAGGTTTAGGAAAGTGTTAGGTTTAGGGTTAGGGTACGGGATACGGTTAGGGTTAGGGGTAGGTTTAGGTTTAGGGTACGGGTTAGGGTTAGGGTACGGGTTAGGATTAGGGTTAGGGTACGGGTTAGGGTAGGGTACGGGTTAGGGTTAGGGTTAGGTTTAGGGTACGGGTTAGGGTTAGGGTACTGGTTAGGGTACGGATTAGGGTTAGGGTTAGGTTTAGGGTACGGTTAGGGTTAGGGTACGGGTTAGGGATAGGGTTAGGGTACGGGTTAGGGTTAGGGTTAGGGTACGGGTTAGGGTTAGGGTTAGGGTTAGGAAAGGGTTAGGGTTAGGTTTAGGGTTAGGGTTAGGGTACGGGTTAGGGTTAGGGTTTGGGTTAGGGGTTACGGGTTATGGTTAGGGTGAGGGTTAGGGTACGGGTTAGGTTACGGGTTAGGGTTAGGGTACGGGTTAGTGTTAGGTTTAGGGTTAGGGTTAGGTTTAGGGTTAGGGTTAGGGTTAGGTTTAGGGTACGGGTTAGGGTTAGGGTATGGGTTAGGGTACGGGTTAGGGTGAGGGTTAGGGTTAGGGTTAGGTTTAGGAAAGTGTTAGGGTTAGGGTTTGGGTACGAGTTAAGGTTAGGGTTAGGTGTAGGTTAAGGAGTATGGTTAGGGTACGGGGTAGGGTTAGGTTACGGGTTAGGGTACGGGATAGGGTTAGGGTACGGGTTAGGATTGGGTTAGGGTAGGGTTAGGGTTAGGGTTAGGTTTAGGGTATGGGTTAGGGTTAGGGTACGGGTTAGGGTACGGTTAGGGTTAGGTTTAGGGTTAGGAAAGGGTTAGGGTTAGGGTTAGGGTTAGGGTTAGGGTTAGGGTACGGGTTAAGGGTAGGTTTAGGGTACGGGTTAGGGTTAGGTTTAGTGTTAGGGTTAGGGTTAGGGTACGGGTTAGGGTACGGGTTAGGGTACGGGTTAGGGTTATGGTTAGGGTACGGGTTAGGTTACGGGTTAGGGTACGGGTTAGGGTTAGGGTTAGGGTACGGGTTAGGATTAGTGTTAGGTTTAGGGTTAGCGTTAGGGTACGGGTTAGGGTTAGGTTTAGGGGTTAGGTGTTAGGGTTAGTGTTAGGGTTAGGGTTAGGGTACGGGTTAGGGTACGGGTTAGTGTTAGGGTACGGGTTAGTGTTAGGGTTAGGGTTAGGGTTAGGGTACGGGTTAGGCTTAGGGTTAGGGTACGGGTTAGGTTTAGGGTACGGGTTAGGGTTAGTGTTAGGGTTAGGGTTAGGTTTAGGAAAGTGTTAGAGTTAGGGTTAGGGTACGGGTTAGGGTTAGGGTACGGGTTAGGGTACGGGTTAGGTTTAGGGTACGGGTTAGTGTTAGTGTTAGGGTTAGGGTTAGGTTTAGGAAAGTGTTAGGGTTAGGGTTAGGGTACGGGTTAGGGTGAGGGTATGGGTTAGGGTACGGGTTAGGGTGAGGGTTAGGGTTAGCGTTAGGTTTAGGAAAGGGTTAGGGTTAGGTTTAGGGTACGGGTTAGGGTTAGGGTTAGGGTAAGTGTTAAGGTACGGGTTAGGGTTAGGGTTAGGGTTAGGGTTAGGTTTAGGGTACGGGTTAGGGTTAGGGTTAGGTTTAGGTTTAGGGTTAGGGTACGGGTTAGGGTTAGGGTTAGGGTTAGGGTAAGTGTTAAGGTACGGGTTAGGGTTAGGGTTAGGGTTAGGGTTAGGTTTAGGGTACGGGTTAGTGTTAGGGTTAGGGTTAGACTACGGTTAGGGTACGGGTTAGGGTTAGAGTTGGGGTTAGGGTTAGGCTTAGGGTACGGGTTAGGGTTAGGGTACGAGTTATGGTTAGGGTTAGGGCACTGGTTACAGTTAGGGTTAGGGTTAGGGTTAGTGTACGGGTTAGGGTTAGGGTTAGGTTTAGGGTACGGGTTAGGGTTAGGGTTAGGGGTTAGGGTTAGGGTACGGGTTAGGGTTAGGGTTAGGCTTAGGTTTAGGGTACGGGTTAGGGTTAGGATTAGGGTTAGTGTTAGTGTTAAATACGGGTTAGGGTTAGGGTTGGGGTTAGGGTTAGGGTTACGGGTTAGGTGTTAGGGTTAGGTTTAGGTTTAGGGTACGGGTTAGGGTTAGGGTTAGGGTTAGGGTTAGGGTTACGACACGGGTTAGGGTTAGGTTACGGGTTAGGGTTAGGGTACGGGTCAAGGTTAGGTTACAGTTTAGGGTTAGGGTACGGGTTAGGGTTAGGGTTAGGGTTAGGGTTAGGGTACGGGTTAGGGTTAGGGTACGGTTTAGGGTTAGGGCTTGGGTACGGGTTAGGGTTAGGGTTAGGGGTTAGGGTTAGGGTTAGGGTTAGGGTTAGGGTACGGGTTAGGGTTAGGGTACGGGTTAGGGTTAGGGTTACGGTTAGGGTTAGAGTTAGGGATAGCGTACGGGTTAGGGTTAGGGTTAGGGTTAGGTTACGGGTTAGGGTTAGGGTTACGGGTTAGGGTACGGGTTAGGGTTAGGGTTAGGGTACGGGTTAGTGTACGGGTTAGGGTTAGGGTTAGGGTACGGGTTAGGGTACGGGTTAGGGTACGGGTTAGGGTTAGGGTTAGGGTACGGGTTAGGGTACGGGTTAGGGTTAAGGTTAGGGTACGTGTTAGGGTATGGGTTAGGGTACGGGTTAGGGTACGGGTTAGGGTTAGGGTTAGGGTTAGGCTTAGGGTACGGGTTAGGGTTAGGGCACGGTTTAGGGTTAGGGTTAGGGTACTGGTTACGGTTAGGGTTAGGGTTAGGGTTAGGGTTAGGGTACGGGTTAGGGTTAGGGTTAGGTTTAGGGTACGGGTTAGGGTTAGGGTTAGGGGTTACGGTTAGGGTACGGGTTAGGGTTAGGGTTAGGCTTAGGTTTAGGGTACGGGTTAGGGTTAGTGTTAGGGTTAGTGTTAGTGTTAAATACGGGTTAGGGTTAGGGTTAGGGTTAGGGTTAGGGTTAGGGTTACGGTACAGGTTAGGGTTAGGTTACGGGTTAGGGTTAGGGTACGGGTCAAGGTTAGGGTACAGGTTAGGGTTAGGGTACGGTTTAGGGTTAGGGTTAGGGTTAGGGTTAGGGTTAGGGTACGGGTTAGGGTTAGGGTACGGTTTAGGTTTAGGGTTATGGTACGGGTTAGGGTAAGGGTTAGGGGTTAGGGTTAGGGTTAGGGTAAGGGTTAGGGTACGGGTTAGGGTTAGGGTTAGGGTTAGGGTTAGAGTTAGGGATAGCGTACGGGTTAGGGTTAGGGTTAGGGTTAGGTTACGGGTTAGGGTTAGGGTACGCGTAAGGGTTAGGGTTAGGGTAAGGGTTAGGGTTAGGGTTAGGAAAGGTTTAGGGTTAGTGTTAGGGTTAGGGTTAGGGTTGGTTAAGGTTTGGGTTAGGGTACAGGTTAGGGTAAGGGTTAGGGTTAGGGTTAGGATTAGGGTTAGGGTAGGGGTTAGGGTTAGGTTTAGGGTAAGGGTTAGGGTACGGGTTAGGGTTAGGGTTAGGGTTAGGGTTAGGTTTAGGGTAGAGGTTAGGGTTAGGGATAGGCTTAGGTTTAGGGTTAGGGTACGTGTTAGGGTACGTGTTAGGGTTAGGGTACCGGTTATGGTTAGGGTACGGGTTAGGGTTAGGGTTAGGGTACGGGTTAGGGTTAGGGTTAGGGGTTAGCGTTAGGGTTAGAGTTAGGGTACGGGTTAGGGTTAGGGTTATGGGATAGGGTTAGGTTAGGGTTAGGGTACGGGTTAGGGTTAGGGTTAGGGTACTGGTTAGGGTTAGGGTTAGGGTACGGTTTAGGGTTAGGGTTAGGGTTAGGGTGCGGGTTAGGTTTAGGGTTAGGGTACGGGTTAGGGTTAGTGTTAGGGTACGGTTTAGGGTTAGGGTTAGGGTTAGGGTACGGGTTAGGGTACGGGTTAGGGGTTAGGGTTAGGGTACGGGTTAGGGTTAGGGTTAGGGTTATGGTACTGGTTAGGGTTAGGGTTAGTGTTAGTGTTAGGGTTAAAGTACGGTTTAGGGTTAGTGTTAGGGTTAGGGTTAGGGTTAGGGGTTAGGGGTTAGGGTTAGGGTACGGGTTAGGGTTAGGGTACGGGTTAGGGTACGAGTTAGGGTTAGGGTTAGGGTTTGGGTACGGGTTAGGGTTAGGGTTAGGTTTAGGGTTAGGTTTAGGATTGGGTTAGGGTTAGGGTTAGGGTTAGGGTTAGGGTACGGGTAAGGGTTAGGGTTAGGGTTAGGGTTAGGTTTAGGGTACGGGTTAGGTTTAGGGATAGGCTTTGGGTTAGGGTTAGGGTACGGGTTAGGGTACGTGTTAGGGTTAGGGTACCGGTTAGGGTTAGGGTACGGGTTAGGGTTAGGGATAGGGTACGGGTTAGGGTTAGGGTTAGGGGTTAGCGTTAGGGTTAGGGTTAGGGTACGGGTTAGGGTTAGGGTTAGGGGATAGGTTTAGGTTTAGGGTACGGGTTAGGGTTAGGGTTAGGGTACTGGTTAGGGTTAGGGTTAGGGTACGGTTTAGGGTTAGGGTTAGGGTTAGGGTACGGGTTAGGGTTAGGGTTATGGGTTAGGGTACGGGTTAGGGTACGGGTTAGGGTACGGGTTAGGGTACGGGTTATGGTACGGGTTAGGGTACGGTTTAGGGTTAGTGTTAGGATACGGGTTAGGGTACGGGTTAGGGTACGGTTTAGGGTACGGGTGAGGGTACGGGTTAGGGTTATGCTTAGGGTATGGGTTAGGGTACGGATTAGGGTTAGGTTTAGGGTACGGGTTAGGGTACGGGTTAGGGTTATGGTTAGGGTACGGGTTAGGTTACGGGTTAGGGTACGGGTTAGGGTTAGGGTTAGGGTACGGTTTAGGGTTAGTGTTAGGTTTAGGGTTAGCGTTAGAGTACGGTTTAGGGTTAGGTTTAGGGGTTAGGTGTTAGGGTTAGTGTTAGGCTTAGGGTTAGGGTACGGGTTAGGGTACAGGTTAGGTTTAGGGTACGGTTTAGGGTTAGTGTTAGGGTTAGGGTTAGGTTTAGGAAAGTGTTAGAGTTAGGGTTAGGGTACGGGTTAGGGTTAGGGTACGGGTTAGGGTACGGGTTAGGTTTAGGGTACGGGTTAGGGTTAGTGTTAGGGTTAGGGTTAGGTTTAGGAAAGTGTTAGGGTTAGGGTTAGGGTACGGGTTAGGGTGAGGGTATGGGTTAGGGTACGGGTTAGGGTGAGGGTTAGGGTTAGCGTTAGGTTTAGGAAAGGGTTAGGGTTAGGTTTAGGGTACGGGTTAGGGTTAGGGTTAGGGTAAGTGTTAAGGTACGGGTTAGGGTTAGGGTTAGGGTTAGGTTTAGGGTACGGGTTAGGGTTAGGGTTAGGTTTAGGTTTAGGGTTAGGGTACGGGTTAGGGTTAGGGTTAGGGTCCGGGTTAGGGTTAGGCTACGGTTAGGGTACGGGTTAGGGTTAGGGTTAGGGTCCGGGTTAGGGTTAGGCTACGGTTAGGGTACGGGTTAGGGTTAGGGTTGGGGTTAGGGTTAGGCTTAGGGTACGGGTTAGGGTTAGGGTACGGGTTATGGTTAGGGTTAGGGCACTGGTTACAGTTAGGGTTAGGGTTAGGGTTAGTGTACGGGTTAGGGTTAGGGTTAGGTTTAGGGTACGGGTTAGGGTTAGGGTTAGGGGTTAGGGTAAGGGTACGGGTTAGGGTTAGGGTTAGGCTTAGGTTTAGGGTACGGGTTAGGGTTAGGATTAGGGTTAGTGTTAGTGTTAAATACGGGTTAGGGTTAGGGTTGGGGTTAGAGTTAGGGTTACGGGTTAGGTGTTAGGGTTAGGTTTAGGTTTAGGGTACGGGTTAGGGTTAGGGTTAGGGTTAGGGTTAGGGTTAGGGTTACGGTACGGGTTAGGGTTAGGTTACGGGTTAGGGTTAGGTACGGGTCAAGGTTAGGTTACAGGTTAGGGTTAGGGTACGGGTTAGGGTTAGGGTTAGGGTTAGGGTTAGGGTACGGGTTAGGGTTAGGGTACGGTTTAGGGTTAGGGTTTGGGTACGGGTTAGGGTTAGGGTTTGGGGTTAGGGTTAGGGTTAGGGATAGGGTTAGGGTACGGGTTAGGGTTAGGGTACGGGTTAGGGTTAGGGTTACGGTTAGGGTTAGAGTTAGGTATAGCGTACGGGTTAGGGTTAGGGTTAGGGTTAGGGTTAGGTTACGGGTTAGGGTTAGGGTTACGGGTTAGGGTACGGGTTAGGGTTAGCGTTAGGGTACGGGTTAGTGTACGGGTTAGGGTTAGGTTTAGGGTACGGGTTAGGGTACGGGTTAGGGTACGGGTTAGGGTTAGGTTTAGGGTACGGGTTAGGGTACGGGTTAGGGTTAAGGTTAGGGTACGTGTTAGGGTATGGGTTAGGGTACGGGTTAGGGTTAGGGCACGGTTTAGGGTTAGGGTTAGGGTACTGGTTACGGTTAGGGTTAGGGTTAGGGTTAGGGTACGGGTTAGGGTTAGGGTTAGGTTTAGGGTACGGGTTAGGGTTAGGGTTAGGGGTTAGGGTTAGGGTACGGGTTAGGGTTAGGGTTAGGCTTATGTTTAGGGTACGGGTTAGGGTTAGGGTTAGGGTTAGTGTTAGTGTTAAATACGGGTTAGGGTTAGGGTTAGGGTTAGGGTTAGGGTTAGGGTTACGGTACAGGTTAGGGTTAGTTTACGGGTTAGGGTTAGGGTACGGGTCAAGGTTAGGGTACAGGTTAGGGTTAGGGTACGGTTTAGGGTTAGGGTTAGGGTTAGGGTTAGGGTTAGGGTTAGGGTACGGGTTAGGGTTAGGGTACGGTTTAGGTTTAGGGTTATGGTACGGGTTAGGGTTAGGGTTAGGGGTTAGGGTTAGGGTTAGGGTAAGGGTTAGGGTACGGGTTAGGGTTAGGTTTAGGGTTAGGGTTAGAGTTAGGGATAGCGTACGGGTTAGGGTTAGGGTTAGGGTTAGGGTTAGGGTTAGGTTACGGGTTAGGGTTAGGGTACGCGTTAGGGTTAGGGTTAGGGTAAGGGTTAGGGTTAGGGTTAGGAAAGGTTTAGGGTTAGTGTTAGGGTTAGGGTTAGGGTTGGTTAAGGTTTGGGTTAGGGTACAGGTTAGGGTAAGGGTTAGGGTTAGGGTTAGGGTTAGGGTACGGGTTAGGGTTAGGTTTAGGGTAAGGGTTAGGGTACGGGTTAGGGTTAGGGTTAGGGTTAGGGTTAGGTTTAGGGTACAGGTTAGGGTTAGGGATAGGCTTAGGTTTAGGGTTAGGGTACGTGTTAGGGTACGTGTTAGGGTTAGGGTACCGGTTATGGTTAGGGTACGGGTTAGGGTTAGGGTACGGGTTAGGGTTAGGGTTAGGGGTTAGCGTTAGGGTTAGGGTTAGGGTACGGGTTAGGGTTAGGGTTATGGGATAGGGTTAGGTTAGGGTTAGGGTACGGGTTAGTGTTAGGGTTAGGGTACTGGTTAGGGTTAGGGTTAGGGTACGGTTTAGGGTTAGGGTTAGGGTTAGGGTGCGGGTTAGGTTTAGGGTTAGGGTACGGGTTAGGGTTAGTGTTAGGGTACGGTTTAGGGTTAGGGTTAGGGTTAGGGTACGGGTTAGGGTACGGGTTAGGGGTTAGGGTTAGGGTACGGGTTAGGGTTAGGTTTAGGGTTATGGTACTGGTTAGGGTTAGGGTTAGTGTTAGTGTTAGGGTTAAAGTACGGTTTAGGGTTAGTGTTAGGGTTAGGGTTAGGGTTAGGGGTTAGGGGTTAGGGTTAGGGTACGGGTTAGGGTTAGGGTACGGGTTAGGGTACGAGTTAGGGTTAGGGTTAGGGTTTGGGTACGGGTTAGGGTTAGGGTTAGGTTTAGGGTTAGGTTTAGGATTGGGTTAGGGTTAGGGTTAGGGTTAGGGTTAGGGGACGGGTAAGGGTTAGGGTTAGGGTTAGGGTTAGGTTTAGGGTACGGGTTAGGTTTAGGGATAGGCTTTGGGTTAGGGTTAGGGTACGTGTTAGGGTTAGGGTACCGGTTAGGGTTAGGGTACGGGTTAGGGTTAGGGATAGGGTACGGGTTAGGGTTAGGGTTAGGGGTTAGCGTTAGGGTTAGGGTTAGGGTACGGGTTAGGGTTAGGGTTAGGGGATAGGGTTAGGGTTAGGGTACGAGTTAGGGTTAGGGTTAGGGTACTGGTTAGGGTTAGGGTTAGGGTACGGTTTAGGGTTAGGGTAGGGTTAGGGTACGGGTTAGGGTTAGGGTTACGGGTTAGGGTACGGGTTAGGGTTAGGGTTAGGGTACGGGTTAGGGTACGGGTTAGGGATAGGGTTAGGGTTAGGGTTAGGGTAGGGGTTAGGGTTAGGGTTAGGGTACGTGTTAGGGTGAGGGTACGTTTTAGGGTTAGGGTACGGGTTAGGGTTAGGGTTAGGGTACGTGTTAGGGTTAGGGTTACGGGTTAGGGTATGGGTTAGGGTTAGGGTACGAGTTAGGGTTAGTGTTAGGGTTAGGGTTAGGGTACGGGTTAGGGTTAGGGTACGGGTTAGCGTTAGGGTTAGGGTACAGTTTAGTTTTAGGGTTGGGGTTAGGTTTAGGGTTAGGTTAGGGTTAGCGTAACGGTTAGGGTTAGGTTTAGGTTTAGGGTTAGGGTACGGGTTAGGGTTAGGGTACGGGTTAGGGTTAGGATATGGGTTAGGGTTAGGGTTAGGAAAGGGTTAGGGTTAGGGTTAGGGTTAGGGTACAGGTTAGGTTTAGGGTTAGGGTTAGGGTTAGGGTTAGGGTTAAGGTTAGGTTTAGGAAAGTGTTAGGTTTAGGGTTAGGGTACGGGATACGGTTAGGGTTAGGGGTAGGTTTAGGTTTAGGGTACGGGTTAGGGTTAGGGTACGGGTTAGGATTAGGATTAGGGTACGGGTTAGGGTAGGGTACGGGTTAGGGTTAGGGTTAGGTTTAGGGTACGGGTTAGGGTTAGGGTACTGGTTAGGGTACGGATTAGTGTTAGGGTTAGGTTTAGGGTACGGGTTAGGGTTAGGGTACGGGTTAGGGATAGGGTTAGGGTACGGGTTAGGGTTAGGGTTAGGGTACGGGTTAGGGTTAGGGTTAGGGTTAGGAAAGGGTTAGGGTTAGGTTTAGGGTTAGGGTTAGGGTACGGGTTAGGGTTAGGGTTTGGGTTAGGGGTTACGGGTTATGGTTAGGGTGAGGGTTAGGGTACGGGTTAGGTTACGGGTTAGGGTTAGGGTACGGGTTAGTGTTAGGTTTAGGGTTAGGGTTAGGTTTATGGTTAGGGTTAGGGTACGGTTTAGGATTGGGTTAGGGTAGGGTTAGGGTTAGGGTTAGGTTTAGGGTATGGGTTAGGGTTAGGGTACGGGTTAGGGTACGGTTAGGGTTAGGTTTAGGGTTAGGAAAGGGTTAGGGTTAGGGTTAGGGTTAGGGTTAGGGTACGGGTTAAGGGTAGGTTTAGGGTACGGGTTAGGGTTAGGTTTAGTGTTAGGGTTAGGGTTAGGGTACGGGTTAGGGTACGGGTTAGGGTACGGGTTAGGGTACGGGTTAGGGTTAGGGTTAGGGTACGGGTTAGGGTTAGGGTTAGTGTTATGGTTAGGGTTAGGGTACGGGTTAGGGTTAGGTTTAGGGTTAGGGTTAGGGTTAGGGTACGGGTTAGGGTTAGGGTTAGGGTTAGGTTTAGGGTACGGGTTAGGGTTAGGGTTAGGGTTAGGGTTAGGGTACGGGTTAGGGTTAGGGTACAGTTTAGGGTTAGGTTTAGGGTACGGGTTAGGGTTAGGGTTAGTGTTAGGGTTAGCGTACGGGTTAGGGTTAGGGTTAGGGTTAGGGTACGGGTTAGGGTTAGGGTACGGTTTAGGGTTAGGGTTAGGGTACTGGTTACGGTTAGGGTTAGGGTTAGGGTTAGGGTACGGGTTAGGGTTAGGGTTAGGGTTAGGGTACGGGTTAGGGTACGGGTTAGGGTTAGGAATGGGTTAGGGTTAGGGTTAGGGTTAGGGTACGGGTTAGGTTTAGGGTACGGGTTAGGGTACGGGTTAGGGTTAGGGTTAGGGTCTGGGTTAGGGTTAGGTTTGGGTTAGGGTTAGGGTTAGGGTTAGGGTACGGTTTAGGGTTAGGGTACGGGTTAGGGTACGGGTTAGGTTTAGGGTTAGGATTAGGCTTAGGGTTTGGGTTAGGGTTAGTGTACGGGTTAGGGTTAGTGTTAGGGTACTGGTTACGGTTAGGGTTACGGTTAGGTTTAGAGTACGGTTTAGGGTTAGGGTTAGGTTTAGGGTATGGGTTAGGGTTAGGGTTCTGGGTTAGGGTTAGGTTTGGGTTAGGGTTAGGGTTAGGGTTAGGGTACGGTTTAGGGTTAGGGTACGGGTTAGGGTACAGGTTAGGTTTAGGGTTAGGATTAGGCTTAGGGTACGGGTTAGGGTTAGTATACGGGTTAGGGTTAGTGTTAGGGTACTGGTTACGGTTAGGGTTACGGTTAGGTTTAGGGTACGGTTTAGGGTTAGGGTTAGGTTTAGGGTATGGGTTAGGGTTAGGGTTAGGGGTTAGGGTTAGGGTACGGGTTAGGGTATGGGTTAGGGTTAGGGTTAGGGTTAGTGTTAGTGTTAAAGCACGGGTTAGGGTTAGGGTTAGGGTTAGGGGTTAGGGGTTAGGGTTAGTGTTAGGGTTAGGTTTAGGGTACGGGTTAGGGTTAGGGTTAGGGTTAGTGTTAGGGTTAGGGTACGGGTTAGGGTTAGGTTACGTGTTAGGGTAAGGGTACGGGTCAGGGTTAGGGTAGGGGTTAGGGTTAGGGTACGGGTTAGGGTTAGGGTTAGGGTAAGGGTTAGGGTTAGGGTTAGGAAAGGTTTAGGGTTAGTGTTAGGGTTAGGGTTAGGGTTGGTTAAGGTTAGGGTTAGGGTACAGGTTAGGGTAAGGGTTACGGTTAGGGTTAGGATTAGGGTTTGGGTACGGGTTAGGGTTAGGTTTAGGGTAAGGGTTAGAGTACGGGTTAGGGTTAGGGTTAGGGTTAGGGTTAGGGTTAGGGTTAGGTTTAGGGTACGGGTTAGGGTTAGGGATAGGGTTAGGGTTAGGGTTAGGGTACGGGTTAGGGTACGTGTTAGGTTTAGGGTACCGGTTAGGGTTAGGGTACGGGTTAGGGTTCGGGTTAGGGTACGGGTTAGGGTTACAGTTAGGGTTAGGTTTAGGGTACGGGTTAGGGTTAGGGTACGGGTTAGGGTTAGGGTTAGGGGTTAGGGTTAGTGTTAGGGTTAGGGTTGGGGTTAGGGGTAGGGTACGGGTTAGGGTTAGGGTAAGGGTTAGGGTTAGGGTGAGGGTTAGGGTTAGGGTTAGCATACGGGTTAGGGTTAGGGTTAGGGTTAGGGTTAGTGTTACGGTACGGGTTAGGGTTAGGGTAGGGGTTAGGGTTAGGGTTAGGGTTAGCATTAGGAAAGGGTTAGGGTTAGGATTAGGGTTAGGGTTAGGGTACGGGTTAAGGTTAGGTTTAGGGTACGGGTTAGGGTTAGGGTTAGGGTTAGGGTTAGGGTACGGTTTAGGGTTAGGGTTAGGGTTAGGGTTAGGGGTTAGGGAGAGGTTTAGGGTTAGTGTTAGGGTACAGGTTAGGGTACGAGTTAGGGTTAGGGTTATGGTTAGGGTTAGTGTTAGGGTACGGGTTAGGGTTAGGTTTAGGTTTAGGGTTAGGGTACGGGTTAGTGTTAGGTTTAGGGTTAGGGTTAGTGTTAGGGTACGGGTTAGGTTTAGGGTTAGGGTTAGTGTTGTGGTTAGGGTACGGGTTAGGGTTAGGGTTAGGGTAGGGGTTAAGGTTAGGGTTAGGGTTAGGGTTAGGGTTAGGTTACGGGTTAGGGTTAGGGTTAGGGTTAGGTTTAGGGTTAGGGTTAGCGTACTGGTTAGGGTTAGGGTTAGGGTGAGGGTTAGGGTGCGGGTTAGGGTTAGGGTATGGGTTAGGGTTAGGGTTAGGGTACGGGTTAGGGTAGGGGTTAGGGTACGGGTTAGGGTACGGGTTAGGGTACGGGTTAGGATTAGGGTTAGGGTACGGGGTAGGGTACGGGTTAGAGTACGGGTTAGGGTACGTGTTAGGGTACGGGTTAGGGTACGGGTTAGGGTACGGGGTAGGGAACGGGTTAGGGTTAGGGTTAGGGTACGGGTTAGGGTACGGGTTAGGGTTAGGGTTAGGGTTAGGGTTAGGGTTAGGGTACGGGTAAGGGTTAGGGTTAGGTTTAGGGTTAGGGTTAGGGTACGGGTTAGGGTTAGGGTTAGGGTTAGGGTTAGGGTACGGGTAAGGGTTAGGGTTAGGTTTAGGGTTAGGGTTAGGGTACGGGTTAGGGTTAGGGTTAGGGTCCGGGTTAGGGTTAGGCTACGGGTTAGGGTATGGGTTAGGGTTAGGGTTAGGGTCCGGGTTAGGGTTAGGTTTGGGTTAGGGTTAGGGTTAGGGTTAGGGTACGGTTTAGGGTTAGGGTACGGGTTAGGGTACGGGTTAGGGTTAGGATTAGGATTAGGCTTAGGGTACGGGTTAGGGTTAGTGTACGGGTTAGGGTTACGGTTAGGGTACTGGTTACGGTTAGGGTTAGGGTTAGGGTTAGGGTACGGGTTAGGGTTAGGGTTAGGTTTAGGGTACGGGTTAGGGTTAGGGTTAGGGGTTAGGGTTAGGGTACGGGTTAGGGTTAGGGATAGGGTTAGGTTTAGGGTACGGGTTAGGGTTAGGGTTAGGGTTAGTGTTAGTTAGGGTTAGGGTTATGGTTAGGGTTAGGGTTAGGGTTAGGGTTAGGGTTAGGGGTTAGGGGTTAGGGTTAGGGTTAGGTTTAGGGTACGGGTTAGGGTTAGGGTTAGTGTTAGGGTTAGGGTATGGGTTAGTGTTAGGTTACGGGTTAGGGATAGGGTACGGGTCAGGGTAAGGGTACGGGTTAGGGTTAGGGTACGGGTTAGGGTTAGGGTTAGTTTTAGGGTTATGTTTAGGGTACGGTTTAGGGTTAGGGTTCGGTTTAAGGTTAGGGTTAGGGTACGGGTTAGGGTTAGGGTTAGGGGTTAGGGTTAGGGTTAGGGTTAGGGTACGGGTTAGGGTTAGGGTACGGGTTAGGTTTAGGTTTAATGTTAGGTATAGAGTTAGGCATAGCATACGGGTTAGGTTTAGGGTTAGGGATAGGGTTAGGGTACGGGTTAGGGTAAGGGTACGGGTTAGGGTTAGGGTTAGGGTAAGGGTTAGGTTTAGGGTTAGGAAAGGTTTAGGGTTAGTGTTAGGGTTAGGGTTAGGGTTGGTTAAGGTTAGGGTTAGGGTACAGGTTAGGGTAAGGGTTAGGGTTAGGGTTAGGATTAGGTTTAGGGTACGGGTTAGGGTTAGGTTTAGGGTAAGGGTGAGAGTACGGGTTAGGGTTAGGGTTAGGGTTAGGGTTAGGGTTAGGGTTAGGTTTAGGGTACGGGTTAGGGTGAGGGATAGGGTTAGGGTTAGGGTTAGGGTTAGGGTACGTGTTAGGGTTAGGGTACCGGTTAGGGTTAGGGTACGGTTTAGGGTTAGGGTTAGGGTACGGTTTAGGTTAGGGTTAAGGGTTAGCGTTAGGGTTACGGTTAGGGTACGAGTTAGGGTTAGGGTTAGGGGATAGGGTTAGGGTTAGGGTTAGGGTACGGATTAGGGTTAGGTTACGGGTTAGGGTTAGGGTACGGTTTAGGGTACGGGTTAGGGTACGGGTTAGGGTTAGGGTTAAGGTACGGGTTAGGGTTAGGGTACGGGTTAGGGTTAGGGTACGGTTTAGGGTTAGGGTTAGGGTTAGGGTTAGGGTACGGGTTAGGGTTAGGAATAGGGTTAGGGTTAGGGTTAGGGTACGGGTTAGGGTTAGGGATAGGGTACGGGTTAGGGTGAGGGTACGTTTTAGGGTTAGGGTACGGGTTAGGGTTAGGGTTAGGGTACGTGTTAGGGTTAGTGTTACGTGTTAGGGTTAGGGTTAGTGTTAGGGTACGGTTTAGGGTTAGGGTTAGGGTACGGGTTAGGGTTAGGGTTAGGGTTAGGGTTAGGGTACGGGTTAGGGTTAGGTTTAGGGTGAGGGTTAGGGTTAGGGTATGGGTTAGGGTTAGGGTTAGGGTTAGTGTTAGGGTTAGGGTTAGGGTACGGGATAGGGTTTGGGTTAGGTTTAGGGTTAGGTTTAGGGTACGGGTTAGGGTTAGGTTCCGGGTTAGGGTTAGGGTTGGGTTAGGGTTAGGGTTAGGGTTAGGGTACGGGTTAGGGTTAGGGTATGGTTTAGGGTACGGGTTAGGGTTAGGGTTAGGGTTAGGCTTAGGGTAAGGGTTAGGGTTAGGGTACGGGTTAGGGTTAGGGTTAGGGTACTGGTTACGGTTAGGGTTAGGGTTAGGTTTAGGGTACGGGTTAGGGTTAGGGTTAGGTTTAGGGTACGGGTTAGGGTTAGGGTTAGGGGTTAGGGTTAGGCTACGGGTTAGGGTTAGGGTTAGGCTTAGGTTTAGGGTACGGTTTAGGGTTAGGGTTAGGGTTAGTGTTAGTGTTAAATACGGGTTAGGTTTAGGGTTAGGGTTAGGGTTAGGGTTAGGGTTACGGGTTAGGTCTTAGGGTTAGGGTTAGGTTTAGGGTACCGGTTAGGGTTAGGTTTATGGTTAGGGTTAGGGTTAGGGTACGGGTTAGGGTTAGGGTTAGTGTACGGGTTAGGGTTAGGGTTAGGTTTAGGGTACGGGTTATGTTTAGGGTTAGGGTTAGGGTTAGGGTACGGGTTAGGGTTTGGGTTAGGGTTAGTGTTAGGTTTAAAATACGGGTTAGGATTAGGGTTAGGGTTAGGGTTAGGGTTAGGGTTAGGGGTTAGGGGTTAGGGTTAGGGTTAGGGTTAGGTTTAGGGTACGGGTTAGGGTACGAGTTGGGTTAGGGTTAGGGTTTGTGTACTGGTTAGGGTTAGGGTTAGGTTTAGGGTTAGGGTTAGGATTGGGGTAGGGTTAGGTTTAGGGTTAGGGTTAGGGTACGGTTAGGGTTAGTGTTAGGGTTAGGTTTAGGGTACGGGTTAGGTTTAGGGATAGGCTTAGGGTTAGGGTTAGGGTACGGGTTAGGGTACGTGTTAGTGTTAGGGTACCGGTTAGGGTTAGGGTACGGGTTAGGGTTAGGGTTAGGGTACGGGTTAGGGTACGGGTTAGGGGTTAGCGTTAGGGTTAGGGTTAGGGTACGGGTTAGGGTTAGGGTTAGGGGATAGGTTTAGGGTTAGGGTTAGGGTACGGGTTAGGGTTA
>JAVLSZ010000009.1:73122826-73135326 GCA_032313775.1 Urocyon cinereoargenteus | reverse complement strand
GGTTGGGGTACGGGTTAGGGTTAGGGTACGGGTTAGGGTTAGGGTTAGGTTTAGGGTACGGGTTAGGGTTAGGGTTAGGGGTTAGGGTTAGGGTACGGGTTAGGGTACGGGTTAGGGTACGAGTTAGGGTTAGGGTTAGGGTTAGTGATAGGGTTAAAGTACGGGTTAGGGTTAGTGTTAGGGTTAGGGTTAGGTTTAGGGGTTAGGGGTTAGGGTTAGGGTACAGGTTAGGGTTAGGGTTAGGGTTAGGGTTATGGTTAGGTTTAGGTTTAGGGTACGGGTTAGGGTTAGTGTTAGGGTTAGGATTAGGTTTAGGGTACGGGTTAGGGTACGGATTAGGGTTAGGGTACAGGTTAGGGTACGGGTTAGGGTACGGGTTAGGGTACGGGTTAGGGTTAGGGTTAGGGTATGGGTTAGGGTTAGGGTACGGGTTACGGTTAGGGTACGGGTTAGGGTTAGGGTTAGGGTTAGAGTTAGGTTTAGGGTACGGGTTAGGGTTAGGTTTAGGGTTAGGTTTAGGGTACGGGTTAGGGTTAGGGTTAGGGTTAGGTTTAGGGTACGGGTTAGGTTTAGGGATAGGGTTAGGGTTAGGGTACGGGTTAGGGTAGGGATAGTGTACGGTTTAGGGTTAGGGTTAGGGTTAGGGGTAGGGTTAGGGTACGGGTTAGGGTTAGGGATAGGCTTAGGGTTAGGGTTAGGGTACGGGTTAGGGTACGTGTTAGGGTTAGGGTACCGGTTAGGGTTAGGGTACGGGTTAGGGTTAGGGTTAGGGTACGGGTTAGGATACGGGTTAGGGGTTAGCGTTAGGGTTAGGGTACGGGTTAGGGTTAGGTTTAGGGGATAGGGTTAGGGTTAGGGTTAGGGTACGGGTTAGGGTTAGGTTTAGGGTACTGGTTAGGGTTAGGGTTAGGGTACGGTTTAGGGTTAGGGTTAGTGTTAGGGTACGGGTTAGGGTTCGGGTTACGGGTTAGGGTACGGGTTAGGGTTAGGGTTAGGGTACGGGTTAGGGTACGGGTTAGGGTACGGGTTAGGGTACGGGTTAGGTTACGGGTTAGGGTACGGGTTAGGGTTAGGGTTAGGGTACGGGTTAGGGTTAGGGTTAGGGTACGGGTTAGGGTTAGGGTACGGGTTAGGGTACGGTTTAGGGTTAAGGTTAGGGTACGGGTTAGGGTACGGGTTAGGGTACGGGTTAGGGTACGGGTTAGGGTTAGGGTTAGGGTACGGGTTAGGGTACGGTTTAGGGTACGGGTTAGGGTACGGTTTAGGGTACGGGTTAGGGTACGTGTTAGGGTACGGGTTAGGGTACGGGTGAGGGTACGGGTTAGGGTTAGGGTTAGGGTTAGGGTACGGGTTAGAGTACGGGTTAGGTTACGGGTTAGGGTATGGGTAAGGGTACGGGTTAGGGTACGGGTTAGGGTTAGGATTAGGTTACGGGTTAGGGTACGGGTTAGGGTACGGGTTAGGGTACGGGTTAGGGTTAGGGTTAGGGTACGGGTTAGGGTACAGTTTAGTGTACGGTTTAGGGTACGGATTAGGGTACGGGTTAGGGTTAGGGTTAGGGTATGTTAGGGTACGGGTTAGGGTTAGGGTTAGGGTACGGGTTAGGGTACGGGTTAGGGTTAGGGTTAGGGTACGGGTTAGGGTAGGGGTTAGGGTTAGGGTTAGGGTTAGGGTTAGGTTACCGGTTAGGGTACGGGTTAGGGTTAGGGTTAGGGTACGTGTTAGGGTACGGGTTAGGGTTAGTGTTAGGGTTAGGGTTAGGGTACGGGTTAGGGTTAGGGTACGGGTTAGGGTTAGGGTATGGGTTAGGGTTAGGGTTAGGAAAGGGTTAGCGTTAGGTTTAGGGTTAGGGTACGGGTTAGGTTTAGGGTTAGGGTTAGGGTTAGGTTTAGGCTTAAGGTTAGGTTTAGGAATGTGTTAGTGTTAGGGTTAGGGCACGGGTAAGGGTTAGGTTTAGGTGTAGGGTTAGGGTTAGTGTACGTGTTAGGGTTAGGGTACGGGTTAGGGTTAGGGTTCGGGTACGGGTTATGGTAGGGTACGGGTACGGGTTAGGGTTAGGGTTAGGGTACGGGTTAGTGTTAGGGTACTGGTTAGGGTACGGATTAGGGTTAGGGTTAGGTTTAGGGTAGGGTTAGGGTTAGGGTACGGGTTAGGGTTAGGGTTAGGGTACGGGTTAGGGTTAGGGTTAGGGTACGGGTTAGGGTTAGTGTTAGGGTTAGGAAAGGGTTAGGGTTAGGGTTAGGTTTAGGGTACGGGTTAGTCTTAGGGTTAGGGTTAGGTTTAGGGTTAGCAAAGGGTTAGGGTTAGGGTTAGGATTAGGGTTAGGGTTAGGGTTAGGGTACGGGTTAGGGTTAGGGTTAGGGTCCGGGTTAGGGTTAGGGTACGGGTTAGGGTACGGGTTAGGTTTAGGGTACGGGTTAGGGTTAGGGTTAGGGTTAGGTTTAGGAAAGGGTTAGGGTTAGGGTTAGGGTACGGGTACGGGTTAGGTTTAGGGTTAGGGTTAGGTTTAGGGTACGGGTTAGGTTTAAGGTACGGGTTAGGGTTAGGGTACGTGTTAGGGTACGGGTTAGGGTTAGGGTTAGGGTACGGGTTAGGGTTAGGTTTGGGTTAGGGTTAGAGTTAGGGTTAGGGTTAGGTTTGGGTTAGGGTTAGGGTTAGGGTTAGGGTACGTGTTAGGGTACGGGTTAGGGTTAGGGTTAGGGATAGGGTTAGGGTTAGGAAAGGGTTAGGGTTAGGGTTAGGGTTAGGGTTAGGTTTGGGTTAGGGTTAGGGTTAGGGTACGGTTTAGGGTTAGGGGACGGGTTAGGGTTAGGGTACGGGTTAGGGTACCGGTTAGGTTTAGGGTTAGGGTCCGGGTTAGGTTTAGGTTTGGGTTAGGGTTAGGGTTAGGGTTAGGATTAGGGTACGGTTTAGGGTTAGGGTACGGGTTAGGGTACGGGTTAGGATAAGGGTTAGGATTAGGCTTAGGGTTAGGGTTAGGGTTAGGTGTTAGGGTTAGTGTACGGGTTAGGGTTAGCGTTAGGGTTAGGTTTAGGGTACGGGTTAGGGTTAGGGTTAGGGTTAGTGTTAGTGTTAAAGTACGGGTTAGGGTTAGGGTTAGGGTTAGGGTTTAGGGGTTAGGGTTAGGGTTAGGGTTAGGTTTAGGGTACGGGTTAGGGTTAGGGTTAGGGTTAGTGTTAGGGTTAGGGTACGGGTTAGGGTTAGGTTACATGTTAGGGTTAGGGTACAGGTCAGGGTTAGGGTATGGGTTAGGGTTAGGGTACGGGTTAGGGTTAGGGTTAGGGTTATGTTTAGAGTACGGGTTAGGGTTAGGGTACGGGTTAGGGTTAGGGTTAGGGTAAGGGTTAGGGTTAGGGTTAGGAAAGGTTTAGGGTTAGTGTTAGGGTTAGGGTTAGGGTTGGTTAATGTTAGGGTTAGGTTACAGGTTAGGGTAAGGGTTACGGTTAGGGTTAGGATTAGGGTTAGGGTACGGGTTAGGGTTAGGTTTAGGGTAAGGGTTAGAGTACTGGTTAGAGTTAGGGTTAGGGTTAGGGTTAGGTTTAGGGTACGGTTTAGGGTTAGGGATAGGGTTAGGGTTAGGTTTAGGGTACGGGTTAGGGTACGTGTTAGGGTTAGGGTATCGGTTAGGGTTAGGGTACGGGTTAGGGTTCGGGTTAGGGTATGGTTTAGGGTTACAGTTAGGGGTTAGCGTTAGGGTTAGGGTTAGGGTACGGGTTAGGGTTAGGGTTAGGGGATAGGGTTAGGGTTAGGGTTAGGGTACGGGTTAGGGTTAGGGTTAGGGGATAGGTTTAGGGTTAGTGTTAGGGTACGGGTTAGGGTTAGTGTTAGGGTTAGGGTTAGGTTTAGGGTACGGTTTAGGGTACGGGTTATGGTTAGTGTTAGGGTTAGGGTACGGGTTAGGGTTAGGGTACGGGTTAGGGTACGGGTTAGGGTACGGGTTAGGGTTAGGGTTAGTGTTAGGGTTAGCGTACGGGTTAGGGTTAGGGTTAGGGTTAGGGTCAGGGTTAGGTTTAGGGTACGGGTTAGGGTTAGTGTATGGGTTAGGGTTAGGGTTAGGGATAGGGTTAGGGTTAGGAAAGGGTTAGGGTTAGTGTTAGGGTTAGGGTTAGGGTTAGGTTTAGGGTACGGGTTAGGGTTAAGGTTAGGGGATAGGGTTAGGGTTAGGGTATGGGTTAGGGTTAGGGTTAGGGTACGGGTTAGGGTTAGGGTTAGGGTACGTGTTAGGGTTAGGGTTAGGGTTAGGGTTAGGTTTAGGGTACGGGTTAGTCTTAGGGTTAGGGTTAAGTTTAGGGTTAGCAAACGGTTAGGGTTAGGGTTAGGATTAGGGTTAGGTTTAGGGTTAGGGTACGGGTTAGGGTTAGGGTTAGGGTCCGAGTTAGGGTTAGGGTACGGGTTAGGGTACGGGTTAGGTTTAGGGTACGGGTTAGGGTTAGGGTTAGGGTTAGGGTTACGGTTAGGGTTAGGTTTAGGAAAGGGTTAGGGTTAGTGTTAGGGTACGGGTACGGGTTAGGGTTAGGGTTAGGGTTAGGTTTAGGGTACGGGTTAGGGTTAAGGTACGGGTTAGGGTTAGGGTACGTGTTAGGGTACGGGTTAGGGTTAGGGTTAGGGTACGGGTTAGGGTTAGGTTTGGGTTAGGGTTAGAGTTAGGGTTAGGGTTAGGTTTGGGTTAGGGTTAGGGTTAGGGTTAGGGTACGTGTTAGGGTACGGGTTAGGGTTAGGGTTAGGGATAGGGTTAGGGTTAGGAAAGGGTTAGGGTTAGGGTTAGGGTTAGGTTTGGGTTAGGGTTAGGGTTAGGGTTAGGGTACGGTTTAGGGTTAGGGGATGGGTTAGGGTTAGGGTACGGGTTAGGGTACGGGTTAGGTTTAGGGTTAGGGTCCGGGTTAGGTTTAGGTTTGGGTTAGGGTTAGGGTTAGGGTTAGGATTAGGGTACGGTTTAGGGTTAGGGTACGGGTTAGGGTACGGGTTAGGATAAGGGTTAGGATTAGGCTTAGGGTTAGGGTTAGGGTTAGGGGTTAGGGTTAGGGTACGGGTTAGGGTTAGGGTTAGGGTTAGGTTTAGGGTACGGGTTAGGGTTAGGGTTAGGGTTAGTGTTAGTGTTAAAGTACGGGTTAGGTTTAGGGTTAGGTTTAGGGGTTAGGGGTTAGGGTTAGGGTTAGGGTTAGGTTTAGGGTACGGTTTAGGGTTAGGGTTAGGGTTAGTGTTAGGGTTAGGGTACGGGTTAGGGTTAGGTTACATGTTAGGGTTAGGGTACAGGTCAGGGTTAGGGTATGGGTTAGGGTTGGGGTACGGGTTAGGGTTAGGGTTAGGGTTAGGGTTAGAGTTAGGGATAGCGTACGGGTTAGGGTTAGGGTTAGGGTTAGGGTTAGGGTTAGGTTACGGGTTAGGGTTAGGGTACGCGTTAGGGTTAGGGTTAGGGTAAGGGTTAGGGTTAGGGTTAGGAAAGGTTTAGGGTTAGTGTTAGGGTTAGGGTTATGGTTGGTTAAGGTTTGGGTTAGGGTACAGGTTAGGGTAAGGGTTAGGGTTAGGGTTAGGATTAGGGTTAGGGTACGGGTTAGGGTTAGGTTTAGGGTAAGGGTTAGGGTACGGGTTAGGGTTAGGGTTAGGGTTAGGGTTAGGTTTAGGGTACAGGTTAGGGTTAGGGATAGGCTTAGGTTTAGGGTTAGGGTACGTGTTAGGGTACGTGTTAGGGTTAGGGTACCGGTTATGGTTAGGGTACGGGTTAGGGTTAGGGTTAGGGTACGGGTTAGGGTTAGGGTTAGGGGTTAGCGTTAGGGTTAGGGTTAGGGTACGGGTTAGGGTTAGGGTTATGGGATAGGGTTAGGTTAGGGTTAGGGTACGGGTTAGGGTTAGGGTTAGGGTACTGGTTAGGGTTAGGGTTAGGGTACTGTTTAGGGTTAGGGTTAGGGTTAGGGTGCGGGTTAGGTTTAGGGTTAGGGTACGGGTTAGGGTTAGTGTTAGGGTACGGTTTAGGGTTAGGGTTAGGGTTAGGGTACGGGATAGGGTACGGGTTAGGGGTTAGGGTTAGGGTACGGGTTAGGGTTAGGGTTAGGGTTATGGTACTGGTTAGGGTTAGGGTTAGTGTTAGTGTTAGGGTTAAAGTACGGTTTAGGGTTAGTGTTAGGGTTAGGGTTAGGGGTTAGGGGTTAGGGTTAGGGTACGGGTTAGGGTTAGGGTACGGGTTAGGGTACGAGTTAGGGTTAGGGTTAGGGTTTGGGTACGGGTTAGGGTTAGGGTTAGGTTTGGGGTTAGGTTTAGGATTGGGTTAGGGTTAGGGTTAGGGTTAGGGTTAGGGTACGGGTAAGGGTTAGGGTTAGGGTTAGGGTTAGGTTTAGGGTACGGGTTAGGTTTAGGGATAGGCTTTGGTTTAGGGTTAGGGTACGGGTTAGGGTACGTGTTAGGGTTAGGGTACCGGTTAGGGTTAGGGTACGGGTTAGGGTTAGGGATAGGGTACGGGTTAGGGTTAGGGTTAGGGGTTAGCGTTAGGGTTAGGGTTAGGGTACGGGTTAGGGTTAGGGTTAGGGGATAGGGTTAGGGTTAGGGTACGGGTTAGGGTTAGGGTTAGGGTACTGGTTAGGGTTAGGGTTAGGGTACGGTTTAGGGTTAGGGTTAGGGTTAGGGTACGGGTTAGGGTTAGGGTTACGGGTTAGGGTACGGGTTAGGGTTAGGGTTAGGGTACGGGTTAGGGTACGGGTTAGGGATAGGGTTAGGGTTAGGGTTAGGGTAGGGGTTAGGGTTAGTGTTAGGGTACGTGTTAGGGTGAGGGTACGTTTTAGGGTTAGGGTACGGGTTAGGGTTAGGGTTAGGGTACGTGTTAGGGTTAGGGTTACGGGTTAGGGTATGGGTTAGGGTTAGGGTACGGGTTAGGGTTAGTGTTAGGGTTAGGGTTAGGGTACGGGTTAGGGTTAGGGTACGGGTTAGCGTTAGGGTTAGGGTACAGTTTAGTTTTAGGGTTGGGGTTAGGTTTAGGGTTAGGTTAGGGTTAGCGTAACGGTTAGGGTTAGGTTTAGGTTTAGGGTTAGGGTACGGGTTAGGGTTAGGGTACGGGTTAGGGTTAGGATATGGGTTAGGGTTAGGGTTAGGAAAGGGTTAGGGTTAGGGTTAGGGTTAGGGTACGGGTTAGGTTTAGGGTTAGGGTTAGGGTTATGGTTAGGGTTAAGGTTAGGTTTAGGAAAGTGTTAGGTTTAGGGTTAGGGTACGGGTTTCGGTTAGGGTTCGGGGTAGGTTTAGGTTTAGGGTATGGGTTAGGGTTAGGGTACGGGTTAGGATTAGGGTTAGGGTACGGGTTAGGGTAGGGTACGGGTTAGGGTTAGGGTTAGGGTTAGGGTACGGGTTAGGGTTAGGGTACTGGTTAGGGTACGGATTAGGGTTAGGGTTAGGTTTAGGGTACGGGTTAGGGTTAGGGTACGGGTTAGGGTTAGGGTTAGGGTACGGGTTAGGGTTAGGGTTAGGGTACGGGTTAGGGTTAGGGTTAGGGTTAGGAAAGGGTTAGGGTTAGGTTTAGGGTTAGGGTTAGGGTACGGGCTAGGGTTAGGGTTTGGGTTAGGGGTTACGGGTTATGGTTAGGGTGAGGGTTAGGGTACGGGTTAGGTTACGGGTTAGGGTTAGGGTACGGGTTAGTGTTAGGTTTAGGGTTAGGGTTAGGTTTAGGGTTAGGGTTAGGGTTAGGTTTAGGGTACGGGTTAGGGTTAGGGTATGGGTTAGGGTACGGGTTAGGGTGAGGGTTAGGGTTAGGGTTAGGTTTAGGAAAGGGTTAGGGTTAGGGTTTGGGTACGAGTTAAGGTTAGGGTTAGGTGTAGGTTAAGGAGTATGGTTAGGGTACGGGGTAGGGTTAGGTTACGGGTTAGGGTACGGGTTAGGGTTAGGGTTAGGGTACGGGTTAGGATTGGGTTAGGGTAGGGTTAGGGTTAGTGTTAGGTTTAGGGTACGGGTTAGGGTTAGGGTACGGGTTAGGGTACGGTTAGGGTTAGGTTTAAGGTTAGGAAAGGGTTAGGGTTAGGGTTAGGGTTAGGGTTAGGGTACGGGTTAAGGGTAGGTTTAGGGTACGGGTTAGGGTTAGGTTTAGTGTTAGGGTTAGGGTTAGGGTACGGGTTAGGGTACGGGTTAGGGTACGGGTTAGGGTACGGGTTAGGGTTAGTGTTAGGGTACGGGTTAGGGTTAGGGTTAGTGTTAGGGTTAGGGTTAGGGTACGGGTTAGGGTTAGGTTTAGGGTTAGGGTTAGGGTTAGGGTACAGGTTAGGGTTAGGGTTAGGGTTAGGGTTAGGTTTAGGGTACGGGTTAGGGTTAGGGTTAGGGTTAGGGTTAGGTTTAGGGTACGGGTTAGGGTTAGGGTTAGTGTTAGGGTTAGGGTTAGGGTACGGGTTAGGGTACGGTTTAGGGTACGGGTTAGGGTACGGGTTAGGGTACGGGTTAGGGTACGGGTTAGGGTTAGGGTTAGGGTACTGGTTACGGTTAGGGTTAGGGTTAGGGTTAGGGTACGGGTTAGGGTTAGGGTTAGGGTATGGGTTAGGGTACGGGTTAGGGTTAGGAAAGGGTTAGGGTTAGGGTACGGGTTAGGGTACGGTTTAGGGTTAGGGTACGGGTTAGGGTACGGGTTAGGTTTAGGGTTAGGATTAGGCTTAGGGTACGGGTTAGGGTTAGTGTACGGGTTAGGGTTAGTGTTAGGGTACTGGTTATGGTTAGGGTTACGGTTAGGTTTAGGGTACGGTTTAGGGTTAGGGTTAGGTTTAGGGTATGGGTTAGGGTTAGGGTTCTGGGTTAGGGTTAGGTTTGGGTTAGGGTTAGGGTTAGGGTTAGGGTACGGTTTAGGGTTAGGGTACGGGTTAGGGTACGGGTTAGGTTTAGGGTTAGGATTAGGCTTAGGGTACGGGTTAGGGTTAGTATACGGGTTAGGGTTAGTGTTAGGGTACTGGTTACGGTTAGGGTTACGGTTAGGTTTAGGGTACGGTTTAGGGTTAGGGTTAGGTTTAGGGTATGGGTTAGGGTTAGGGTTAGGGGTTAGGGTTAGGGTACGGGTTAGGGTACGGGTTAGGGTTAGGGTTAGGGTTAGTGTTAGTGTTAAAGCACGGGTTAGGGTTAGGGTTAGGGTTAGGGGTTAGGGGTTAGGGTTAGGGTTAGGGTTAGGGTTAGGTTTAGGGTACGGGTTAGGGTTAGGGTTAGGGTTAGTGTTAGGGTTAGGGTACGGGTTAGGGTTAGGTTACGGGTTAGGGTTAGGGTACGGGTCAGGGTTAGGGTACGGGTTAGGGTTAGGGTACGGGTTAGGGTTAGGGTTAGGGTAAGGGTTAGGGTTAGGGTTAGGAAAGGTTTAGGGTTAGTGTTAGGGTTAGGGTTAGGGTTGGTTAAGGTTAGGGTTAGGGTACAGGTTAGGGTAAGGGTTACGGTTAGGGTTAGGATTAGGGTTTGGGTACGGGTTAGGGTTAGGTTTAGGGTAAGGGTTAGAGTACGGGTTAGGGTTAGGGTTAGGGTTAGGGTTAGGGTTAGGGTTAGGTTTAGGGTACGGGTTAGGGTTAGGGATAGGGTTAGGGTTAGGGTTAGGGTACGGGTTAGGGTACGTGTTAGGTTTAGGGTACAGGTTAGGGTTAGGGTACGGGTTAGGGTTCGGGTTAGGGTACGGGTTAGGGTTACAGTTAGGGGTTAGCGTTAGGGTTAGGGTTAGGGTACGGTTTAGGGTTAGGGTTAGGGCATAGGGTTAGGGTTAGGGTTAGGGTACGGGTTAGGGTTAGGGTACGGGTTAGGGTTAGGTTAGGGTTAGGTTTAGGGTACGGGTTAGGGTTAGGGTACGGGTTAGGGTTAGGGTTAGGGGTTAGGGTTAGTGTTAGGGTTAGGGTTGGGGTTAGGGTTAGGGTACGGGTTAGGGTTAGGGTAAGGGTTAGGGTTAGGGTGAGGGTTAGGGTTAGGGTTAGCATACGGGTTAGGGTTAGGTTTAGGGTTAGGGTTAGTGTTACGGTACGGGTTAGGGTTAGGGTACGGGTTAGGGTTAGGGTTAGGGTTAGGGTTAGCATTAGGAAAGGGTTAGGGTTAGGATTAGGGTTAGGGTTAGGGTACGGGTTAAGGTTAGGTTTAGGGTACGGGTTAGGGTTAGGGTTAGGGTTAGGGTACTGTTTAGGGTTAGGGTTAGGGTTAGGGTTAGGGTTAGGGGTTAGGGAGAGGTTTAGGGTTAGTGTTAGGGTACAGGTTAGGGTACGAGTTAGGGATAGGGTTATGGTTAGGGTTAGGGTTAGGGTACGGGTTAGGGTTAGGTTTAGGTTTAGGGTTAGGGTACGGGTTAGTGTTAGGTTTAGGGTTAGGGTTAGTGTTAGGGTACCGGTTAGGTTTAGGGTTAGGGTTAGTGTTGTGGTTAGGGTACGGGTTAGGGTTAGGGTTAGGGTAGGGGTTAGGGTTAGGGTTAGGGTTAGGTTTAGGGTTAGGTTACGGGTTAGGGTTAGGGTTAGGGTTAGGTTTAGGGTTAGGGTTAGCGTACTGGTTAGGGTTAGGGTTAGGGTGAGGGTTAGGGTGCGGGTTAGGGTTAGGGTATGGGTTAGGTTTAAGGTTAGGGTACGGGTTAGGGTAGGGGTTAGGGTAGGGGTTAGGGTACGGGTTAGGGTACGGGTTAGGGTTAGGGTTAGGGTACGGGGTAGGGTACGGGTTAGAGTACGGGTTAGGGTACGTGTTAGGGTACGGGTTAGGGTACGGGTTAGGGTACGGGGTAGGGAACGGGTTAGGGTTAGGGTTAGGGTACGGGTTAGGGTACGGGTTAGGGTTAGGGTTAGGGTTAGGGTACGGGTAAGGGTTAGGGTTAGGTTTAGGGTTAGCGTTAGGGTACGGGTTAGGGTTAGGGTTAGGGTTAGGGTTAGGGTACGGGTAAGGGTTAGTGTTAGGTTTAGGGTTAGGGTTAGGGTACGGGTTAGGGTTAGGGTTAGGGTACGTGTTAGGGTTAGGGTTACGTGATAGGGTTAGGGTTAGTGTTAGGGTACGGTTTAGGGTTAGGGTTAGGGTACGGGTTAGGGTTAGGGTTAGGGTTAGGGTTAGGGTTAGGGTACGGGTTAGTGTTAGGTTTAGGGTTAGGGTTAGGGTTAGGGTACGGGTTAGGGTTAGGGTTAGGGTTAGGGTTAGGGTTAGGGTACGGGATAGGGTTTGGGTTAGGTTTAGGGTTAGGTTTAGGGTACGGGTTAGGGTTAGGTTCTGGGTTAGGGTTAGGGTTGGGTTAGGGTTAGGGTTAGGGTACGGGTTAGGGTTAGGGTACGGGTTAGGGTTAGGGTTAGGGTTAGGTTTAGGGTACGGGTTAGGGTTAGGGTACGGGTTAGTGTTATGTTTAGGGTACGGGTTAGGGTTAGGGTTAGGGGTTAGGGTTAGTGTTAGGGTTATGGTTGGGGTTAGGGTTAGGGTACGGGTTAGGGTTAGGGTACGGGTGAGGGTTAGGGTGAGGGTTAGGGTTAGGGTTAGGGTTAGCATTAGGAAAGGGTTAGGGTTAGGATTAGGTTTAGGGTTAGGGTACGGGTTAAGGTTAGGTTTAGGGTACGGGTTAGGGTTAGGGTTAGGATTAGGGTACGGGTTAGGGTTAGGGTTAGGGTTAGGGTTAGGGTTAGGGTTAGGGGTTAGGGAGAGGTTTAGGGTTAGTGTTAGTGTACAGGTTAGGGTACGGGTTAGGGTTAGGGTTATGGTTAGGGTTAGGGTTAGGGTACGGGTTAGGGTTAGGTTTAGGGTTAGGGTTAGGGTACGGGTTAATGTTAGGTTTAGGGTTAGGGTTAGGGTTAGGGTACGGGTTAGGTTTAGGGTTAGGGTTAGGTTTGTGGTTAGGGTACGGGTTAGGGTTAGGGTTAGGGTACGAGTTAGGGTTAGGGTACGGGTTAGGGTTAGGGTTAGGGTTAGGTTTAGGGTTAGGGTTAGGGTTAGGGTTAGGGGTTAGGGGTTAGGGTTAGGGTTAGGGTTAGGGTGAGGGTTAGGGTACGGGTTAGGGTACGGGTTAGGGTTAGGGCACGGGTTAGTGTTCAGGTTAGGGTTAGGGTTAGGTTTAGGGTATGGGTTAGGGTTAGGTTTAGGGTTATGGTACGGGTTAGGGTTAGGGTACGGTTTAGGGTACGTTTTAGGGTGAGGATTAGGGTTAGGGTTAGGTTTAGGAAAGTTGTAGGGTTAGGGTTAGGGTACGGGTTAGTGTTAGGGTTAGGGTTAGGGTACGGAGTATGGTTAGGGAACGGGGTAGGGTTAGGGTACGGGTTAGGGTACGGGTTAGGGTTAGTGTTAGGGTACGGGTTAGTGTTAGGATTGGGTTAGGGTTAGGGTTAGGGTTAGGTTACGGGTTAGGGTTAGGGTAAGGGTTAGGGTATGGTTTAGGGTTAGGGTTAGGGTTGGGGTACGGGTTAGGGTTAGGGTACGGGTTAGGGTTAGGGTTAGGTTTAGGGTACGGGTTAGGGTTAGGGTTAGGGGTTAGGGTTAGGGTACGGGTTAGGGTACGCGTTAGGGTACGAGTTAGGGTTAGGGTTAGGGTTAGTGATAGGGTTAAAGTACGGGTTAGGGTTAGTGTTAGG
>JAVLSZ010000009.1:73107826-73117826 GCA_032313775.1 Urocyon cinereoargenteus | reverse complement strand
TTAGGGTTAGGGTACGGGTTAGGGTTAGGTTTAGGTTTAGTGTTAGGGTTAGCGTAACGGTTAGGGTTAGTGTTAGGTTTAGGGTTACGGTACGGGTTAGGGTTAGGGTACGGGTTACGGTTAGGGTTAGGGTTAGGGTTAGGTACGTGTTAGGGTTAGGGTGAGGGTTAGGATTAGGGTTAGGGTACGGGTTAGGTTTAGGGTTAGGGTTAGGTTTAGGGTTAAGGTTAGGTTTAGGAAAGTGTTAGGGTTAGGTTTAGGGCACGGGTTAGGGTTAGGGTTAGGGGTAGGGTTAGGGTTAGGGTACGGGTTAGGGTTAGGGTACGGGTTAGGGTTAGGGTAAGGGTTAGGGTACGATTTAGGGTTTGGGTTAGGGCACGTGTTAGGGTAGGGTACGGGTTAGGGTTAGGGTACGGGTTAGGGTACGGGTTAGGGTTAGGGTACAGGTTAGGGTACGGGTTAGGGTTAGGGTTAGGTTTAGAGTACGGTTTAGGGTTTGGGTACGGGTTAGGGTTATGGTTAGGGTACGGGTTAGGGTTAGGGTTAGGGTACGGGTTAGGGTTAGGTTTAGGGTTAGAGTTAGGGTTAGGAAAGGGTTAGGGTTAGGGTTAGGGTTAGGGTTAGGGTTAGGGTTAGGATACGGGTTAGGGTTAGGGTTAGGGTACGGGTTAGGATACGGGTTAGGGTAAGGGTTAGGGTTAGGTTTAGGGTACGGGTTAGGGTTAGGGTTAGGGTTATGGGTTAGGGGTTAGGGTTAGGGTTAGTGTTAGCGTGAGGGTTAGGGTCCGGTTTAGGTTACGGGTTAGGGTTAGGGTACGAGTTAGTGTTAGGTTTAGTGTTACGGTTACTGTACGGGTTAGGGTTAGGGTTAGGGTTAGGGTACGGGTTAGGGTTAGGGTATGGGTTAGGGTACGGGTTAGGGTGAGGGTTAGTGTTAGCGTTAGGTCTAGGAAAGGGTTAGGGTTAGGGTTAGGGTACGGGTTAGGGTTAGGGTTAGGGGTAGCGTACGGAGTATGGTTAGGGTACGGGGTAGGGTTAGGGTACGGGTTAGGGTTTGGGTTAGGGTATGGGTTAGGGTTAGGATTGGGTTAGGGTTAGGGTTAGGTTTAGGGTTAGGTTTAGGGTACGGGTTAGGGTTAGGGTATGGGTTAGGGTACGGGTTAGGGTTAGGGTTAGGGTTAGGAAAAGGTGAGGGTTAGGGTTAGGGTTAGGGTTAGGGTAAGGTTTAAGGGTAGGGTTAGGGTACGGGTTAGGGTTAGGGTTAGTGTTAGGGTTAGGGTTAGGGTACGGGTTAGGGTTCGGGTTAGGGTACGGGTTAGGGTACGGGTTAGGGTTAGGGTTAGGGTAAGGGTTAGGTTTAGGGTTAGGGTTAGGGTTAGGGTTGGGTTTAGGGAACGGGTTAGGGTTAGGGTTATGTTTAGGGATAGGGTACGGGTTAGGGTTAGGGTACGGGTTAGGGTTAGGGTTAGGGTTAGGGTACGGGTTAGGGTTAGGGGTAGGGTTAGGGTTAGGGTTAGCGTACGGGTTAGGGTTAGGGTTAGGGTTAGGGTTAGAGTACGGTTTAGGGTTAGGGTACGGGTTAGGGTTAGGGTTAGGGTTAGGGTTAGGAAAGGGTTAGGGTTAGGGTTAGGGTTAGGGTTAGCGTACGGGTTAGGGTTAGGGTTAGGGGATAGGGTTAGGTTTAGGGTACGGGTTACGGTTAGGGTTAGGGTACGGGTTAGGGTTAGGGTTAGGGTATGGGTTAGGGTTAGGGTTAGGGTTATGTTTAGGGTACGGGTTAGTGTTAGGGTTAGGTTTAGGGTTAGGGTTAGGGTTAGCAAAGGGTTAGGGTTAGGGTTAGGGTTAGGGTACGGGTTAGGGTTAGGGTTAGGGTCCGGGTTAGTGTTAGGGTTAGGGTTAGGGTTAAGGTACGGGTTAGGGATAGGGTTAGGGTTAGGGCTTAGGGGTTAGGGTACGGGTTAGGGTTAGGGTACGGGTTAGGGTACGGGTTAGGGTTAGTGTTAGGTTAGGGTACGGGTTAGGGTTAGGGTTAGGGTTGGGGTACGGGTTAGGGTACGGTTTAGGGTTAGGGTACGGGTTAGGTTTAGGGTACGGCTTAGGTTTAGGGTTAGGGTTAGGGTTAGGTTTAGGAAAGGGTTAGGGTTAGGGTTAGGGTTAGGGTTAGGATACGGGTTAGGGTTAGGGTTAGGGTACGGGTTAGGATACGGGTTAGGTTTAGGGTTAGGGTTAGGGTTATGGGTTAGGGGTTAGGGTTAGGGTTAGGGTTAGGGTGAGGGTTAGGGTCCGGGTTAGGTTACGGGTTAGGGTTAGGGTACGAGTTACTGTTAGGTTTAGTGTTAGGGTTAGTGTACGGGTTAGGGTTAGGGTTAGGGTTAGGGTACTGGTTAGGGTTAGGGTATGGGTTAGGGTACGGGTTAGGGTGAGGGTTAGTGTTAGGGTTAGGTCTAGGAAAGGGTTAGGGTTAGGGTTAGGGTACGGGTTAGGGTTAGGGTTAGGGGTAGCGTACGGAGTACGGTTAGGGTATGGGGTAGGGTTAGGGTACGGGTTAGGGTTTGGGTTAGGGTACGGGTTAGGGTTAGGATTTGGTTAGGGTTAGGGTTAGGTTTAGGGTTAGGTTTAGGGTACGGGTTAGGGTTAGGGTACGGGTTAGGGTTAGGGTTAGTGTTAGGGTTAGGGTTAGGGTACGGGTTAGGGTACGGGTTAGGTTACGGGTTAGGGTACGGGTTAGGGTTTGGGTTAGGGTACGGGTTAGGTTTAGGGTTAGGGTTAGGGTTAGGGTTAGGTTTAGGGAACGGGTTAGGGTTAGGTTTAGGGATAGGGTTAGGGTTAGGTTACGGGTTAGGGTTATGGATAGGGTTAGGGTTAGGGTTAGGTTTAGTGTACGGGTTAGGGTTAGGGTTATGTTTAGGGATAGGGTACGGGTTAGGGTTAGGGTACGGTTTAGGGTTAGGGTTAGGGTTCGGGTACGGGTTAGGGTTAGGGTTAGGGTTAGTGTTAGGGTTAGCGTACGGGTTAGGGTTAGGTTTAGGGTTAGGGTTAGGGTACGGGTTAGGGTTAGGGTACGGGTACGGGTTAGGGTTAGGGTTAGTGTTAGGGTTAGGATACGGGTTAGGGTTAGGGTTAGGGTACGGGTTAGGATACGGGTTAGGGTTAGGGTTAGGGTTAGGTTTAGGGTACGGGTTAGGGTTAGGGTTAGTGTTATGGGTTAGGGGTTAGGGTTAGGGTTAGGGTGAGGGTGAGGGTTAGGGTCCGGGTTAGGTTACGGGTTAGGGTTAGGGTACGGGTTAGTGTTAGGTTTAGTGTTAGGGTTAGTGTACGGGTTAGGGTTAGGGTTAGGGTTAGGGTACGGGTTAGGGTTAGGGTATGGGTTAGGGTACGGGTTAGGGTGAGGGTTAGTGTTAGGGTTAGGTTTAGGAAAGTGTTAGGGTTAGGGTTAGGGTACGGGTTAGGGTTAGGTTTAGGGGTAGCGTACGGAGTATGGTTAGGGTACGGGGTAGGGTTAGGGTACGGGTTAGGGTTTGGGTTAGGGTACGTGTTAGGGTTAGGATTGGGTTAAGGTTAGGGTTAGGTTTAGGGTTAGGTTTAGGGTACTGGTTAGGGTTAGGGTACGGGTTAGGGTACGGGTTAGGGTTAGGGATAGATTTAGGGTACGGGTTAGGGTTAGGGTTAGGGTTAGTGTTAGTGTTAAAGTACGGGTTAGGGTTAGGGTTAGGGTTAGGTTTAGGGGTTAGGTGTTAGGGTTAGGGTTAGGTTTAGGTTTAGGGTACGGGTTAGTGTTAGGGTTAGTGTTATCATTAGGGATAGGGTACGGGTTAGGGTACGGGTTAGGGTTAGGGTACCGGTTAGGGTACGGGTTAGGGTACGGGTTAGGGTTAGGTTACAGGTTAGGGTAAGGGTACGGTTCAGGGTTAGGGTACGGGTTAGTGTTAGGGTACGGGTTCGGGTTAGGGTTAGGTTTAGTGTTAGGGTTAGGGTAGTGGTTAGTGTTAGGGTACGGTTTAGGGTTAGGGTTAGGGTACGGGTTAGGGTTAGGGTTAGGGGTTAGGGTTAGGGTAAGGGTTAGGGTTAGGGTAAGGGTTAGGTTTAGGGTACGGGTTAGGCTTAGGGTACGGGTTAGGGTTAGGGTACGGGTTAGTTTTAGGGTACGGGTGAGGGTTAGGGTTAGGGTTAGGGTTAGGTTTAGGGTACGGGTTAGGGTTAGGTTTAGGGTAAGGTTTAGGGTACGGGTTAGGGTTAGGGTTAGGGTTAGGGTTAGGTTTAGGGTACGGGTTAGGGTTAGGGAGAGGGTTAGGGTTAGGGTTAGGGTACGGGTTAGGGTTAGGGTTAGGGTACGGTTTAGGGTTAGGGTTAGGGTTAGGGTTAGGGTACGGGTTAGGGTTATGGTACGGGTTAGCGTTAGGGTTAGGGTACAGGTTAGGTTTAGGGTTAGGGGTTAGGGTTAGGGTTAGGGTTAGGGTTATGGTACGGGTTAGGGTTAGGGTACGGGTTAGGGTTAGGGTTAGGGTTAGGGTTAGCGTAACTGTTTGGGTTAGGGTTAGGTTTAGGGTTAGGGTACGGGTTAGGGTTAGGGTACGGGATAGGGTTAGGGTTAGGGTTAGGGTTAGGAAAGTGTTAGGGTTAGGGTTGGGGTTAGGGTTATGTTTAGGTTACGGGTTAATGTTAGGGTTAGGGTTAGGGTTAGGTTTAGGGTTAGCAAAAGGTTAGGGTTAGGGTTTGGGTTAGGGTTAGGGTACGGGTTAGGTTTAGGGTTAGGGTCCGGGTTAGGGTTAGGGTTGGGGTTAGGGTTAGGGTTAGGTTTAGGGTACGGGTTAGGGATAGGGTTAGGGTTAGGGATTAGGGGTTAGGGTTAGGGTTAGGGTACGGGTTATGGTACGGGTTAGGGTTAGGGTTAGTGTTAGGGTTAGGGTACGGGTTAGGGGTAGGGTTAGGGTTAGGGTACGGGTTAGGGTACGGGTTAGGGTTAGGGTACGGGTTAGGGTTAGGGTTAGGGTTAGGGTTAGGTTTAGGAAAGGGTTAAGGTTAGGGTTAGGGTACGGGTTAGGGTTAGGGTTAGGGTTAGGTTTAGGGTACGGGTTAGGGTTAAGGTACGGGTTAGGGTTAGGGTACGTGTTAGGGTACGGGTTAGGGTTAGGGTTAGGGTACGGGTTAGGGTTAGGTTTAGGGTTAGGGTTAGGTTTAGGAAAGGGTTACGTTTAGGGTTAGGGTACGGGTTAGGGTTAGGGTTAGGTTAGGGTTAGGGTACGGGTTAGGGTTAAGGTACGGGTTAGGGTTAGGGTACGTGTTAGGGTACGGGTTAGGGTTAGGGTTAGGGTACGGGTGAGGGTTAGGGTACGGGTTAGGGTACGGGTTAGGGTTAGGGTTAGTTTTAGAGTACGGGTTAGGGTTTGGGTACGGGTTAGGGTTAGGGTTAGGGTACGGGTTAGGGTTAGGGTTAGGGTACGGGTTAGGGTTAGGTTTAGGGTTAGAGTTAGGGTTAGGAAGGGTTAGGGTTAGGGTTAGGGTTAGGGTTAGGATACGGGTTAGGGTTAGGGTTAGGGTACGGGTTAGGATACGGGTTAGGGTTAGTGTTAGGGTTAGCTCTAGGGTACGGGTTAGCGTTAGGGTTAGTGTTATGGGTTAGGGGTTAGGGTTAGGGTTAGGGTTAGGGTGAGGGTTAGGGTCCGGGTTAGGTTACGGGTTAGGGTTAGGGTACGGGTTAGTGTTAGGTTTAGTGTTAGGGTTAGTGTACGGGTTAGGGTTAGGGTTAGGGTTAGGGTACGGGTTAGGGTTAGGGTATGGGTTAGGGTACGGGTTAGGGTGAGGGTTAGTGTTAGGGTTAGGTTTAGGAAAGGGTTAGGGTTAGGGTTAGGGTACGGGTTAGGGTTAGGTTTAGGGGTAGCGTACGGAGTATGGTTAGGGTACGGGGTAGGGTTAGGGTACGGGTTAGGGTTTGGGTTAGGGTACGTGTTAGGGTTAGGATTGGGTTAGGGTTAGGGTTAGGTTTAGGGTTAGGTTTAGGGTACGGGTTAGGGTTAGGGTACGGGTTAGGGTTAGGGGTAGATTTAGGGTACGGGTTAGGGTTAGGGTTAGGCTTAGTGTTAGTGTTAAAGTACGGGTTAGGGTTAGGGTTAGGGTTAGGTTTAGGGGTTAGGTGTTAGAGTTAGGGTTAGGTTTAGGTTTAGGGTACGGGTTAGTGTTAGGGTTAGGGTTATCGTTAGGGTTAGGGTACGGGTTAGGGTACGGGTTAGGGTTAGGGTACCGATTAGGGTACGGGTTAGGGTACGGGTTAGGGTTAGGTTACAGGTTAGGGTAAGGGTACGGTTCAGGGTTAGGGTACGGGTTAGTGTTAGGGTACGGGTTCGGGTTAGGGTTAGGTTTAGTGTTAGGGTTAGGGTAGTGGTTAGTGTTAGGGTACGGTTTAGGGTTAGGGTTAGGGTACGGGTTAGGGTTAGGGTTAGGGGTTAGGGTTAGGGTAAGGGTTAGGGTTAGGGTAAGGGTTAGGGTTAGGGTACGGGTTAGGCTTAGGGTACGGGTTAGGGTTAGGGTACGGGTTAGGTTTAGGGTACGGGTGAGGGTTAGGGTTAGGGTTAGGGTTAGGTTTAGGGTACGGGTTAGGGTTAGGTTTAGGGTAAGGTTTAGGGTACGGGTTAGGGTTAGGGTTAGGGTTAGGTTTAGGGTACGGGTTAGGGTTAGGGAGAGGGTTCGGGTTAGGGTTAGGGTACGGGTTAGGGTTAGGGTTAGGGTACGGTTTAGGGTTAGGGTTAGGGTTAGGGTTAGGGTACGGGTTAGGGTTATGGTACGGGTTAGCGTTAGGGTTAGGGTACAGGTTAGGTTTAGGGTTAGGGGTTAGGGTTAGGGTTAGGGTTAGGGTTATGGTACGGGTTAGGGTTAGGGTACGGGTTAGGGTTAGGGTTAGGGTTAGGGTTAGCGTAACTGTTTGGGTTAGGGTTAGGTTTAGGGTTAGGGTACCGGTTAGGGTTAGGGTACGGGATAGGGTTAGGGTTAGGGTTAGGGTTAGGAAAGTGTTAGGGTTAGGGTTGGGGTTAGGGTTATGTTTAGGTTACGGGTTAGTGTTAGGGTTAGGGTTAGGGTTAGGTTTAGGGTTAGCAAAGGGTTAGGGTTAGGGTTTGGGTTAGGGTTAGGGTACGGGTTAGGTTTAGGGTTAGGGTCCGGGTTAGGGTTAGGGTTGGGGTTAGGGTTAGGGTTAGGTTTAGGGTACGGGTTAGGGATAGGGTTAGGGTTAGGGATTAGGGGTTAGGGTTAGGGTTAGGGTACGGGTTATGGTACGGGTTAGGGTTAGGGTTAGTGTTAGGGTTAGGGTACAGGTTAGGGTTAGGGTTAGGGTTAGGGTACGGGTTAGGGTACGGGTTAGGTTTAGGGTATGGGTTAGGGTTAGGGTTAGGGTTAGGTTTAGGAAAGGGTTAAGGTTAGGTTTAGGGTACGGGTTAGGGTTAGGTTTAGGGTTAGGGTTAGGGTCCGGGTTAGGGTTAAGGTACGGGTTAGGGTTAGGGTACGTGTTAGGGTACGGGTTAGGGTTAGGGTTAGGGTACGGGTTAGGGTTAGGGTTGGGTTAGGGTTAGGGTTAAGGTTAGTGTACGGGTTAGGGTTAGGGTTAGGGTTAGGGAACGGGTTAGGGTTAGGGTACAGGTTAGGGTTAGGGTTAGGTTTAGGGTTAGGGTTAGGGTACGGTTTAGGTTTAGGGTACGGGTTAGGGTTAGGTTACGGGTTAGGGTACGGGTTAGGGTTAGGGTTAGGGTCCGGGTTAGGGTTAGGGTTGGTTTAGGGTTAGAGTTAGGGTTAGGGAACGGGTTAGGGTTAGGGTACGTGTTAGGGTTAGGGTACGGGTTAGGGTTAGGGTTAGGGTTAGGGTTAGCGTAACGGTTTGGGTTAGGGTTAGGTTTAGGGTTAGGGTACGGGTTAGCGTTAGGGTTAGGGGTTAGGGTTAGGGTACGGGTTAGGGTTAGGGTTAGATTTAGGGTACGGGTTAGGGTTAGGGTTAGGGTTATTGTTAGTGTTAAAGTACGGGTTAAGGTTAAGGTTAGGGTTAGGGTTAGGGGTTAGGGGTTAGGGTTAGGGTTAGGTTTAGGGTACGGGTTAGTGTTAGGGTTAGGGTTATTGTTAGGGTTAGGGTACGGGTTAGGGTACGGGTTAGGGTTAGGGTACGGTTTAGGGTACGGTTTAGGGTACGGGTTAGGGTTAGGTTACGGGTTAGGGTAAAGGTACGGTTCAGGGTTAGGGTACGGGTTAGTGTTAGGGTACGGGTTAGGGTACGGGTTAGGTTTAGGGTTAGGGTACGGGTTAGGGTTAGGGTTAGGGTTAGTGTTAGGGTTAGGGTTAGGTTTAGGGTACGGGTTAGGGTTAGGGTTATTTTTAGGGTTAAGGTACGGGTTAGGGTTAGGGTACGGGTAAGGGTTAGGGTACGGGTTAGGGTTAGGGTTAGGGTTAGGTTTAGGGTACGGGTTAAGGTTAGGGTTAGGGTTAGTGTTAGGGTTAGCTTACGGGTTAGGGTAAGGGTTAGGGTTAGGTTTAGGGTACGGGTTAGGGTTAGGGTTAGGGTTAGGGGTTAGGGGTTATGGTTAGGGTTAGGGTTAGGGTTAGGGTGAGGGTTAGGGTACGGGTTAGGGTACGGGTTAGGGTTAGGGCACGGGTTAGTGTTCGGGTTAGGGTTAGGGTTAGGTTTAGGGTACGGGTTAGGGTTAGGTTTAGGGTTATGGTACGGGTTAGGGTTAGGGTACGGGTTAGTGTACGGGTTAGGGTGAGGATTAGGGTTAGGGTTAGGTTTAGGAAAGGGTTAGGGTTAGGGTTAGGGTACAGGTTAGGGTTAGGGTTAGGGTTAGCGTACGGAGTATGGTTAGGGAACGGGGTAGGGTTAGGGTACGGGTTAGGGTACGGGTTAGGGTTAGTGTTAGGGTATGGGTTAGGGTTAGGATTGGGTTAGGGTTAGGGTTAGGGTTAGGTTACTGGTTAGGGTTAGGGTAAGGGTTAGGGTATGGTTTAGGGTTAGGGTTAAGGTTGGGGTACGGGTTAGGGTTAGGGTACGGGTTAGGGTTAGTGTTAGGTTTAGGGTACGGGTTAGGGTTAGGGTTAGGGGTTAGGGTTAGGGTACGGGTTAGGGTACGGTTTAGGGTACGGGTTAGGGTACGGGTTAGGGTTAGGGTTAGGGTTAGTGATTGGGTTAAAGTACGGGTTAGGGTTAGTGTTAGGGTTAGGGTTAGGGTTAGGGGTTAGGGGTTAGGGTTAGGGTACAGGTTAGGGTTAGGGTTAGGGTTAGGGTTATGGTTAGGGTTAGGTTTAGGGTACGGGTTAGGGTTAGTGTTAGGGTTAGGGTTAGGGTTAGGGTACGGGTTAGGGTACGGTTTAGGGTTAGGGTACGGGTTAGGGTTAGGGTACGGCTTAGGGTTAGGGTTAGGGTTAGGGTTAGGGTTAGGAAAGGGTTAGGGTTAGGGTTAGGGTTAGGGTTAGGATACGGGTTAGGGTTAGGTTTAGGGTACGGGTTAGGATACGGGTGAGGGTTAGGGTTAGGGTTAGGTTTAGGGTACGGGTTAGGGTTAGGGTTATGGGTTAGGGGTTAGGGTTAGGGTTAGGGTTAGGGTGAGGGTTAGGGTCCGGGTTAGGTTACGGGTTAGGGTTAGGGTACGAGTTAGTGTTAGGTTTAGTGTTAGGGTTAGTGTACGGGTTAGGGTTAGGGTTAGGGTTAGGGTACGGGTTAGGGTTAGGGTATGGGTTAGGGTACGGGTTAGGGTGAGGGTTAGTGTTAGGGTTAGGTCTAGGAAAGGGTTAGGGTTAGGGTTAGGGTACGGGTTAGGGTTAGGGTTAGGGGTAGCGTACGGAGTACGGTTAGGGTACGGGGTAGGGTTAGGGTACGGGTTAGGGTTTGGGTTAGGGTACGGGTTAGGGTTAGGATTGGGTTAGGGTTAGGGTTAGGTTTAGGGTACGGGTTAGGGTTAGGGTACGGGTTAGGGTACGGGTTATGGTTAGGGTTAGGGTTAGGAAAAGGTTAGGGTTAGGGTTAGGGTTAGGG
>JAVLSZ010000009.1:73087826-73102826 GCA_032313775.1 Urocyon cinereoargenteus | reverse complement strand
AGGGTTAGGGTTAGGGTTAGGGTGAGGGTTAGGGTCCGGGTTAGGTTACGGGTTAGGGTTAGGGTACGAGTTAGTGTTAGGTTTAGTGTTAGGGTTAGTGTATGGGTTAGGGTTAGGGTTAGGGTTAGGGTACGGGTTAGGGTTAGGGTATGGGTTAGGGTTCGGGTTAGGGTGAGGGTTAGTGTTAGGGTTAGGTCTAGGAAAGGGTTAGGGTTAGGGTTAGGGTACGGGTTAGGGTTAGGGTTAGGGGTAGCGTACGGAGTACGGTTAGGGTACGGGGTAGGGTTAGGGTACGGGTTAGGGTTTGGGTTAGGGTACGGGTTAGGGTTAGGATTGGGTTAGGGTTAGGGTTAGGTTTAGGGTACGGGTTAGGGTTAGGGTACGGGTTAGGGTACGGGTTATGGTTAGGGTTAGGGTTAGGAAAAGGTTAGGGTTAGGGTTAGGGTTAGGGTTAGGGTACGGTTTAAGGGTAGGGTTAGGGTACGGGTTAGGGTTAGGGTTAGTGTTAGGGTTAGGGTTAGGGTACGGGTTAGGGTACGGGTTATGGTTAGGGTTTGGGTTAGGGTACGTGTTAGGGTTAGGATTGGGTTAGGGTTAGGGTTAGGTTTAGGGTTAGGTTTAGGGTACGGGTTAGGGTTAGGGTACGGGTTAGGGTTAGGGGTAGATTTAGGGTACGGGTTAGGGTTAGGGTTAGGTTAGTGTTAGTGTTAAAGTACGGGTTAGGGTTAGGGTTAGGGTTAGGTTTAGGGGTTAGGTGTTAGGGTTAGGGTTAGGTTTAGGTTTAGGGTACGGGTTAGTGTTAGGGTTAGGGTTAGTGTTAGGGTTAGGGTACGGGTTAGGGTACGGGTTAGGGTTAGGGTACCGGTTAGGGTACGGGTTAGGGTACGGGTTAGGGTTAGGTTACAGGTTAGGGTAAGGGTACGGTTCAGGGTTAGGGTACGGGTTAGTGTTAGGGTACGGGTTCGGGTTAGGGTTAGGTTTAGTGTTAGGGTTAGGGTAGTGGTTAGTGTTAGGGTACGGTTTAGGGTTAGGGTTAGGGTACGGGTTAGGGTTAGGGTTAGGGGTTAGGGTTAGGGTAAGGGTTAGGGTTAGGATAAGGGTTAGGGTTAGGGTACGGGTTAGGCTTAGGGTACGGGTTAGGGTTAGGGTACGGGTTAGGTTTAGGGTACGGGTGAGGGTTAGGGTTAGGGTTAGGGTTAGGTTTAGGGTACGGGTTAGGGTTAGGTTTAGGGTAAGGTTTAGGGTACGGGTTAGGGTTAGGGTTATGGTTAGGTTTAGGGTACGGGTTAGGGTTAGGGAGAGGGTTCGGGTTAGGGTTAGGGTACGGGTTAGGGTTAGGGTTAGGGTACGGTTTAGGGTTAGGGTTAGGGTTAGGGTTAGGGTACGGGTTAGGGTTATGGTACGGGTTAGCGTTAGGGTTAGGGTACAGGTTAGGTTTAGGGTTAGGGGTTAGGGTTAGGGTTAGGGTTAGGGTTATGGTACGGGTTAGGGTTAGGGTACGGGTTAGGGTTAGGGTTAGGGTTAGGGTTAGCGTAACTGTTTGGGTTAGGGTTAGGTTTAGGGTTAGGGTACCGGTTAGGGTTAGGGTACGGGCAAGGGTTAGGGTTAGGGTTAGGGTTAGGAAAGTGTTAGGGTTAGGGTTGGGGTTAGGGTTATGTTTAGGTTACGGGTTAGTGTTAGGGTTAGGGTTAGGGTTAGGTTTAGGGTTAGCAAAGGGTTAGGGTTAGGGTTTGGGTTAGGGTTAGGGTACGGGTTAGGTTTAGGGTTAGGGTCCGGGTTAGGGTTAGGGTTGGGGTTAGGGTTAGGGTTAGGTTTAGGGTACGGGTTAGGGATAGGGTTAGGGTTAGGGATTAGGGGTTAGGGTTAGGGTTAGGGTACGGGTTATGGTACGGGTTAGGGTTAGGGTTAGTGTTAGGGTTAGGGTACAGGTTAGGGTTAGGGTTAGGGTTAGGGTACGGGTTAGGGTACGGGTTAGGTTTAGGGTACGGGTTAGGGTTAGGGTTAGGGTTAGGTTTAGGAAAGGGTTAAGGTTAGGTTTAGGGTACGGGTTAGGGTTAGGTTTAGGGTTAGGGTTAGGGTCCGGGTTAGGGTTAAGGTACGGGTTAGGGTTAGGGTACGTGTTAGGGTACGGGTTAGGGTTAGGGTTAGGGTACGGGTTAGGGTTAGGGTTGGGTTAGGGTTAGGGTTAAGGTTAGTGTACGGGTTAGGGTTAGGGTTAGGGTTAGGGAACGGGTTAGGGTTAGGGTACAGGTTAGGGTTAGGGTTAGGTTTAGGGTTAGGGTTAGGGTACGGTTTAGGGTTAGGGTACGGGTTAGGGTTAGGTTACGGGTTAGGGTACGGGTTAGGGTTAGGGTTAGGGTCCGGGTTAGGGTTAGGGTTGGTTTAGGGTTAGAGTTAGGGTTAGGGAACGGGTTAGGGTTAGGGTACGTGTTAGGGTTAGGGTACGGGTTAGGGTTAGGGTTAGGGTTAGGGTTAGCGTAACGGTTTGGGTTAGGGTTAGGTTTAGGGTTAGGGTACGGGTTAGCGTTAGGGTTAGGGGTTAGGGTTAGGGTACGGGTTAGGGTTAGGGTTAGATTTAGGGTACGGTTTAGGGTTAGGGTTAGGGTTATTGTTAGTGTTAAAGTACGGGTTAAGGTTAAGGTTAGGGTTAGGGTTAGGGGTTAGGGGTTAGGGTTAGGGTTAGGTTTAGGGTACGGGTTAGTGTTAGGGTTAGGGTTATTGTTAGGGTTAGGGTACGGGTTAGGGTACGGGTTAGGGTTAGGGTACGGTTTAGGGTACGGTTTAGGGTACGGGTTAGGGTTAGGTTACGGGTTAGGGTAAAGGTACGGTTCAGGGTTAGGGTACGGGTTAGTGTTAGGGTACGGGTTAGGGTACGGGTTAGGTTTAGGGTTAGGGTACGGGTTAGGGTTAGGGTTAGGGTTAGTGTTAGGGTTAGGGTTAGGTTTAGGGTACGGGTTAGGGTTAGGGTTATTTTTAGGGTTAAGGTACGGGTTAGGGTTAGGGTACGGGTAAGGGTTAGGGTACGGGTTAGGGTTAGGGTTAGGGTTAGGTTTAGGGTACGGGTTAAGGTTAGGGTTAGGGTTAGTGTTAGGGTTAGCTTACGGGTTAGGGTAAGGGTTAGGGTTAGGTTTAGGGTACGGGTTAGGGTTAGGGTTAGGGTTAGGGGTTAGGGGTTAGGGTTAGGGTTAGGGTTAGGGTGAGGGTTAGGGTACGGGTTAGGGTACGGGTTAGGGTTAGGGCACGGGTTAGTGTTCGGGTTAGGGTTAGGGTTAGGTTTAGGGTACGGGTTAGGGTTAGGTTTAGGGTTATGGTACGGGTTAGGGTTAGGGTACGGGTTAGGGTACGGGTTAGGGTGAGGATTAGGGTTAGGGTTAGGTTTAGGAAAGGGTTAGGGTTAGGGTTAGGGTACGGGTTAGGGTTAGGGTTAGGGTTAGCGTACGGAGTATGGTTAGGGAACGGGGTAGGGTTAGGGTACGGGTTAGGGTACGGGTTAGGGTTAGTGTTAGGGTATGGGTTAGGGTTAGGATTGGGTTAGGGTTAGGGTTAGGGTTAGGTTACGGGTTAGGGTTAGGGTAAGGGTTAGGGTATGGTTTAGGGTTAGGGTTAAGGTTGGGGTACGGGTTAGGGTTAGGGTACGGGTTAGGGTTAGTGTTAGGTTTAGGGTACGGGTTAGGGTTAGGGTTAGGGGTTAGGGTTAGGGTACGGGTTAGGGTACGGTTTAGGGTACGGGTTAGGGTACGGGTTAGGGTTAGGTTTAGGGTTAGTGATTGGGTTAAAGTACGGGTTAGGGTTAGTGTTAGGGTTAGGGTTAGGGTTAGGGGTTAGGGGTTAGGGTTAGGGTACAGGTTAGGGTTAGGGTTAGGGTTAGGGTTATGGTTAGGGTTAGGTTTAGGGTACGGGTTAGGGTTAGTGTTAGGGTTAGGGTTAGGGTTAGGGTACGGGTTAGGGTACGGTTTAGGGTTAGGGTACGGGTTAGGGTTAGGGTACGGCTTAGGGTTAGGGTTAGGGTTAGGGTTAGGGTTAGGGTTAGGAAAGGGTTAGGGTTAGGGTTAGGGTTAGGGTTAGGATACGGGTTAGGGTTAGGTTTAGGGTACGGGTTAGGATACGGGTTAGGGTTAGGGTTAGGGTTAGGTTTAGGGTACGGGTTAGGGTTAGGGTTATGGGTTAGGGGTTAGGGTTAGGGTTAGGGTTAGGGTGAGGGTTAGGGTCCGGGTTAGGTTACGGGTTAGGGTTAGGGTACGAGTTAGTGTTAGGTTTAGTGTTAGGGTTAGTGTACGGGTTAGGGTTAGGGTTAGGGTTAGGGTACGGGTTAGGGTTAGGGTATGGGTTAGGGTACGGGTTAGGGTGAGGGTTAGTGTTAGGGTTAGGTCTAGGAAAGGGTTAGGGTTAGGGTTAGGGTACGGGTTAGGGTTAGGGTTAGGGGTAGCGTACGGAGTACGGTTAGGGTACGGGGTAGGGTTAGGGTACGGGTTAGGGTTTGGGTTAGGGTACGGGTTAGGGTTAGGATTGGGTTAGGGTTAGGGTTAGGTTTAGGGTACGGGTTAGGGTTAGGGTACGGGTTAGGGTACGGGTTATGGTTAGGGTTAGGGTTAGGAAAAGGTTAGGGTTAGGGTTAGGGTTAGGGTTAGGGTACGGTTTAAGGGTAGGGTTAGGGTACGGGTTAGGGTTAGGGTTAGTGTTAGGGTTAGGGTTAGGGTACGGGTTAGGGTACGGGTTAGGTTACGGGTTAGGGTACGGGTTAGGGTTAGGGTTAGGGTACGGGTTAGGTTTAGGGTTAGGGTTAGGGTTAGGGTTAGGTTTAGGGAACGGGTTAGGGTTAGGTTTAGGGATAGGGTTAGGGTTAGGATACGGGTTAGGGTTAGGGTTAGGGTTAGGGTTAGGGTTAGGGTTAGGGTTAGGGTTAGGTTTAGGGTACGGGTTAGGGTTAGGGTTATGTTTAGGGATAGGGTACGGGTTAGGGTTAGGGTACGGGTTAGGGTTAGGGTACGGGTTAGGGTTAGGGTTAGGCTTAGGGTACGGGTTAGGGTTAGGGTTAGGGTTAGTGTTAGGGTTAGCGTACGGGTTAGGGTTAGGTTTAGGGTTAGGGTTAGGGTACGGGTTAGGGTTAGGGTACGGGTTAGGGTTAGGGTTAGGGTTAGGAAAGGGTTAGGGTTAAGGTTAGGGTTAGGGTTAGCGTACGGGTTAGGGTTAGGGTTAGGGGATAGGGTTAGGTTTAGGGTACGGGTTACGGTTAGGGTTAGGGTACGGGTTAGGGTTAGGGTTAGGGTACGGGTTAGGGTTAGGGTTAGGGTTATGTTTAGGGTACGGGTTAGTGTTAGGGTTAGGGTTAGGGTTAGGGTTAGGGTTAGCAAAGGGTTAGGGTTAGGGTTAGGGTTAGGGTACGGGTTAGTGTTAGGGTTAGGGTCCGGTTTAGTGTTAGGGTTAGGGTTAGGATTAAGGTACGGGTTAGGGATAGGGTTAGGGTTAGGGCTTAGGGGTTAGGGTACGGGTTAGGGTTAGGGTACGGGTTAGGGTACGGGTAAGGGTTAGTGTTAGGTTAGGGTACGGGTTAGGGTTAGGAATAGGGTTGGGGTACGGGTTAGGGTACGGTTTAGGGTTAGGGTACGGGTTAGGGTTAGGGTTAGGGTTAGGGTTAGGTTTAGGAAAGGGTTAAGTTTAGGGTTAGGGTACGGGTTAGGGTTAGGGTTAGGTTAGGGTTAGGGTACGGGTTAGGGTTAAGGTACGGATTAGGGTTAGGGTACGTGTTAGGGTACGGGTTAGGGTTAGGGTTAGGGTACGGGTGAGGGTTAGGGTACGGGTTAGGGTACGGGTTAGGGTTAGGGTTAGGTTTAGAGTATGGGTTAGGGTTTGGGTACGGGTTAGGGTTAGGATTAGGGTACGGGTTAGGGTTAGGGTTAGGGTACGGTTTAGGGTTAGGGTTAGGGTTAGGGTTAGGGTACGGGTTAGGGTTATGGTACGGGTTAGGGTTAGGGTTAGGGTTAGGGGTAGATTTAGGGTACGGGTTAGGGTTAGGGTTAGGGTTAGTGTTAGTGTTAAAGTACGGGTAAGGGTTAGGGTACGGGTTAGGATACGGGTTAGGGTTAGGGTTAGGTTTAGGTTTAGGGTACGGGTTAGGGTTAGGGTTAGTGTTATGGGTTAGGGGTTAGGGTTAGGGTTAGGGTGAGGGTTAGGGTCCGGGTTAGGTTACGGGTTAGGTTTAGGGTACGGGTTAGTGTTAGGTTTAGTGTTAGGGTTAGTGTACGGGTTAGGGTTAGGGTTAGGGTACGGGTTAGGGTTAGGGTATGGGTTAGGGTACGGGTTAGGGTGAGGGTTAGTGTTAGGGTTAGGTTTAGGAAAGGGTTAGGGTTAGGGTTAGGGTACGGGTTAGGGTTAGGTTTAGAGGTAGCGTACGGAGTATGGTTAGGGTACGGGGTAGGGTTAGGGTACGGGTTAGGGTTTGGGTTAGGGTACGTGTTAGGGTTAGGATTGGGTTAGGGTTAGGGTTAGGTTTAGGGTTAGGTTTAGGGTACGGGTTAGGGTTAGGGTACGGGTTAGGGTACGGGTTAGGGTTAGGGGTAGATTTAGGGTACGGGTTAGGGTTAGGGTTAGGGTTAGGGTTAGTGTTAGTGTTAAAGTACGGGTTAGGGTTAGGGTTAGGGTTAGGTTTAGGGGTTAGGTGTTAGGGTTAGGGTTAGGTTTAGGTTTAGGGTACGGGTTAGTGTTAGGGTTAGGGTTATCGTTAGGGTTAGGGTACGGGTTAGGGTACGGGTTAGGGTTAGGGTACCGGTTAGGGTACGGGTTAGGGTACGGGTTAGGGTTAGGTTACAGGTTAGGGTAAGGGTACGGTTCAGGGTTAGGGTACGGGTTAGTGTTAGGGTACGGGTTCGGGTTAGGGTTAGGTTTAGTGTTAGTTTTAGGGTAGTGGTTAGTGTTAGGGTACGGTTTAGGGTTAGGGTTAGGGTACGGGTTAGGGTTAGGGTTAGGGGTTAGGGTTAGGGTAAGGGTTAGGGTTAGGGTAAGGGTTAGGGTTAGGGTAAGGGTTAGGCTTAGGGTACGGGTTAGGGTTAGGGTACGGGTTAGGTTTAGGGTACGGGTGAGGGTTAGGGTTAGGGTTAGGGTTAGGTTTAGGGTACGGGTTAGGGTTAGGTTTAGGGTAAGGTTTAGGGTACGGGTTAGGGTTAGGGTTAGGGTTAGGTTTAGGGTACGGGTTAGGGTTAGGGAGAGGGTTAGGGTTAGGGTTAGGGTACGGGTTAGGGTACGGTTTAGGGTTAGGGTTAGGGTTAGCGTTAGGGTACGGGTTAGGGTTATGGTACGGGTTAGCGTTAGGGTTAGGGTACAGGTTAGGTTTAGGGTTAGGGGTTAGGTTTAGGGTTAGGGTTAGGGTTATGGTACGGGTTAGGGTTAGGGTACGGGTTAGGGTTAGGGTTAGGGTTAGGGTTAGCGTAACTGTTTGGGTTAGGGTTAGGTTTAGGGTTAGGGTACGGGTTAGGGTTAGGGTACGGGATAGGGTTATGGTTAGGGTTAGGGTTAGGAAAGTGTTAGGGTTAGGGTTGGGGTTAGGGTTATGTTTAGGTTACGGGTTAGTGTTAGGGTTAGGGTTAGGGTTAGGTTTAGGGTTAGCAAAGGGTTAGGGTTAGGGTTTGGGTTAGGGTTAGGGTACGGGTTAGGTTTAGGGTTAGGGTCCGGGTTAGGGTTAGGGTTGGGGTTAGGGTTAGGGTTAGGTTTAGGGTACGGGTTAGGGATAGGGTTAGGGTTAGGGATTAGGGGTTAGGGTTAGGGTTAGGGTACGTGTTATGGTACGGGTTAGGGTTAGGGTTAGTGTTAGGGTTAGGGTACGGGTTAGGGTTAGGGTTAGGGTTAGGGTACGGGTTAGGGTACGGGTTAGGGTTAGGGTACGGGTTAGGGTTAGGGTTAGGGTTAGGGTACGGGTTAGGGTTAAGGTACGGGTTAGGGTTAGGGTACGTGTTAGGGTACGGGTTAGGGTTAGGGTTAGGGTACAGGTTAGGGTTAGGGTTAGGGTTAGGAAAGGGTTAGGGTTAGGGTTAGGGTTAGGGTTAGGGTTAGGGTTAGCGTACGGGTTAGGGTTAGGGTTAGGGGATAGGGTTAGGTTTAGGGTACGGGTTACGGTTAAGGTTAGGGTACGGGTTAGGTTTAGGGTTAGGGTACGGGTTAGGTTTAGGGTTAGGGTTATGTTTAGGGTACGGGTTAGTGTTAGGGTTAGGGTTAGGGTTAGGGTTAGGGTTAGCAAAGGGTTAGGGTTAGGGTTAGGGTTAGGGTTAGGGTTAGGGTACGGGTTAGGGTTAGGGTTAGGTTAGGGTTAGGGTACGGGTTAGGGTTAAGGTATGGGTTAGGGTTAGAGTACGTGTTAGGGTACGGGTTAGGGTTAGGGTTAGGGTACGGGTGAGGGTTAGGGTACGGGTTAGGTTACGGGTTAGGGTTAGGGTTAGGTTTAGAGTACGGGTTAGGGTTTGGGTACGGGTTAGGGTTAGGGTTAGGGTACGGGTTAGGGTTAGGGTTAGGGTACGGGTTAGGGTTAGGTTAGGGTTAGAGTTAGGGTTAGGAAAGGGTTAGGGTTAGGGTTAGGGTTAGGGTTAGGATACGGGTTAGGGTTAGGGTTAGGGTACGGGTTAGGATACGGGTTAGGGTTAGGGTTAGGGTTAGGTTTAGGGTACGGGTTAGGGTTAGGGTTAGTGTTATGGGTTAGGGGTTAGGGTTAGGGTTAGGGTTAGGGTGAGGGTTAGGGTCCGGGTTAGGTTACGGGTTAGGGTTAGGGTACGGGTTAGTGTTAGGTTTAGTGTTAGGGTTAGTGTACGGGTTAGGGTTAGGGTTAGGGTACGGGTTAGGGTTAGTGTATGGGTTAGGGTACGGGTTAGGGTGAGGGTTAGTGTTAGGGTTAGGTTTAGGAAAGGGTTAGGGTTAGGGTTAGGGTACAGGTTAGGGTTAGGTTTAGGGGTAGCGTACGGAGTATGGTTAGGGTACGGGGTAGGGTTAGGGTACGGGTTAGGGTTTGGGTTAGGGTACGTGTTAGGGTTAGGATTGGGTTAGGGTTAGGGTTAGGTTTAGGGTTAGGTTTAGGGTACGGGTTAGGGTTAGGGTACGGGTTAGGGTACGGATTAGGGTTAGGGGTAGATTTAGGGTACGGGTTAGGGTTAGGGTTAGGGTTAGTGTTAGTGTTAAAGTACGGGTTAGGGTTAGGGTTAGGGTTAGGTTTAGGGGTTAGGTGTTAGGGTTAGGGTTAGGTTTAGGTTTAGGGTACGGGTTAGTGTTAGGGTTAGGGTTATCGTTAGGGTTAGGGTACGGGTTAGGGTACGGGTTAGGGTTAGGGTACCGGTTAGGGTACGGGTTAGGGTACGGGTTAGGGTTAGGTTACAGGTTAGGGTAAGGGTACGGTTCAGGGTTAGGGTACGGGTTAGTGTTAGGGTACGGGTTCGGGTTAGGGTTAGGTTTAGTGTTAGGGTTAGGGTAGTGGTTAGTGTTAGGGTACGGTTTAGGGTTAGGGTTAGTGTACGGGTTAGGGTTAGGGTTAGGGGTTAGGGTTAGGGTAAGGGTTAGGGTTAGGGTAAGGGTTAGGGTTAGGGTACGGGTTAGGCTTAGGTTACGGGTTAGGGTTAGGGTACGGGTTAGGTTTAGGGTACGGGTGAGGGTTAGGGTTAGGGTTAGGGTTAGGTTTAGGGTACGGGTTAGGGTTAGGTTTAGGGTAAGGTTTAGGGTACGGGTTAGGTTTAGGGTTAGGGTTAGGTTTAGGGTACGGGTTAGGGTTAGGAAGAGGGTTAGGGTTAGGGTTAGGGTACGGGTTAGGGTTAGGGTTAGGGTACGGTTTAGGGTTAGGGTTAGGGTTAGGGTTAGGGTACGGGTTAGGGTTATGGTACGGGTTAGCGTTAGGGTTAGGGTACAGGTTAGGTTTAGGGTTAGGGGTTAGGGTTAGGGTTAGGGTTAGGGTTATGGTACGGGTTAGGGTTAGGGTACGGGTTAGGGTTAGGGTTAGGGTTAGGGTTAGCGTAACTGTTTGGGTTAGGGTTAGGTTTAGGGTTAGGGTACGGGTTAGGGTTAGGGTACGGGATAGGGTTAGGGTTAGGGTTAGGGTTAGGAAAGTGTTAGGGTTAGGGTTGGGGTTAGGGTTATGTTTAGGTTACGGGTTATTGTTAGGGTTAGGTTTAGGATTAGGTTTAGGGTTAGCAAAGGGTTAGGGTTAGGGTTTGGGTTAGGGTTAGGGTACGGGTTAGGTTTAGGGTTAGGGTCCGGGTTAGGGTTAGGGTTGGGGTTAGGGTTAGGGTTAGGTTTAGGGTACGGGTTAGGGATAGGGTTAGGGTTAGGGATTAGGGGTTAGGGTTAGGGTTAGGGTACGGGTTATGGTACGGGTTAGGGTTAGGGTTAGTGTTAGGGTTAGGGTACGGGTTAGGGTTAGGGTTAGGGTTAGGGTACGGGTTAGGGTACGGGTTAGGGTTAGGGTACGGGTTAGGGTTAGGGTTAGGGTTAGGGTTAGGTTTAGGAAAGGGTTAAGGTTAGGGTTAGGGTACGGGTTAGGGTTAGGGTTAGGGTTAGGGTTAGGGTACGGGTTAGGGTTAAGGTACGGGTTAGGGTTAGGGTACGTGTTAGGGTACGGGTTAGGGTTAGGGTTAGGGTACGGGTTAGGGTTAGGTTTAGGGTTAGGATTAGGTTTAGGAAAGGGTTAAGTTTAGGGTTAGGGTACGGGTTAGGGTTAGGGTTAGGTTAGGGTTAGGGTACGGGTTAGGGTTAAGGTACGGGTTAGGGTTAGGGTACGTGTTAGGGTACGGGTTAGGGTTAGGGTTAGGGTACGGGTGAGGGTTAGGGTACGGGTTAGGGTACGGGTTAGGGTTAGGGTTAGGTTTAGAGTACGGGTTAGGGTTTGGGTACGGGTTAGGGTTAGGGTTAGGGTACGGGTTAGGTTTAGGGTTAGGGTACGGGTTAGGGTTAGGTTTAGGGTTAGAGTTAGGGTTAGGAAAGGGTTAGGGTTAGGGTTAGGGTTAGGGTTAGGTACGGGTTAGGGTTAGGGTTAGGGTACGGGTTAGGATACGGGTTAGGGTTAGTGTTAGGGTTAGGTTTAGGGTACGGGTTAGGGTTAGGGTTAGTGTTATGGGTTAGGGGTTAGGGTTAGGGTTAGGGTTAGGGTGAGGGTTAGTGTCCGGGTTAGGTTACGGGTTAGGGTTAGGGTACGGGTTAGTGTTAGGTTTAGTGTTAGGGTTAGTGTACGGGTTAGGGTTAGGGTTAGGGTTAGGGTACGGGTTAGGGTTAGGGTATGGGTTAGGGTACGGGTTAGGGTGAGGGTTAGTGTTAGGGTTAGGTATAGGAAAGGTTTAGGGTTAGGGTTAGGGTACGGGTTAGGGTTAGGTTTAGGGGTAGCGTACGGAGTATGGTTAGGGTACGGGGTAGGGTTAGGATTGGGTTAGGGTTAGGGTTAGGTTTAGGGTTAGGTTTAGGGTACGGGTTAGGGTTAGGGTACGGGTTAGGGTTAGGGGTAGATTTAGGGTACGGGTTAGGGTTAGGGTTAGGGTTAGTGTTAGTGTTAAAGTACGGGTTAGGGTTAGGGTTAGGGTTAGGTTTAGGGGTTAGGTGTTAGGGTTAGGGTTAGGTTTAGGTTTAGGGTACGGGTTAGTGTTAGGGTTAGGGTTATCGTTAGGGTTAGGTTACGGGTTAGGGTACGGGTTAGGGTTAGGGTACCGGTTAGGGTACGGGTTAGGGTACGGGTTAGGGTTAGGTTACAGGTTAGGGTAAGGGTACGGTTCAGGGTTAGGGTACGGGTTAGTGTTAGGGTACGGGTTCGGGTTAGGGTTAGGTTTAGTGTTAGGGTTAGGGTAGTGGTTAGTGTTAGGGTACGGTTTAGGGTTAGGGTTAGGGTACGGGTTAGGGTTAGGGTTAGGGGTTAGGGTAAGGGTAAGGGTTAGGGTTAGGGTAAGGGTTAGGGTTAGGGTACGGGTTAGGCTTAGGGTACGGGTTAGGGTTAGGGTACGGGTTAGGTTTAGGGTACGGGTGAGGGTTAGGGTTAGGGTTAGGTTTAGGGTACGGGTTAGGGTTAGGTTTAGGGTAAGGTTTAGGGTACGGGTTAGGGTTAGGGTTAGGGTTAGGTTTAGGGTACGGGTTAGGGTTAGGGAGAGGGTTAGGGTTAGGGTTAGGGTACGGGTTAGGGTTAGGGTTAGGGTACGGTTTAGGGTTAGGGTTAGGGTTAGGGTTAGGGTACGGGTTAGGGTTATGGTACGGGTTAGCGTTAGGGTTAGGGTACAGGTTAGGTTTAGGGTTAGGGGTTAGGGTTAGGGTTAGGGTTAGGGTTATGTTACGGGTTAGGGTTAGGGTACGGGTTAGGGTTAGGGTTAGGGTTAGGGTTAGGAAAGTGTTAGGGTTAGGGTTGGGGTTAGGGTTATGTTTAGGTTACGGGTTAGTGTTAGGGTTAGGGTTAGGGTTAGGTTTAGGGTTAGCAAAGGGTTAGGGTTAGGGTTTGGGTTAGGGTTAGGGTACGGGTTAGGTTTAGGGTTAGGGTCCGGGTTAGGGTTAGGGTTGGGGTTAGGGTTAGGGTTAGGTTTAGGGTACGGGTTAGGGATAGGTTTAGGGTTAGGGATTAGGGGTTAGGGTTAGGGTTAGGGTACGGGTTATGGTACGGGTTAGGGTTAGGGTTAGTGTTAGGGTTAGGGTACGGGTTAGGGTTAGGGTTAGGGTTAGGGTACGGGTTAGGGTACGGGTTATGTTTAGGGTACGGGTTAGGGTTAGGGTTAGGGTTAGGTTTAGGAAAGGGTTAAGGTTAGGGTTAGGGTACGGGTTAGGGTTAGGTTTAGGGTTAGGGTTAGGGTACGGTTTAGGGTTAAGGTACGGGTTAGGGTTAGGGTACGTGTTAGGGTACGGGTTAGGGTTAGGGTTAGGGTACGGGTTAGGGTTAGGGTTGGGTTAGGGTTAGGGTTAAGGTTAGTGTACGGGTTAGGGTTAGGGTTAGGGTTAGGGAACGGGTTAGGGTTAGGGTACAGGTTAGGGTTAGGGTTAGGTTTAGGGTTAGGGTTAGGGTACGGTTTACGGTTAGGGTACGGGTTAGGGTTAGGTTACGGGTTAGGGTACGGGTTAGGGTTAGGGTTAGGGTCCGGGTTAGGGTTAGGGTTGGTTTAGGGTTAGAGTTAGGGTTAGGGAACGGGTTAGGGTTAGGGTACGTGTTAGGGTTAGGGTACGGGTTAGGGTTAGGGTTAGGGTTAGGGTTAGCGTAACGGTTTGGGTTAGGGTTAGGTTTAGGGTTAGGGTACGGGTTAGCGTTAGGGTTAGGGGTTAGGGTTAGGGTTCGGGTTAGGGTTAGGGTTAGATTTAGGGTACGGGTTAGGGTTAGGGTTAGGGTTATTGTTAGTGTTAAAGTACGGGTTAAGGTTAAGGTTAGGGTTAGGGTTAGGGGTTAGGGGTTAGGGTTAGGGTTAGGTTTAGGGTACGGGTTAGTGTTAGGGTTAGGGTTATTGTTAGGGTTAGGGTACGGGTTAGGGTACGGGTTAGGGTTAGGGTACGGTTTAGGGTACGGTTTAGGGTACGGGTTAGGGTTAGGTTACGGGTTAGGGTAAAGGTACGGTTCAGGGTTAGGGTACGGGTTAGTGTTAGGGTACGGGTTAGGGTACGGGTTAGGTTTAGGGTTAGGGTACGGGTTAGGGTTAGGGTTAGGGTTAGTGTTAGGGTTAGGGTTAGGTTTAGGGTACGGGTTAGGGTTAGGGTTATTTTTAGGGTTAGGGTACGGGTTAGGGTTAGGGTACGGGTTAGGGTTAGGGTACGGGTACGGGTTAGGGTTAGGGTTAGGGTTAGGTTTAGGGTACGGGTTAAGGTTAGGGTTAGGGTTAGTGTTAGGGTTAGCTTACGGGTTAGGGTAAGGGTTAGGGTTAGGTTTAGGGTACGGGTTAGGGTTAGGGTTAGGGTTAGGTTTAGGGTACGGGTTAGGGTTAGGGAGAGGGTTAGGGTTAGGGTTAGGGTACGGGTTAGGGTACGGTTTAGGGTTAGGGTTAGGGTTAGGGTTAGGGTACGGGTTAGGGTTATGGTACGGGTTAGCGTTAGGGTTAGGGTACAGGTTAGGTTTAGGGTTAGGGGTTAGGGTTAGGGTTAGGTTTAGGGTTATGGTACGGGTTAGGGTTAGGGTATGGGTTAGGGTTAGGGTTAGGGTTAGGGTTAGCGTAACTGTTTGGGTTAGGGTTAGGGTTAGGGTTATGTTTAGGTTACGGGTTAGTGTTAGGGTTAGGGTTAGGGTTAGGTTTAGGGTTAGCAAAGGGTTAGGGTTAGGGTTTGGGTTAGGGTTAGGGTACGGGTTAGGTTTAGGGTTAGGGTCCGGGTTAGGGTTAGGGTTGGAGTTAGGGTTAGGGTTAGGTTTAGGGTACGGTTTAGGGATAGGTTTAGGGTTAGGGATTAGGGGTTAGGGTTAGGGTTAGGGTACGTGTTATGGTACGGGTTAGGGTTAGGGTTAGTGTTAGGGTTAGGGTACGGGTTAGGGTTAGGGTTAGGGTTAGGGTACGGGTTAGGGTACGGGTTAGGGTTAGGGTACGGGTTAGGGTTAGGGTTAGGGTTAGGTTTAGGAAAGGGTTAAGGTTAGGGTTAGGGTACGGGTTAGGGTTAGGGTTAGGGTTAGGGTTAGGGTACGGGTTAGTGTTAAGGTACGGGTTAGGGTTAGGGTACGTGTTAGGGTACGGGTTAGGGTTAGGGTTAGGGTACGGGTTAGGGTTAGGTTTAGGGTTAGGGTTAGGTTTAGGAAAGGGTTAAGTTTAGGGTTAGGGTACGGGTTAGGGTTAGGGTTAGGTTAGGGTTAGGGACGGGTTAGGGTTAAGGTACGGGTTAGGGTTAGGGTACGTGTTAGGGTACGGGTTAGTGTTAGGGTTAGGGTACGGGTGAGGGTTAGGATACGGGTTAGGGTACGGGTTAGGGTTAGGGTTAGGTTTAGAGTACGGGTTAGGGTTTGGGTACGGGTTAGGGTTAGGGTTAGGGTACGGGTTAGGGTTAGGGTTAGGGTACGAGTTAGGGTTAGGCTTAGGGTTAGAGTTAGGGTTAGGAAAGGGTTAGGGTTAG
>JAVLSZ010000009.1:73077826-73082826 GCA_032313775.1 Urocyon cinereoargenteus | reverse complement strand
TAGGGTACGGGTTAGGGTTAGGGTTAGGGTTAGGAAAGGGTTAGGGTTAGGGTTAGGGTTAGGGTTAGCGTACGGGTTAGGGTTAGGGTTAGGGGATAGGGTTAGGTTTAGGGTACGGGTTACGGTTAGCGTTAGGTTACGGGTTAGGGTTAGGGTTAGGGTACGGGTTAGGGTTAGGGTTAGGGTTATGTTTAGGGTTCGGGTTAGTGTTAGGGTTAGGGTTAGGGTTAGGGTTAGGGTTAGCAAAGGGTTAGGGTTAGGGTTAGGGTTAGGGTTAGGGTTAGGGTTAGGGTACGGGTTAGGGTTAGGGTTAGGGTCCGGGTTAGTGTTAGGGTTAGGGTTAGGATTAAGGTATGGGTTAGGGATAGGGTTAGGGTTAGGGCTTAGGGGTTAGGGTACGGGTTAGGGTTAGGGTACGGGTTAGGGTACGGGTAAGGGTTAGTGTTAGGTTAGGGTACGGGTTAGGGTTAGGAATAGTGTTGGGGTACGGGTTAGGGTACGGTTTACGGTTAGGGTACGGGTTAGGGTTAGGGTTAGGGTTAGGTTTAGGAAAGGGTTAAGTTTAGGGTTAGGGTACGGGTTAGGGTTAGGGTTAGGTTAGGGTTAGGGTACGGGTTAGGGTTAAGGTACGGGTTAGGGTTAGGGTACGTGTTAGGGTACGGGTTAGGGTTAGGGTTAGGGTACGGGTGAGGGTTAGGGTACGGGTTAGGGTACGGGTTAGGGTTAGGGTTAGGTTTAGAGTACGGGTTAGGGTTTGGGTACGGGTTAGGGTTAGGATTAGGGTACGGGTTAGGGTTAGGGTTAGGGTACGGTTTAGGGTTAAGGTTAGGGTTAGGGTTAGGGTACGGGTTAGGGTTATGGTACGGGTTAGGGTTAGGGTTAGGGTTAGGGGTAGATTTAGGGTACGGGTTAGGGTTAGGGTTAGGGTTAGTGTTAGTGTTAAAGTACGGGTTAGGGTTAGGGTACGGGTTAGGATACGGGTTAGGGTTAGGGTTAGGTTTAGGTTTAGGGTACAGGTTAGGGTTAGGGTTAGTGTTATGGGTTAGGGGTTAGGGTTAGGGTTAGGGTTAGGGTGAGGGTTAGGGTCCGGGTTAGGTTACGGGTTAGGGTTAGGGTACGGGTTAGTGTTAGGTTTAGTGTTAGGGTTAGTGTACGGGTTAGGGTTACGGTTAGGGTACGGGTTAGGGTTAGGGTATGGGTTAGGGTACGGGTTAGGGTGAGGGTTAGTGTTAGGGTTAGGTTTAGGAAAGGGTTAGGGTTAGGGTTATGGTACGGGTTAGGGTTAGGTTTAGGGGTAGCGTACGGAGTATGGTTAGGGTACGTGGTAGGGTTAGGGTACGGGTTAGGGTTTGGGTTAGGGTACGTGTTAGGGTTAGGATTGGGTTAGGGTTAGGGTTAGGTTTAGGGTTAGGTTTAGGGTACGGGTTAGGGTTAGGGTACGGGTTAGGGTACGGGTTAGGGTTAGGGGTAGATTTAGGGTACGGGTTAGGGTTAGGGTTAGGGTTAGTGTTAGTGTCAAAGTACGGGTTAGGGTTAGGGTTAGGGTTAGGTTTAGGGGTTAGGTGTTAGGGTTAGGGTTAGGTTTAGGTTTAGGGTACGGGTTAGTGTTAGGGTACGGGTTAGGGTACGGGTTAGGTTTAGGGTGAGGGTACGGGTTAGGGTTAGGGTTAGTGTTAGGGTTAGGGTTAGGTTTAGGGTACGGGTTAGGGTTAGGGTGATGTTTAGGGTTAGGGTACGGGTTAGGGTTAGGGTACGGGTTAGGGTTAGGGTACGGGTTAGGGTTAGGGTTAGGGTTAGGATTAGATTTAGGGTACGGGTTAAGGTTAGGTTTAGGGTTAGTGTTAGGGTTAGCTTACGGGTTACGGTAAGGGTTAGGGTTAGGTTTAGGGTACGGGTTAGGTTTAGGGTTAGGGTTAGGGTTAGGGTTAGGGTTAGGTTTAGGGTACGGGTTAGGGTTAGGGTTAGGGTTAGGTTTAGGGTACGGGTTAGGGTTAGGGTTAGGGTTAGGGGTTAGGGGTTAGGGTTAGGGTTAGGGTTAGGGTTAGGGTGAGGGTTAGGGTACGGGTTAGGGTACGGGTTAGGGTTAGGGCACGGGTTAGTGTTCGGGTTAGGGTTAGGGTTAGGTTTAGGGTACGGTTTAGGGTTAGGTTTAGGGTTATGGTACGGGTTAGGGTTAGGCTACGGGTTAGGGTACGGGTTAGGGTGAGGATTAGGGTTAGGGTTAGGTTTAGGAAAGGGTTAGGGTTAGGGTTAGGGTACGGGTTAGGGTTAGGGTTAGGGTTAGCGTACGGAGTATGGTTAGGGAACGGGGTAGGGTTAGGGTACGGGTTAGGGTACGGGTTAGGGTTAGTGTTAGGGTATGGGTTAGGGTTAGGATTGGTTTAGGGTTAGGGTTAGGGTTAGGTTACGGGTTAGGGTTAGGGTAAGGGTTAGGGTATGGTTTAGGGTTAGGGTTAAGGTTGGGGTACGGGTTAGGGTTAGGGTACGGGTTAGGGTTAGGGTTAGGTTTAGGGTACGGGTTAGGGTTAGGGTTAGGGGTTAGGGTTAGGGTACTGGTTAGGGTACGGGTTAGGGTACAGGTTAGGGTACGGGTTAGGGTAAGGGTTAGGGTTAGTGACTGGGTTAAAGTACGGGTTAGGGTTAGTGTTAGGGTTAGGGTTAGGGTTAGGTGTTAGGGGTTAGGGTTAGGGTACAGGTTAGGGTTAGGGTTAGGGTTAGGGTTATGGTTAGGGTTAGGTTTAGGGTACGGGTTAGGGTTAGTGTTAGGGTTAGGGTTAGGGTTAGGGTACGGGTTAGGGTACGGATTAGGGTTAGGGTACAGGTTAGGGTACGGGTTAGGGTACGGGTTAGGGTACGGGTTAGGGTTAGGGTTAGGGTACGGGTTAGGGTTAGGGTACGGGTTAGGGTTAGGGTACGGGTTAGGGTTAGGGTACGGGTTAGGTTTAGGGTACGGGTGAGGGTTAGGGTTAGGGTTAGGGTTAGGTTTAGGGTACGGGTTAGGGTTAGGGTTAGGGTAAGGTTTAGGGTACGGGTACGGGTTAGGGTTAGGGTTAGGGTTAGGGTTAGGGTTAGCGTACGGGTTAGGGTTAGGGTTAGGGGATAGGGTTAGGTTTAGGGTACGGGTTACGGTTAGGGTTAGGTTACGGGTTAGGGTTAGGGTTAGGGTACGGGTTAGGGTTAGGGTTAGGGTTATGTTTAGGGTACGGGTTAGTGTTAGGGTTAGGGTTAGGGTTAGGGTTAGGGTTAGCAAAGGGTTAGGGTTAGGGTTAGGGTTAGGGTTAGGGTTAGGGTACGGGTTAGGGTTAGGGTTAGGGTCCGGGTTAGTGTTAGGGTTAGGGTTAGGATTAAGGTATGGGTTAGGGATAGGGTTAGGGTTAGGGCTTAGGGGTTAGGGTACGGGTTAGGGTTAGGGTACGGGTTAGGGTACGGGTAAGGGTTAGTGTTAGGTTAGGGTACGGGTTAGGGTTAGGAATAGTGTTGGGGTACGGGTTAGGGTACGGTTTACGGTTAGGGTACGGGTTAGGGTACGGGTTAGGGTTAGGTTTAGGAAAGGGTTAAGTTTAGGGTTAGGGTACGGGTTAGGGTTAGGGTTAGGTTAGGGTTAGGGTACGGGTTAGGGTTAAGGTACGGGTTAGGGTTAGGGTACGTGTTAGGGTACGGGTTAGGGTTAGGGTTAGGGTACGGGTGAGGGTTAGGGTATGGGTTAGGGTACGGGTTAGGGTTAGGGTTAGGTTTAGAGTACGGGTTAGGGTTTGGGTACGGGTTAGGGTTAGGATTAGGGTACGGGTTAGGGTTAGGGTTAGGGTACGGTTTAGGGTTAGGGTTAGGGTTAGGGTTAGGGTACGGGTTAGGGTTATGGTACGGGTTAGGGTTAGGGTTAGGGTTAGGGGTAGATTTAGGGTACGGGTTAGGGTTAGGGTTAGGGTTAGTGTTAGTGTTAAAGTACGGGTTAGGGTTAGGGTACGGGTTAGGATACGGGTTAGGGTTAGGGTTAGGTTTAGGTTTAGGGTACAGGTTAGGGTTAGGGTTAGTGTTATGGGTTAGGGGTTAGGGTTAGGGTTAGGGTTAGGGTGAGGGTTAGGGTCCGGGTTAGGTTACGGGTTAGGGTTAGGGTACGGGTTAGTGTTAGGTTTAGTGTTAGGGTTAGTGTACGGGTTAGGGTTACGGTTAGGGTACGGGTTAGGGTTAGGGTATGGGTTAGGTTACGGGTTAGGGTGAGGGTTAGTGTTAGGGTTAGGTTTAGGAAAGGGTTAGGGTTAGGGTTAGGGTACGGGTTAGGGTTAGGTTTAGGGGTAGCGTACGGAGTATGGTTAGGGTACGGGGTAGGGTTAGGGTACGGGTTAGGGTTTGGGTTAGGGTACGTGTTAGGGTTAGGATTGGGTTAGGGTTAGGGTTAGGTTTAGGGTTAGGTTTAGGGTACGGGTTAGGGTTAGGGTACGGGTTAGGGTACGGGTTAGGGTTAGGGGTAGATTTAGGGTACGGGTTAGGGTTAGGGTTAGGGTTAGTGTTAGTGTCAAAGTACGGGTTAGGGTTAGGGTTAGGGTTAGGTTTAGGGGTTAGGTGTTAGGGTTAGGGTTAGGTTTAGGTTTAGGGTACGGGTTAGTGTTAGGGTACGGGTTAGGGTACGGGTTAGGTTTAGGGTGAGGGTACGGGTTAGGGTTAGGGTTAGTGTTAGGGTTAGGGTTAGGTTTAGGGTACGGGTTAGGGTTAGGGTGATGTTTAGGGTTAGGGTACGGGTTAGGGTTAGGGTACGGGTTAGGGTTAGGGTACGGGTTAGGGTTAGGGTTAGGGTTAGGATTAGGTTTAGGGTACGGGTTAAGGTTAGGTTTAGGGTTAGTGTTAGGGTTAGCTTACGGGTTACGGTAAGGGTTAGGGTTAGGTTTAGGGTACGGGTTAGGTTTAGGGTTAGGGTTAGGGTTAGGGTTAGGGTTAGGTTTAGGGTACGGGTTAGGGTTAGGGTTAGGGTTAGGTTTAGGGTACGGGTTAGGGTTAGGGTTAGG
>JAVLSZ010000009.1:72862826-73072826 GCA_032313775.1 Urocyon cinereoargenteus | reverse complement strand
GAAAGGGTTAGGGTTAGGGTTAGGGTACGGGTTAGGGTTAGGGTTTGGGGTAGCGTACGGAGTATGGTTAGGGTACGGGGTAGGGTTAGGGTTCGGGTTAGGGTTTGGGTTAGGGTACGGGTTAGGGTTAGGATTGGGTTAGGGTTAGGGTTAGGTTTAGGGTTAGGTTTAGAGTACGGTTTAGGGTTAGGTTACGGGTTAGGGTACGGGTTAGGGTTAGGGGTAGATTTAGGGTACGGGTTAGGCTTAGGGTTAGGGTTAGTGTTAGTGTTAAAGTACGGGTTAGGGTTAGGGTTAGGGTTAGGTTTAGGGGTTAGGTTTTAGGGTTAGGGTTAGGGTTAGGTTTAGGGTACGGGTTAGTGTTAGGGTTAGGGTTATCGTTAGGGTTAGGGTACGGGTTAGGGTACGGGTTAGGGTTAGGTTACAGGTTAGGGTAAGGGTACGGTTCAGGGTTAGGGTACGGGTTAGTGTTAGGGTACGGGTTAGGGTTAGGGTTAGGTTTAGGGTTAGGGTTAGGGTAGTGGTTAGGGTTAGGGTACGGTTTAGAGTTAGGGTTAGGGTACGGGTTAGGGTACGGGTTAGGGTTTAGGGTTAGGGTAAGGGTTAGGGTAGGGTAAGGCTTAGGGTTAGGGTACGGGTTAGGGTTAGGGTACGGGTTAGGGTTAGGGTACGGGTTAGGTTTAGGGTACGGGTTAGGGTTAGGGTTAGGTTTAGGGTTAGGTTTAGGGTACGGGTTAGGGTTAGGTTTAGGGTAAGGTTTAGGGTACGGGTTAGGGTTAGGGTTAGGGTTAGGTTTAGGGTACGGGTTAGGGTTAGGGAGAGGGTTAGGGTTAGGGTTAGGGTACGGGTTAGGGTTAGGGATAGGGTACGGTTTAGGGTTAGGGTTAGGGTTAGGGTTAGGGTACGGGTTAGGGTTATGGTACGGGTTAGCGTTAGGGTTAGGGTACAGGTTAGGTTTAGGGTTAGGGGTTAGGGTTAGGGTTAGGGTTAGGGTTATGGTACGGGTTAGGGTTAGGGTACGGGTTAGCGTTAGGGTTAGGGTTAGGGTTAGCGTAACTGTTTGGGTTAGGGTTAGGTTTAGGGTTAGGGTACGGGTTAGGGTTAGGGTACGGGTTAGGGTTAGGGTTAGGGTTAGGGTTAGGAAAGTGTAGGGTTAGGGTTGGGGTTAGGGTTATGTTTAGGTTACGGGTTAGTGTTAGGGTTAGGGTTAGGTTTAGGGTTAGGTTTAGGGTTAGCAAAGGGTTAGGGTTAGGGTTTGGGTTAGGGTTAGGGTACGGGTTAGGGTTAGGGTTAGGGTCCGGGTTAGGGTTAGGGTTAGGGTTAGGGTTAGGGTTAGGGTTAGGGTACGGGTTAGGGATAGGGTTAGGGTTAGGGGTGAGGGGTTAGGGTTAGGGTTAGGGTACGGGTTATGGTACGGGTTAGGGTTAGGGTTAGTGTTAGGGTTAGGGTACGGGTTAGGGTTAGGGTACGGGTTAGGGTACGGGTTAGGGTACGGTTTAGGGTTAGGGTACGGGTTAGGGTTAGGGTTAGGGTTAGGGTTAGGTTTAGGAAAGGGTTAAGTTTAGGGTTAGGGTACGGGTTAGGGTTAGGGTTAGGGTTAGGGTTAGGGTTAGGGTTAGGGTACGGGTTAGGGTTAAGGTACGGGTTAGGGTTAGGGTACGTGTTAGGGTACAGGTTAGGGTTAGGGTTAGGGTACGGGTTAGGGTTAGGGTTGGGTTAGGGTTAGGGTTAGGGTTAGTGTACGGGTTAGGGTTAGGGTTAGGGTTAGGGTACGGGTTAGGGTTAGGGTACAGGTTAGGGTTAGGGTTAGGTTTAGGGTTAGGGTTAGGGTTAGAGTGTGGTTTAGGGTTAGTGTTGGGTTTAGGTTTAGGGGTAAGGTTAGTGTACGGATAGGTTTAGGGTTAAGGATAGTGTTAGGTTACGGGTTAGGGTTAGGTTTAGGTTACGGGATAGGTTTAGCGTACGGGTTAAGTTTAGGGGTAAGGTTAGGTTTAGGTTATGGGTTAGGGTTAGGGTAAGTGTTATGGTTATGTTTAGGTGTGGGTTAGGGTTAGGGTTAAGGTTAAAGTATGGGTAAGGGTTAGGTTTAGGTCAGGGTTTGGTTTAGAGATAGGGTTATGGTACGGGTTAGGGTTAGGGTTTGGGTTAGGGTACGGATTCGTTTTAGGGTTAGGGTACGGGTCAGGGTTATGGTTAAGGTTAGGTTTAGGGTTAGGGTACGGATTAGGGTTAGGGTACGGTAAGGGATATGGTTATGGTTAGGGTTAGGGTTAGGTTTAGCGCAAGGGTATGGGTTAGTATTACTGTTAGGGTGTGGGTGCGGGTTAGGGTTAGGTTACGGGATAGGGTTGGGTACGGGTTAGGTCAAGGGTTCGGGTTAGGTTTAGGGTACGGTTTAGGGTTAGGGTTAGGTTTAGGGTTAGGGTTAGGGTATGAGTTAGGCTTAGGGTACGGGTTAGGGTTAATGTTAGGGTCAGGGTTAGGGTTAGCATTAGGGTACGAGTTAGGGTTAGGGTTAGGTTTAGTGTACGGTTTAGGGTTAGGGTTAAGGTACGGGTTAGGTTTAGGGTACGGTTTAGGGTAAGGTTAGGGTCAGGGTTAGGTTTAGTGTTAGGGTTAGGTTACGGGTTAGGGTTAGTGTACGGATAGGGTTAGGGTTAGGGTTAGGGTTAGGGTTAGGGTACGGGTTAGGTTTAGCATATGGGTTAAGTTTAGGTTTAGGTTTAGGTTTAGGGTACGGGTTAGGGTTAGGGTACGGGTTAGGTTTTGGGTTAGGATAAGTGTTAGTGTTAGGGTACGGGTAGGGTTAGAGTACGGGTTAGGGTTAGTGTTAGGTTTAGGGTTAGGGTTAGAGTACGGGTTAGGGTTAGTGTTAGGGTTAGGGTTAGGGTTAGTGTACGGATAGGGTTAGAGTTAGGGTTATGTTTAGGGTACGGGTTAGGGTTAGGTATAGTTGAGGGTTAGGGTTAGGGTTAGGGTTAGCATATGGGTTAGGGTTAGGGTTGTGGTTAGGGTACGGCTTAGTTTTAGGGTTAGGGTACGGGTCAGGGTTACGGTTAAGGTTCGGTTTTGGGTTAGGGTGTTAGTGTTAGGGTATGGGTAAGGGTTACGGTTAGGGTTATGGTTAGGTTTAGGTTTAGGTTGCACGTTAGGGTTAGGGTTAGCGTTAGCGCTAGTGTATGGGTTAGGGTTACTGTTAGGGTTTGGTTAAGGTTTAGGTTTAGGGTTAGGTTACGGGTTAGGGTTGGGTACGGGTTAGGTCAAGGGATAGGTTTAGGTTTAGGGTACAGGTTAGGGTTAGGGATGGTTTAGGGTTAGGGTTAGGGTATGGGTTTGGATTAGGGTACGGGTTACGGTTAGGGTCAGTGTCAGGGTTAAGGTTAGGGTTAGGGTTAGGGTTAGGGTACGGGTTAGGTTTACTGTACGGGTTAGGGTTAGGTTTAGGGTTAGGGTTAGGTTTAGGGTTATAGTCCGGGTTACCGTTAGGTTTAGGGTAAGTGTACGGGTTAGGGTTAGTGCACGGATAGGGTACGGGTTAGGGTTAGGGTACGGGTTAGGGTTAGATTTAGGGTACGAGATAGGGTTAGCGTACGGGTTAAGTTTAGGGTTAGGGTTATGTTTAGGTTACGGGTTAGGGTTAGGGTACTTGTTAGGGTTAAGTTTAGGTGCGGGTTAGGGTTAGGGTTAGCGTGAGGGTTAGGCTTATGGTACGGGTTAGGGTTCGAGTTAGTGTTAGGTTTAGGGTTAGAGTACGGGTTAGGGTTAGTGTTAGGGTTAGGTTTAGTGTTAGGGTACGGTTTAGGGGTAGAGTTCGGGTTAGGGTTAGGTTTAGAGTTAGGTTTAGGTTTAGAGTATGGTTTGGGTTAGTATTAGCTTTAGGGTTAGCGTTAGGGTTAGTGTACGGATAGGGTTAGGGTTAGGGTTAGGGTACGGGTTAGGGTTAGGTTTAGTGTACAGGATAGGGTTAGCATACGGGTTAATTTAAGGTTAGGGTTAGGTTTAGGTTACGGGTTAGGGTTAGGGTACGGGTTAGGGTTAGGTATAGGTGAGGGTTAGGGTTAGGGTTAGGGTACGGGTACGGGTTAGGGTTGGGGTTAGGCTACGGGTAGTTTTAGGGTACGGGTTAGGGTTAGGGTTAGGTATCGGGTTAGGATTAGTGTTAGGGTTAGGGTTAGGGTTAGTGTATGGATAGGATTAGGGTTAAGGTGTGGGTTAGGGTACGGGTTAGGGTTAGGGATGGTTTACTGTTAGGGTTAGGGTATGGGTTAGTCTTAGGGTACGGGTTAGTGTTAGGGTTATGATCAGGGTTCAGTTAGGGTTAGGGTACGGGTTAGGTTTACTGTACGGGTTAGCATTAGGTTTAGGGTTAGGTTTAGGGCTAGTTTTGTAGTCCGGGTTAGGGTTACGTTTAGGGTTAGAGTACGGGTTAGGGTTAGTGTTAGTGTTACGGTTAGTGTTAGGGTTATTGTCCTGATAGGGTTAGGGTTAGGGTTAGGGTACAGGTTAGGGTTAGGTTTAGGTTATGAGATAGGGTTAGCGTACGGGTTAAGTTTAGGGTTTGGGTTAGGTTTAGGTTACGGATTAGGGTTAGGGTACGGGTTAGTGTTAGGTTTAGTTGCGGGTAGGGTTAGTGTTAGGGTTAGGGTTATGTTACGGTTATAGTACGGGTTAGGGTTAGAGTTAGGGTTAGGTTTCGGTTTAGAGTACGGGTTAGTGTTAGGGTTAGGGTTAGTGTTAGGGTACGGGTTAGGTTAGAGTTGGGGTTAGGGTTAGGTTTAGAGTTAGGGTTAGGGTTAGAGTACGGTTTAGGGTTAGTGTTAGGTTTAGGGTTAGGTTTAGTGTACGGATAGGGTTACGGTTAGGGTTAGGGTACGGGTTAGGGTTAGGTTTAGGGTGCCGGTTAGGGTTAGGGTTAGGGTTAGGTTTAGGGTCAGGGTTAGGGTTAGGTTTACTGTTAGGGTATGGGTTAGGGTTAGGGTTCGGGTTAGGGTAAGGGTTCGTTTTAGGGTTAGGGTAAGGGTTAGGGTTATGGTTAAAGTTAGGGTTAGTTTTAGGGTGTGGTTTAGAGTTAGGGTACGGTTAAGGGTTATGGTTAGGCTTAGGATTAGGGTTAAGTTTAGGGTGCGGTTTAGGGTTAGGCTTAGGGTTCGGGTTAGGGTTAGGGTTAGAGTACGGGTTTGGGTTAGTGTTAGGGTACGGGTTAGGTTTACCGTTTGGGTACGGGTTAGGGTAAGGGATAGGGTTAGGGGTTAGGGTTACAGTTAGGGTTAGGCTACGGGGTAGGTTTAGAGTACGGATTAGTATTAGCGTTAGGTTTAGCGTTAGGGTTAGGGTTATAATACAGGTTAGGGTTAGAGTTAGGGTTAGGGTACGGGTTAGGTTTAGGGTACGGGTTAGGTTTAGGGTTAGGGCCAGGGTTAGGGTTAGATTTAGTTTACGAGTTATGGTTAGGGTTAGGGTTCGTGTTAGGGTTAAGGTTATGGTACGGATTAGGGTTACAGTACGGGTTAGTGTTACGGTGAGGGTTAGGGTTAGGGTTAGAGTACGGGTTAGGGTTAGTGTTAGGGTTAGGTTCAGGTTAGGGTTATGGTTAGTGTTAGGTTTAGAGTACGGTGTAGGGTTAGTGCTAGGGTAAGGGTTAGGGTTAATGTACGGGTTAGGCTTAGGTTTAGGATTTGGGTTAGGATAAGAGTTAGGGTTAGGTTTAGGATACGGGATAGGGTTAGCGTACCGGTTAAGTTTAGGGTTAGGGTTAGGTTTAGGTTACGGGTTAGGGTTAGCGTACGGGTTAGGTTTAGGATTAGGGTGCGGGTTAGGGTTAGGTTTAGGGTTAGTGTAAGGTTATGGTTAGGTTTAGGGTCAGGGTTAGGTTTAGGATTAGTGTTAGGGTACGGGTTAGTGTTAGGGTTGAGGTTAGGGTACGGGTTAGTTTTAGGGTTAGGGTACAGGTTAGGGTTATGTTTATGGTTATGGTTATGGTTATGGTTAAGATTAGGGTTAGGGTTAGGTTATGGGTTAGGGTTAGGTTACGGTTAAGGGTTTTGGATTGGGTTAGAGTTAGGGTTAAGTTTAGGGTGCGCGTTAGGGTTAGGGTTAGAGTACGTGTTTGGTTAGTGTTAGGGTACGGGTTAGGTTTACCGTTTGGGTACGGGTTAGGGTAAGGGTTAGGGTTAGGGTTAGGGGTTAGGGGTAGGGTTAGGGTTAGGCTACGGGTAGGTTTAGGGTACGGGTTAGGGTTAGGGTTAGGGTTCGAGTTAGGTTTAGTGTACGTGTTAGGGTTAGGGTTAGGGTTAGGGTAAGAGTTAGGGTTACGGTACGGGTTACGGTTAAGGTTTCGGTACGGGATAGGGTTAGTGTACGTGTTAGGTCTAGGGTTAGGGTTATGTTTAGTGTGCAGGTTAGGTTAGGGTTAGGGTTAGGTTACATGTTAGGGTTATGGTTTGGGTAAGGTTTAGGGTTACGTTTAGGGTTAGGTTACGGGTTAGGTTTAGGGTTAGGCTAAGGGTTAGCATTAGGGTAAGGGTTAGGGTTAGAGTACGGGTTAGGTTTAGGTTTAGGGTTAGGGTTAGGTTTAGAGTGCGGGTTAGGGTTAGTGTTAGTGTTAGGGTTAGGGTTAGTGTATCGATAGGGTTAGGGTTAGGGTTAGGGTAAGGGTACGGATAAGGGTTAGGTTTAGGGTACGGGATAGGGTTAGTGTACGGGTTAAGTTTAGGGTTAGAGTTAGGCTTAGGTTACGGGTTAGGGTTAGGGTACGTGTTAGGGTTCGGTTAGGGTCAGGTTTAGGGTTAGGGATAGGGTTATGGTATGGGTTAGGGTTAGTGTTGGGGTTAGGGTACGGGTAGTTTAAGGGTTAGGGTACGGGTTAGGGTAACGGTTAAAGTTAGGGTAGGGTGTAGGTTAGGGTTAGGGTACGGTTAAGGGTTATGGTTATGTTTAGGGTTAAGGTTAAGTTTTGAGTGAGGTTTAGGGTTAGGATTAGGGTTAGAGTACGGTTTTGGGTTAGTGTTAGGGTTCGAGTTAGGTATAACGTTCGGGTACAGGTTAGGGTAAGGTTTAGGGTTAGGGTTAGGATAAGGTTTAGGGTTAGGGTTATAGTACGGGTTAGGGTTAGAGTTAGGGTTAGGTTTAGGGTTATAGTACGGTTTAGGGTTAGTGTTATGGTTAGGGTTAGGGTTAGGTTTAGTGTACGATTAGGGTTATGGTTAGGGTTAGGGTACGGGTTAGGGTTAGGTTTAGGGTACGGGCTAGGATTAGCATATGGGTTAAGTTTAGGGTTAGGGTTAGGTTTAGGTTACATGTTAGGGTTAGGGTACGGGTTAGGGTTAGGTTTAGGTAAGGGTTAGGGTTAGGGTTAGGGTTAGGGTATGGGTTAGGGTTAGGTTTAGTGTCAGGGTTAACGTTAGGGATAGGGTTATGGTACGGGTTAGGGATAGGGTTGGGGTGAGGGTACGGTTTAGTTTTAGGGTTAGGGTACGGGTCAGGGTTACGGTTAAGTTTAGGGTTAGGGTTAGGGTATGGGTGATTGTTAGGGTACCGGTTAGGTTTAAGGTTAGGGTTCAGGTTAGGGTTAGTGTACGTGTACGTGTTAGGGTTAGGGTTAGGGTTATTGTTAGGGTTACGGTACGGGTTAGGTTTAAGGTTACGGTATGGGATAGGGTTAGTGTACGTGTTAGGTCTAGGGTTAGGGTTAGGTTAGTGTGCGGGTTAGGGTTAGAGTTAGGGTACGTGTTAGGGGTAGGGTTTGGGTACGGGTTAGGGTTACGTTTAGGGTTAGGGTACAGGTTAGGTTTAGGGTTAGGGTAAGGATTAGTGTTAAGGTACGCGTTACGGTTAGAGTATGGGTTAGGGTTAGGTTTAGGGTTAGGGTTAGGTTTAGAGTACGGATTAGTGTTGGTGTTAGGGTTAGGGTAAGGGTTAGGAGTTAGGGTAAGAGGGTTAGGCTACGGGATAGTGTTAGAGTAGGGATTAGGCTTAGGTTTAGGGTAAGGGTTAGGGTTAGGGTTATAGTACGGGTGAGGGTTAGAGTTAGGTTTACGTTTAGGGTTAGAGTACGGTTAGGGTTAGTTTTAGGGTTAGGTTTAGGGTTATGTTTAGTGTACGGATAGGGTTAGGGTTAGGGTACGGTTTAGGGTTAGGTTTAGGTGAGGGTTAGGGTTAGGGTTAGGGTTAGGGTACGGGTTAGGTTTAGGTTTAGGGTCAGGGTTAGCATTAGGGATAGGGTTATGGTGTGGGTTAGGGTTAGGGTTGGGGTTAGGGTACGGGTTAGTTTTATTGTTAGGGTACGGGTCAGGATTACGGTTAATGTTAGGGTTAGGGTTAGGGTATGGGTGAGTGTTAGGGTACGGGTTAGGGTTAGAGTACGGGTTAGGGTTAGTTTTATGGTTAGGGTTAGGGTTAGAGTTCGGGTTAGGGTTAGTGTTAGGGTTAAGGTTAGGGTTAGTGTACGGATAGGGTTAGGGTTAGGGTTATGGTACGGGTTAGGGATAGGTTTAGGGTGCCGGTTAGGGTTAGGGTTCGATTAGTGTACTGGTTATGGTTAGGTTTAGGGTCAGGGTTAGGGTTAGGATTACTGTTAGGGTATGGGTTAGGGTTAGGGTTCGGGTTAGGGTGCGGGTTAGTTTTAGGATTACGGTACGGGTTAGGGTTACGGTTAAATTTCGGGTTAGGTTTTGGGTGTGGGTTAGAGTTAGGGTATGGTTAAGGGTTATGGTTAGGCTTAGGGTTAGGGTTAAGTTTAGGGTTCGGTTTAGGGTTAGGGTTAGGGTTAGGGTTAGAGTACGGGTTTGGGTTAGTTTTAGGGTACGGGTTAGGTTTACCATTTGGGTACGGGTTAGATTAAGGGTTAGGGTTAGTGTTAGGGTTAGGGGTTAGTGTTAGAGTTAGGCTTAGGCTACGGGACAGGGTTAGAGTCGGGTTAGGGTTAGGGTTAGGATTAGGGTTAGGGTTAGGGTTATAGTATGGGTTAGGGTTAGTGTTAGGGTTAGGGTTAGTGTTAGGGTACGGGTTAGGTTTAGAGTTAGGGTTAGGGATAGTTTTAGGGTTAGGGTTATGTTAGAGTACGGTTTAGGGTTAGTGTTAGGTTTAGGGTTAGGGTTAGGGTCAGTGTTCGGATAAGGTTAGGGTTAGGGTTAGGGTTAGGTTTAGGGTACGGGATAGGGTTAGCGTACGTGTTAAGTTTAGGGTTAGTGTTAGGTTTAGGTTACGGGTTAGGGTTAGGTTACGGGTTAGGTTTAGGTATAGGTGAGGGTTAGGGTTAGGGTTAGGGTTAGGGTACGGGTTAGGTTTAGGGTTGGGGTTAGGGTACGGGTTAGTTTTAGGGTTAGTGTACGGGTCAGGGTTACGGTTAAGGTTAGGGTTAGGGTTAGGGTATGGGTTAGGGTTAGGGTACGGGTAAGTGTTATGGTTAGGGTTAGGTTTAGGTTTATGGTGCGGGTTAGGGTTAGGTTTAGGGTGCGTGTTAGTGCTAGGGTAGGGGTTAGGGTTACTTTTAGGTTTTGGGTACGGTTTAGGGTTAGGGTTAGGTTACGGGATAGGGTTGGGTACGGGTTAGGCCAAGGGATAAGGTTAGGTTTAGGGTAAAGGTTAGAGTTAGGGATGGTTTAGGGTTAGGGTTAGGGTATGGGTTAGGCTTAGGGTACGGGTTAGGGTTAGGGTTAGTGTCAGGGTTAGTATTAGGATTCGGGTTAGGGTAAGGGTTAGTTTACTGTACCGCTTAGGGTTAGGTTTAGGGTTAGGTTTAGGGTTAGGGTTATAGTCCGGGTTAGGGTTAGGTTTAGGGTTAGAGTACGGGTTAGGGTTAGTGTTAGTGTTAGGTTTAGAGTTAGGGTTTGTGTACGGATAGGGTTAGGGTTAGGTTTAGGATACGGGTTAGGTTTAGGGTACGAGATAGGGTTAGTGTATGGGTTAAGTTTAGGGTTAGGGTTAGGTTTAGGTTACGGGTTAGGGTTAGGGTACGGGTTAGGTTTAGGTTTAGGTGCGGGCTAGGGTTAGGGTTAGGGTTAGGGTTATAGTACGGGTTAGGGTTAGAGTTAGGTTTAGGTTTAGGGTTAGAGTACGGGTTAGGGTTAGTGTTAGAGTTAGTGTTAGGGTACGGGTTAGGGTTAGAGTTTGGGTGTGGGTTATGTTTAGGGTTAGGGTTAGGGTTATAGTACGGTTTAAGGTTAGTGTTAGCGTTAGGGTTAGGGTTAGGGTTAGTGTACGGATCGGGTTAGGGTTAGGGTACGGGTTAGGTTTAGGTTTAGTGTACACCATAGGGTTAATGTACAGGTTAAGTTTAGGGTTAGGGTTAGGTTTAGGTTACTGGTTAGGATTAGTGTACGGGTTAGTTTTAGGTATAGGTGAGGGTTAGGGTTAGTGTTAGGGTTAGGGTATGGGTTAGGTTAGGGTTGGGGTTAGGGTACAGGTTAGTTTTAGGGTTAGGGTACGTGTCAGGGTTTCGGTTCAGGTTAGGGTTAGGATTAGGGTATGTGTTAGGGTTAGGGTACTGGTAAGGGTTATGTTTGGGGTTACAGTTAGGTTTAGTTTTAGGGTGCGGGTTAGGGTTATGGTTAGGTTTAGGGTTAGCGCTAGAGTATGGTTTAGGTTTGCTGTTAGGGTTTGGGTACGGGTTAGGGTTAGAGTTATGTTATGGGATAGGGTTGGGTACGGGTTAGGTCTTGGGATAGGGTCAGGTTTAGGGTACAGGTTAGGGATAGGGATGGTTTAGGGTTAGGGTTAGGGTATGGGTTAAGCTTAGGGGACGGGTAAGGTTTAGGGTTACCGTCAGGGTTAGGGTTAGGGTTAGGGTTAGGGACTGGTTAGGTTTACTGTACGGGTTAGGGTTAGGTTTAGGATTAGGGTTAAGGTTGGGGTTATAGTCCGGGTTAGGGTTAGGTTTAGGGTAAGAGTATGGGTTAGGGTTAGTGTTAGTGTTAGGGTTAGGGTTAGGGTTAGGTTTAGTGTACGGATAGGGTTAGGGTTAGGGTCGTGTTAGGGTTAGGTTTAGTGTACGAGATAGGTTTAGCGTACGGGTTATGTTTACGGTAAGGGTTAGGTTTAGGTTATGTGTTGGGGTTAGGGTATGGGTTAGGGTTAAGTTTAGGTGCGCTTTAGGGTTAGGGTTAATGTTAGGGTTAGGGTTAGTGTTAGGGTACGGGTTAGGGTTAGAGTTCGGGTTAGGGTTAGGTTTAGTGTTAGGGTTAGAGTTAGAGTACGGTTTAGGGTTAGTGTTGGGTTTAGGTTTAGGGTTAGGGTTAGTGTAGGGGTAAGTTTAGGGTTAGGGTTAGGGTTAGGGTTAGGTTACGGGTTAGGGTTAGGTTTAGGGTACGGGAATGGTTTAGCGTACGGGTTAAGTTTAGGGTTAGGGTTAGTTTTAGGTACGGGTTAGGGTTAGGGTACGGGTTAGGGTTAGGTATAGGTGAGGATTAGGGTTAGGGTTAGGTTTAGGCTTAGGGTTAGGTTTGGGGTTACAATATGGGTTAGTTTTAGGGCTAGGATACGGGTCAGGGTTATGGTTAAGTTTAGGGTTAGGGTTAGGGTATGGGTTAGGGTTAGGCTACGGGTAAGGTTTATCGTTAGGGTTAGGATTAGGTTTAGGTTACGGGTTAGGGTTAGGGTATGGGTTAGGGTTAGGTTTAGGTTGCGGGTTGGGGTTACGGTTAGGGTTAGTGTGGGGTTTAGGGTTAGGTTGAGGGTCAGGGTTAGGGTTAGTGTTAATGTTAGGTTATGGGTTAGGGTTAGGGTTGGGGTTAGCGTACAGGTTAGGGTTAGATTTAGGGTTAGAGTTAGGGTTAGGTTTAGTGTTAGGGTTATGGTACGGGTTAGGGTTAAGGTTAGGGTACGGGATAGAGTTAGTGTACGTGTTAGGTCTAGGGTTAGGGTTAGTTTTAGGGTACGGGTTAGGGTTAGGTTCGGGTTAGGGTTAGGTTTAGGATTTGGGTTATGGTTAGTGTAGGGTTTAGGGTTAGTGTTAGGTTTAGGGTTATTGTTAGGTTTAGTGTACTGATAGGGTTAGGGTTAGTTTAGGGTTAGGGTACAGGTTAGGGTTAGGTTTAGGGTATGGGATATGGTTAGCGTACGGGTTAAGTTTAGGGTTAGGGTTAAGTTTAGGTTACGGGTTAGGGTTAGGGTAAGGGTTAGGGTTAGGTATAGTTGAGGGTTAGTGTTAGGGTTAGGGTACTGGTTAGGGTTAGGTTTGGGGTTAGGGTACGGGTTAGTTTTAGGGTTAGGGTACGGGTCAGGGTTACGGTTAAGGTTAGGGTTAAGGTTAGGGTATGTAATAGGCTTAGGGTACGGGTAAGGGTTATGGTTAGGGTTAGGGTTAGTTTTAGGTTTAAGGTGCGAGTTAGGGTTAGGGTTAGTGTTAGTTTAGCGCTAGGGTATGGGTTAGCGTTACTGTTAGGGTTTGGGTACGGGTTAGGGTTAGGGTTAGGTTACGGGATAGTGTTGGGTACGGGTTAGTTCAAGGGATAGGGTTAGGTTTAGGGTACGGGTTAGGGTTAGGGATGGTTTAGGGTTAGGGTTACGGTATGGGTTTGTCTTAGGGTACGGGTTAGTGTTAGGGTTAGGGTCAGGGCTGGGAAAGGGTTAGGGTTAGGGTATGGGTTAGATTTACTGTCTGGGTTAGCGTTAGGTTTAGGGTTAGGGTTAGGGTTAGGGTTATAGTCCGGTTTAGGGTTAGGTTTAGGGTTAGAGTACGGGTTAGTGTTAGTGTTAGTGTTAGGGTTAGTGTTAGGGTTAGTGTCCGGATAGGGATAGGGTTAGGGTTAGGGTACGGGTTAGGGTTAGGTTTAGGGTACGAGATAGTGTTAGTGTACGGGTTAGTGTTAGGTTTAGGTTCGGGTAGGGTTAGTGTTAGGGTTAAGGTTATGGTTAGGTTTATATTACGGGTTAGGGTTAGAGTTAGGGTTAGGTTTAGAGTTAGAGTACGGGTTAGGGTTAGTGTTAGCGTTAGGGTTAGTGTTAGGTTACGGGTTAGGGTTAGATTTCGGGTTAGGGTTAGGTTTACAGTTAGGGTTAGGTTTAGAGTATGGTTTAGGGTTAGTGTTAGGTTTAGGTTTAGGGATAGGGTTATTGTACCGATAGGGTTAGGGTTAGGGTATGGGTTAGGGTTAGGTTTAGAGTACGGGATAGGGTTAGCGTATGGGTTAATTTAAGGTTAGGGTTAGGTTTAGGTTACGGGTTAGGGTTAGGGCACGGGTTAGGGTTAGGTATAGGTGAGGGTTAGGGTTAGGGTTAGGGTACGGGTTAAGGTTAGGGTTGGGGTTAGGCTACGGGTAGGTTTAGGGTACGGGTTAGGGTTAGGGTTCGGTTTCGGGTTAGGGTTAGTGTTAGTGTTAGGGTTAGGGTTAGTGTACAGATAGGATTAGGTTTAGGGTGTGGTTTAGGGTACGGGTAGTGTTAGGGATGGTTTAGGGTTAGGGTTAGGCTATGGGTTATTCTGAGGGTACGGTTTAGTGTTAGGGTTAGGGTCAGGGCTGTGTTAGGGTTAGGGTACGGGTTAGGTTTACTGTACGGGTTAGCGTTAGGTTTAGGGTTAGGTTTAGGGCTAGGTGAATAGTCCGGGTTCGGGTTACATTTAGGGTTAGTGGACGGGTTAGGGTTAGTGTTAGTGTTACGGTTAGTGTTAGGGTTAGTGTCCTGATTGGGTTAGGGTTAGGGTTAGTGTACGGGTTAGGGTTAGGTTTAGGGTACGAGATAGGGTTAGCGTACGGGTTAAGTTTAGGGTTAGGGTTAGGTTTAGTTTACGGGTTAGGGTTAGGGTACGGGTTAGTGTTAGGTTCAGGTGCGGGTAGGGTTAGTGTTAGGGTTAGGGTTATGTTTAGGGTTATAGTACGGGTTAGGGTTAGTGTTAGGGTTAGGTTTAGGGTTAGAGTACGGGTTAGGGTTAGTGTTAGGTTTAGGGTTAGGGTTAGGGTTATTGTTAGGGTACTGGTTAGGGTTAGAGTACGGGTTAGGGTTAGTTTTAGGGTTAGGGTTAGGGTTAGAGTACTGGTTATGGTTAGTGTTAGGTTTAGGGTTAGGGTTAGTGTACGGATAGGGTTAGGGTTAGGGTTAGGGTACGGATTAGGGTTAGGTTTAGGGTACGAAATAGGCTTAGCGTCCGGGTTAAGTTTAGGGTTAGGGTTAGGTTTAGGTTGCGGGATAGGGTTAGGGTACGGGTTATGGTTAGGTTTAGGTGCAGGTTAGGGTTAGGGTTAGGGTTAGGGTTAGGGTTATAGTACGGTTTAAGGTTAGTGTTATGTTTAGGGTTAGGGTTAGGGCTAGTGTACGGATATGATTAGGGTTAGGATACGGATTAGGGTTAGGTTTAGGGTACGTGATAGGGTTAACATACGGATTAAGTTTAGGGTTAGGGTTAGGTTGAGGTAACGGGTTAGGGTTAGGGTACGGGTTAGGGTTAGGTATAGTTGAGCGTTAGGGTTAGGGTTAGGGTACGGGTTATCTTAGGTTTGGGGTTAGGGTACGGGTTATTTTTAGGGTTAGGGTACAAGTTAGGGTTATGTTTATGGATATGGTTATGGGTATGGTTAAGGTTAGGGTTAGGGTTAGGGTATGGGTTAGGGTCAGGTTACGGTTAAGGGTTTTGGATTGGGTTACGGTTAGGGTTAAATTTAGGGTGCGGGTTAGGGTTAGGGTTAGGGTTAGAGTACGGGTTTGGTTAGTGTTAGGGTATGGGTTAGGTTACCGTTTGGATACGGGTTAGGGTAAGGGTTAGGGTTAGGGTTAGGGGTTAGGGTAGGGTTAGCGTTAGGCTACGGGTAGGTTTAGGGTACGGGTTAGGGTTAGGGTTCGAGTTAGGTTTAGTGTACGGGTTAGGGTTTGGGTTAGGGTTAGGGTAAGAGTTAGGGTTACGGTATGGGTTAGGGTTAAGGTTTCGGTATGGGATAGGGTTAGTGTACGTGTTAGGTCTAGGGTTAGGGTTAGGTTTAGTGTGTGTGTTAGGGTTAGTGTTAGGGTTAGGGTACATGTTAGCGTTAGGGTTTGGGTAAGGGTTAGGGTTACGTTTAGGGTTAGGTTACGGGTTAGGTTTAGGGTTAGGGTAAGGGTTGTTAGGGTAAGGGTTAGGGTTAGAGTACGGGTTAGGTTTAGGTTTAGGGTTAGGGTTAGGTATAGAGTACGGGTTAGAGTTAGTGTTAGTGTTAGGGTTAGGGTTAGTATACGGATAGAGTTAGGGTTAGGGTAAGGGTACGGTTTAGGGTTAGGTTTAGGGTACAGGATAGGGTTAGTGTACGGGTTAAGTTTAGGGTTAGAGTTAGGCTTAGGTTACGGGTAGGGTTAGGGTACGGGTTAGGGTTAGGTTAGGGTCAGGTTTAGGGTTAGGGATAGGGTTATGGTATGGGTTAGGGTTAGGGTTGGGGTTAGGGTACGGGTAGTTTAAGGGTTAGGGTACGGGTTAGGGTTACGGTTAAAGTTAGGGTTAGGGTTAGGGTGCAGGTTAGGTTTAGGGTAAGTTTAAGGTTTATGGTTATGGTTAGGTTTAGGGTTAAGTTTAGGGTGCGGTTTAGGGTTAGGGATAGGGTTAGAGTACGGGTTTGGGTTAGTGTTAGGGTACGAGTTAGGTATACCATTTGGGTACGGGTTAGGGTAAGTTTTAGGGTTAGGGTTAGGGGTTAGGGTTATAGTTAGGGTTAGGCTACGGGATAGTGTTAGAGTACGGGTTAGGGTTAGGGTTAGGGTAAGGTTTAGGTTTAGGGTTATAGTACAGGTTAGGGTTAGAGTTAGGGTTAGGTTTAGGGTTAGAGTACGGGTTAGGGTTAGTGTTAGGGTTAGGGTTAGGGTTAGGTTTAGTGTACGATTAGGGTTATGGTTAAGGTTAGGGTACGGGTTAGGGTTAGGTTTAGGGTACGGGCTAGTGTTAGCGTATGGGTTAAATTTAGGGTTAGGTTTAGGTTTAGGTTACGTGTTAGGGTTAGGGTAAGGGTTAGGGTTAGGTTTAGGTAAGGGTTAGGGTTAGGGTTAGCGTATGGGTTAGGGTTAGGTTTAGTGTCAGGGTTAGCGTTAGGGATAGGGTTATGGTACGGGTTAGGGTTAGGGTTGGGGTGAGGGTACGGGTTAGTTTTAGGGTGAGGGTACGGGTCAGGGTTACGGTTAAGTTTAGGGTTAGGGTTAGGGTATGGGTGAGTGTTAGGGTACGGGTTAGGTTTAAGGTTAGGTTTCGGGTTAGGGTTAGTGTACGGGTTAGGGTTAGGGTTAGGGTTAGGGTTAGGGTTAGGGTTAGTGTTAGGGTTACGGTATGGGTTAGGGTTAAGTTTACGGTATGGGATAGGGTTAGTGTATGTGTTAGGTCAAGGGTTAGGGTTAGGTTAGTGTGCGGGTTAGGGTTAGGGTTAGGGTACGTGTTAGGGTTAGGGTTTGGGTACGGTTTGGGTTACGTTTAGGGTTAGGGTATGGGTTAGGTTTAGGGTTAGGGTAAGGATTAGTGTTAGGGTACGAATTAGGGTTAGAGTATGGATTAGGGTTAGGTTTAGGGTTAGGGTTAGGTTTAGAGTACGGATTAGTGTTGGTGTTAGGGTTAGGGTAAGTGTTAGCGTTAGGGTTAGGGTTAGGGGTTAGGGTAAGAGGCTTAGGCTACGGGATAGTGTTAGAGTACGGGTTAGGGTTAGGTTTAGGGTAAGAGTTAGGGTTAGGGTTATAGTACGGGTTAGGGTTAGAGTTAGGTTTACATTTAGGGTTAGAGTACGGGTTAGGGTTAGTGTTAGAATTAGGGTTAGGGTTAGGGTTAGTGTACGGATAGGGTTAGGGTTAGGGTACGGGTTAGGGTTAGGTTTAGGTGAGGGTTAGGGTTAGAGTTAGAATTTGGTTTAGTGTTAGGGTACGGGTTAGGGTTAGAGTACGGGTTAGGGTTAGGTTTATGGTTAGGTTTAGGGTTGGAGTTCGGGTTAGGGTTAGTGTTAGTGTTAGGGTTAGGGTTAGTGTACGGATAGGGTTAGGGTTTAGGTTATGGTACGGGTTAGGGTTAAGTTTAGGGTGCCAGTTAAGGTTAGGGTTAGGTTTAGTGTACTGGTTAGGGTTAGGTTTAGGGTCAGGGTTAGGGTTAGGATTACTGTTAGGGTATGTGTTAGGGTTAGGGTTATGGTTAGTGTACAGGTTAGGGTTAGTGTTACGGTTAGGGTTGGGGTTAGGGTTAGTGTTAGGGTTACGGTACGGGTTAGGGTTAAGTTTCCGGTAAGGGATAGGGTTAGTGTACGTGTTAGGTCTAGGGTTAGGGTTAGTTTAGGGTGCAGGTTAGGGTTAGGGTACTTGTTAGGTTTAGGTTTTGGGTACGGGTTAGGGTTACGTTTAAGGTTAGGGTACGGGTTAGGTTTAGGGTTAGGGTAAGGGTTAGTGTTAGGGTACAGGTTAGGGTTAGAGTACGGGTTAGCGTTAGGTTTATGGTTAGGTTTAGGGTTAGAGTTTGGGTTAGGGTTAATGTTAGGGTTAGGGTTAGGTTTAGTGTATGGATAGGGTTAGGGTTAGGGTTATGGTACGGGTTAGGGTTAGGGTTAGGGTGCCAGTTTGGGTTAGGGTTAGGATTAGTGTACTGGTTAGGGTTAGGTTTAGGGTCAGGGTTAGGGTTAGGATTACTGTTAGGGTATGGTTTAGGTTTAGGGTTCGGGTTAGGGTACGGGTTAGTTTTAGGGTTAGGGTACGGGTTAGGGTTACGGTTAAATTTCGGGTTAGGGTTTGTGTGTAGGTTTGAGTTAGGGTACGGTTAAGGGTTATGGTTAGGCTTAGGGTTAGGGTTAAGTTTAGGGTGCGGTTTAGGGTTAGGGGTAGAGTTAGGGTTAGGGTTAGAGTACAGGTTTGGGTTAGGTTTAGGGTAAGGGTTAGGTTTAGGGTCAGGGTTTGCGTTAGGGTACGAGTTAGGGTTAGGGTTAGGGTTAGGGTATGGATTAGGGTTAAGGTTAGGGTAAGAACGGGTTAGGTTTAGGTCACGGGTTATGGTTAGGGGTAGGGTCAAGTTTAGGGTTATAGTACGAGTTAGGGTCAGGGATAGGGTACGGGTTAAGTTTAGGGTTATGTTATGGGTTAGGGTTATAGTACGGGTTAGGGTGAGGGTGAGGGTTAGTGTTAGGGTTAGAGTACAGTTAGGGTTAGGGTTAGGGTAAGGTTTAGGGTTAGAGTACGGGTTAGGGTTAGTGTTAGGGTTAAGGAAACGGTTAGGGTTAGGGTACGTGTTAAGGATAGGGTTAGTGTTAGGGTTAGGTTTAGAGTATGGGGTCGTGTTAGGGTTAGGGTTAGGGTTAATGTACGAGTTAGGCTTAGGGTTAGGTTTAGGGTCAGGTTATGGGTTAGGGTTAGTTTTAGTGTACGGGTAGGGTTAGCGTACAGGTTAAGTTTAGGGTTAGGGTTAGGTTTAGTTTACGGGTTAGGGTTAGAGTACGGGTTAGGGTTAGGTTTAGGGTACGGGTTAGGTTTAGGGTTAGGGTTAGTGTACGGGTTAGGGTTAGGTTTAGGGTCAGGGTTAGGGTTAGGGTTAGTGTTAGGGTATGGGTTAGGGTTAGGGTTGGGATTAGGGTACAGATTAGTTTTAGAGTTAGGGTACGGGTTAGGGTTACGCTTAAAGTTAGGGATAGGTTTAGGGTGTGGGTTAGGGTTAAGGTACAGTTAAGGGTTATGTTTGGGGTTAGTGTTAGGGTTAAGTTTAGGGTGCGGTTTAGGGTTAGGGTTACGGTTAAGGTTAGGTTTAGAGTACGGGTTTGGGTTAGTGTTAGGGTATGGGTTAGGTTTACCGTTTGTGTAGGGGTTAGGTTAAGGGTTAGTGTTAGGGTTAGGGTTAGAGTTAGGGTTATAGTACGGTTTAGGATTAGAGTTAGGGTTAGGTTTAGTGTTAGGGTACGGGTTAGGGTTAGAGTTCGGGTTAGGGTTAGTTTTCGTGTTAGGGTTAGGTTTAGAGTATGGTTTAGGGTTAGTGTTAATTTTAGGGTTAGGGTTAGGGTAAGTGTACGGATAGGGTTAGTGTTAGGGTTAGGGTTATGGTACGGGTTAGGGTTAGCGTATGGTTTAAGTTTAGGGTTAGGGTTAGGTTTAGGTTACGGGTTAGGGTTAGGGTACGGGATAGGTTTTGGGTTAGGGTAAGTGTTAGTGTTAGGGTACGGGTTAGGGTTAGAGTACAGGTTTGGGTTAGGTTTAGTGTCAGGGTTAGCGTTAGGGTCGAGTTAGGGTTAGAGTTAGGTTTATGGTACGGGTTAGGGTTAGGGTTAGGGTAAGGGTACGGGTTAGGTTTAGGTTACGGGTTAGGGTTAGGGGTAGGGTCAGGTTTAGGGTTATAGTACGAGTTAGGGTTAGGGATAGGGTACGGGTTAGGTTTAGGGTTATGTTACGGGTTAGGGTTACAGTACGGGTTAGGGTTAGGGTGAGGGTTAGGGTTAGGGTTAGGGTTAGCGTATGGGTTAAGTTTAGGGTTAGGTTTAGGTTTAGGTTACGGGTTAGGTTTAGGGTACTGGTTAGATTTTGGGTTAGGGTAAGTGTTAGTGTTAGGGTACGGGGTAGGGTTAGAGTAAGGTTTAGGGTTAGGTTTAGGGTTAGGGTTAGGGTTAGAGTACGGATTAGGGTGAGTGTTAGGGTTAGGTTTAGGGTTAGTGTACAGATATGGTTAGGGTTAGGGTTCGGGTACGGGTTAGGGTTAGGTTTAGGGTACGGGATAGGGTTAGCGTACGAGTTAATTTAATGTTAGGGTTAGGTTTAGGTTACGGGATAGGGTTAGGGTACGGGTTAGGTTTACTGTACCGCTTAGGGTTAGGTTTAGGGTTAGGTTTAGGGTTAGGGTTATAGTCCGGGTTAGGGTTAGGTTTAGGGTTAGAGTATGGGTTAGTGTTAGTGTTAGTGTTAGGTTTAGGGTTAGGGTTAGTGTACGGATAGGGTTAGGGTTAGGGTTAGGGTACAGGTTAGGGTTAGGTTTAGGGTACGAAATAGGCTTAGCGTACGGGTTAAGTTTAGGGTTAGGGTTAGGTTTAGGTTATGGGTTAGGGTTAGGGTACGGGTTATGGTTAGGTTTAGGTGCAGGTTAGGGTTAGGGTTAGGGTTAGGGTTAGGGTTATAGTACGGTTTAAGGTTAGTGTTAGTTTTAGGGTTAGGTTTGGGCTAGTGTACGAATAGGGTTAGGGTTAGGGTACGGGTTAGGGTTAGGCTTAGTGTACGCGATAGGGTTAACGTACGGATTAAGTTTAGGGTTAGGGTTAGGTTTAGGTTACGGGTTAGGGTTATGGTATGGGTTAGGGTTAGGTATAGTTGAGCGTTAGGGTTAGGGTTAGGGTTAGGGTACGTGTTATCATAGGGTTGGGGTTAGGGTACGGGTTAGTTTTAGGGTTAGGGTACAGGTTAGGGTTATGTTTATGGATATGGTTATGGTTATGGTTAAGGTTAGGGTTAGGGTTAGGGTATGGGTTAGGGTTAGGTTACGGTTAAGGGTTTTGGTTTGGGTTAGGGTTAGGGTTAAGTTTAGGGTGCGTGTTAGGGTTAGGGTTAGGGTTAGAGGTCGGGTTTGGTTAGTGTTAGGGTACGGGTTAGGTTTACCGTTTGGGTACGGGTTAGGGTAAGGGTAGGTTTAGGGTTAGGGGTTAGGGGTAGGGTTAGGGTTAGGCTACCGGTAGGTTTAGGGTAAGGGTTAGGGTTAGGGTTAAGGTTAGGTTTAAGGTTTCGGTATGGGATAGGGTTAGTGTACGTGCTAGGTCTAGGGTTAGGGTTAGGTTTAGTGTGCGGGTTAGGGTTAGGGTTATGGTTATGGTTAGGGTTAGGGTACATGTTAGGGTTAGGGTTTGGGTAAGGGTTAGGTTTACGTTTAGGGTTAGGTTACGGGTTAGGTTTAGGGTTAGGGTAAGGGTTAATGTTAGGGTAAGGGTTAGGGTTAGAGTACGGGTTAGGTTTAGGTTTAGGGTTAGGGTTAGGTTTCGAGTACGGTTTAGGTTTATTGTTAGGGTTAGGGTTAGGGTTAGTATACGGATAGGGTTAGGGTTAGGGTAAGGGTACGGGTTAGGGTTAGGTTTAGGGTACGGGATAGGGTTAGTGTACGGGTTAAGTTTAGGGTTAGAGTTAAGCTTAGATTACGGGTTAGGGTTAGGGTACGGGTTAGGGTTAGGTTAGGGTCAGATTTAGGGTTAGGGATAGGGTTATGGTATGGGTTAGGGTTAGGGTTGGGGTTAGGGTACGGGTAGTTTAAGGGTTAGGGTACGGGTTAGGGTTACAGTTAAAGTTAGGGTTAGGGTTAGGGTGCAGGTTAGGTTTAGGGTACGGTTAAGGGTTATGGTTATGGTTAGGGTTAGGGTTAATTTTAGGGTGCGGTTTAGGGTTAGGGTTAGGGGAGAGTACGGGTTTGGGTTAGTGTTAGGGTACGAGTTAGGTATACCGTTTGGGTACGGGTTAGGGTAAGGTTTAGGGTTAGGGTTAGGGGTTAGGGTTAGAGTAAGTGTTAGGCTACGAGATAGTGTTAGAGTACGGGTTAGGATTAGTGTTAGGGTTAGGGTTAGGGTTAGGTTTAGTGTACGATTAGGGTTATGGTTAGGGTTAGGGTACGGGTTAGGGTTAGGTTTAGTGTACGGGCTAGGGTTAGCGTACGGGTTAAATTTAGGGTTAGGGTTAGGTTTAGGTTACGTGTTAGGGTTAGGGTACGGGATAGGGTTAGGTTTAGGTAAGGGTTAGGGTTAGGGTTAGCGTATGGGTTAGGGTTAGGTTTAGTGTCAGGGTTAGCATTAGGGATAGGGTTATGGTACGGGTTAGGGTTAGGGTTGGGGTGAGGGTACGGGTTAGTTTTAGGGTTAGGGTATGGGTCAGGGTTACGGTTAAGTTTAGGGTTAGGGTATGGGCGAGTGTTAGGGTACGGGTTAGGTTTAAGGTTAGGATTCGGGTTAGGGTTAGTGTATGGGTTAGGGTTAGGGTTAGGGTTAGTGTTAGGGTTACGGTACGGGTTAGGGTTAAGTTTACGGTATGGGATAGGGTTAGTGTATGTGTTAGGTCTAGGGTTAGGGTTAGGTTAGTGTGCGGGTTAGGGTTAGGTTTAGGGTACGTGTTAGGGTTAGGGTTTGGGTACGGGTTAGGGTTACATTTAGGGTTAGTGTACGGGTTAGGTTTAGGGTTAGGGTAAGGATTAGTGTTAGTGTTCGGGTTAGGGTTAGAGTATGGGTTAGGGTTAGGTTTAGGGTTAGGGTAAGGTTTAGAGTACAGATTAGTGTTGGTGTTAGGGTTTGGGTAAGTGTTAGCGTTAGGGTTAGGGTTAGGGGTTAGGTTAAGAGGGTTAGGCTACGGGATAGTGTTAGAGTACAGGTGGCGGTTAGGTTTAGGGTAAGGGTTAGGGTTAGGGTTATAGTACGGGTTAGGGTTAGAGTTAGGTTTACGTTTAGGGTTAGAGTACGGGTTAGGGTTAGTGTTAGGGTTAGGGTTAGGGTTATGTTTAGTGTAAGGATAGGGTTAGGGTTAGGGTACGGGTTAGGATTAGGTTTAGGTGAGGGTTAGGGTTAGGGTTAGGGTAAGGGTTATTGTTAGGGTACGGGTTAGGGTTAGAGTACGGGTTAGGGTAGGTTTATGGTTAGGTTTAGGGTTAGAGTTCGGGTTAGGGTTAGTGTTAGTGTTAGGGTTAGGGTTAGTGTACGGATAGGGTTAGGGTTAGGGTTATGGTACGGGTTAGGGTTAGGGTTAGGGTGCCGGTTAGGGTTAGGGTTAGGATTAGTGTACTGGTTAGGGTTAGGTTTAGGGTCAGGGTTAGGGTTAGGATTACTGTTAGGGTATGGTTTAGGGTTAGGGTTCGGGTTAGGGTACGGGTTAGTTTTAGGGTTAGGGTACGGGTTAGGGTTACGGTTAAATTTCGGGTTAGGGTTTGTGTGTGGGTTGGAGTTAGGGTACGGTTAAGGGTTATGGTTAGGCTTAGGGTTAGGGTTAAGTTTAGGGTGCGGTTTAGGGTTAGGTGTAGAGTTAGGGTTAGGGTTAGAGTACGGGTTTGGGTTAGGTATAGGGTAAGGGTTAGGTTTAGGGTTAGGGTTTGCATTAGGGTACGAGTTAGGGTTAGGTTTAGCGTTAGGGTTAGGGTTAGGGTTAGGGTACGGGTTAGGCTTAGGTTTAGGGTCAGGGTTAGAGTTAGGGTTAGTGTTAGGGTATGGGTTAGGGTAGGGTTGGGGTTAGGGTACAGGTTAGATTCAGGGTTAGGGTACGGGTTAGAGTTACGGGTAAATTTAGGGATAGGGGTATGCGTGTGGGTTAGGGTTAGGGTACGGTTAAGGGTTATGGTTAGGCTTAGGGTTAGTGTTAAGTTTAGGGTGCGGTTTAGGGTTAGGGTTAGGGTTAGGGTTAGGGTTAGAGTACAGGTTTTGTTTAGTTTTAGGGTACGGGTTAGGTTTACCATTTGGGTACGGGTTAGATTAAGGGTTAGGGTTAGTGTTAAGGTTAGGGGTTAGGGTTAGAGTTACGGTTAGGCTACAGGATAGGGTTAGAGTCGGGTTAGGGTTAGGATTAGGGTTAGGGCTAGGGTTATAGTACGGGTTAGGCTTAGTGTTAGGGTTAGGGTTAATGTTAGGGTACAGGTTAGGGTTAGAGTTCGGGTTAGGGAGAGGTTTAGGGTTAGGGTTAGGGTTAGAGTACGGTTTAGGGTTAGTGTTAGTTTTAGGGTTAGGGTAAGGGTTAGTGTACAGATAGTGTTAGGGTTAGGTTTAGGTTTAGGGTAGGGGGTAGGGTTAGCGTACATGTTAAGTTTAGGGTTAGTGTTAGGTTTAGGTTATGGGTTAGGGTTAGGTTACGGGTTAGGGTTAGGTATAGGTGAGGGTTAGGGTTAGGGTTAGGGTTAGTGTACGGGTTAGGTTTAGGGTTGGGGTTAGGGTATGGTTTAGTTTTAGGGTTAGTGTACGGGTCAGGGTTACGGTTAAGGTTAGGGTTAGGTTTAGGATATGGGTTAGGGTAGGGTACGGGTAAGGGTTATGGTTAGGGTTAGGGTTAGGTTTAGGTTTGGGGTGCGGGTTAGGGTTAGGTTTAGGGTGCGTGTTAGTGCTAGGGTATGGGTTAGGGTTACTGTTAGGTTTTGGGTACGGTTTAGGGTTAGGGTTAGGTTACGGGATAGGGTTGGGTACGGGTTAGGCCAAGGGATAAGGTTAGGTTTAGGGTAAACGTTAGGGTTAGGGATGGTTTAGGGTTAGGGTTAGGTTATGGGTTAGGCTTAGGGTACGGGTTAGGGTTAGTGTTAGTGTCAGGGTTAGTATTAGGGTTAGGGTTAGGGTACGGGTTAGGTTTACTGTACCGCTTAGTGTTAGGTTTAGGGTTAGGTTTAGGGTTAGGGTTATAGTCCGGGTTAGGGTTAGGTTAGGGTTAGAGTACGGGTTAGGGTTTGTGTTAGTGTTAGGTTTAGGGTTAGGGTTAGTGTACGGATAGGGTTAGGGTTAGGGTTAGGGTACGGGTTAGGTTTAGGTTTAGGGTACGAGATAGGGTTAGCGTATGGTTTAAGTTTTGGGTTAGGGTTAGGTTTAGGTTACGGGTTAGGGTTAGGGTACGGGTTAGGGTTAAGTTTATGTGCGGGTTAGGGTTAGGGTTAGGGTTAGGGTTAGGGTTAGGGTTATAGTACGGGTTAGGTTTAGAGTTAGGTTTAGGTTTACGGTTAGAGTACGGGTTAGGGTTAGTGTTAGGGTTAGGGTTAGTGTTAGGGTATGGGTTAGGGTTAGATTTTGTGTTAGGGTTAGGTTTAGGTTTAGGGTTAGGGTTATAGTACGGTTTAAGGTTAGTGTAAGGTTCAGGGTTAGGGTTAGGGTTAGTGTACGGATAGGGTTAGTGTTAGGGTACGGGTTAGGGTTAGGTTTAGTGTACACGATAGGTTTAACGTACGGGTTAAGTTTAGGGTTAGGTTTAGGTTTAGGTTACGGGTTAGGGTTAGTGTACGGATAGGGTTAGGGTTAGGGTTAGGGTTAGGATACGGGTAGGGTTAAGTTTAGGGTACGAGATAGGGTTAGTGTACCGTTTAAGTTTAGGGTTAGGGTTAGGTTTAGGTTATGGGTTAGGTTTAGGGTACGGGTTAGGGTTATGTTTAGGTGCGGGTTAGGGTTAGGTTTAAGGTTAGGGTATGGGTAAGGGTTAGGTTTAGGTCAGGGTTAGGGTTAGAGATAGGGTTATGGTACGGGTTAGGGTTAGGGTTTGGGTTAGGGTACGGGTTAGTTTTAGGTTTAGGGTACGGGTCAGGGTTACGGTTAAGTTTAGGTTTAGGGTTAGGGTATGTGTTAGGGTTAGGGTACGGGTAAGGGATATGGTTATGGTTAGGGTTAGGGTTAGGTTTAGCGCAAGGGTATGGGTTAGTGTTACTGTTAGGGTTTGGGTGCGGGTTAGGGTTAGGTTATGGGATAGGGTTGGGTACGGGTTAGGTCAAGGGTTCGGGTTAGGTTTAGGGTACGGTTTAGGGAACGGGTTAGGTTTAGGGTTAGGGTTAGGGTATGGGTTAGGCTTAGGGTACGGGTTAGGGTTAGTGTTAGGGTCAGGGTTAGGGTTAGCATTAGGGTACGAGTTAGGGTTAGGGTTAGGTTTAGGGTACGGTTTAGGGTTAGGGTTAAGGTACGGGTTAGGTTTAGGGTACGGTTTAGGGATAGGGTTAGGGTCAGGGTTAGGTTTAGTATTAGGGTTAGGTTACGGGTTAGGGTTAGTGTACGGATAGGGTTAGGGTTAGGGTACGGGTTAGGGTTAGGGTACGGGTTAGGGTTAGCATATGGGTTAAGTTTAGGTTTAGGGTTAGGTTTAGGTTACGGGTTAGGGTTAGTGTACGGATAGGGTTAGGGTTAGGGTTAGGGTTAGGGTACGGATTAAGGTTAGCATATGGGTTAAGTTTAAGGTTAGGGTTAGGTTTAGGTTACGGGTTAGGGTTAGTGTACGGATAGGGTTAGGTTTAGGGTTAGGGTTAGGGTACGGGTTAGGTTTAGGTATAAGTGAGGGTTAGGGTTAGGGTTAGGGTTAGGGTACGGGTTAGGTGAGTGTTGGGGTTAGGGTACGGCTTAATTTTAGGGTTAGGGTATGGGTCAGGGTTATGGTTAAGTTTCGGGTTAGGGTTAGGTTATGTGTTAGGGTTAGCGTATGGGTAAGGGTAATGGTTAGGGTTAGGGTTAAGTTTAGGTTTAGGGTGCGGGTTAGGGTTAGGGTTAGGTTACGGGATAGGGTTGGGTACGGGTTAGGTCAAGGGATAGGTTTAAGTTAAGGGTACAGGTTAGGGTTAGGGATGGTTTAGGGTTAGGGTTAGGGTACGGGTTAGGGTTAGGGTCAGTGTCAGGGTTAAGGTTAGGGTTAGGGTTAGGGTTAGGGTACAGGTTAGGTTTACTCTACGGGTTAGGGTTAGGTTTAGGGTTAGGGTTATAGCCCGGGTTACGGTTAGGTTTAAGGTAAGAGTACAGGTTAGGGTTAGTATTAGTGTTAGTGTTAGGGTTAGGGTTAGGGTTAGTGCACGGATAGGGTTAGGGTTAGGGTTAGGGTACGTGTTAGGGTTAGATTTAGGGTACGAGATAGGGTTAGCGTACGGGTTAAGTTTAGGTTTAGGGTTATCTTTAGGTTACGGGTTAGGGTTAGGGTGCTGCTTAGGGTTAAGTTTAGGTGCGGGTTAGGGTTAAGGTTAGTGTTAGGGTTAGGCTTATAGTACGGGTTAGGGTTAGAGTTAGGGTTATGTTTAGGGTTAGAGTACGGGATAGGGTTAGTGTTAGGGTTAGGTTTAGTGTTAGGGTACGGGTTAGGGGTAGAGTTCAGGTTAGGGTTAGGTTTAGAGTTAGGTTTAGGGTTAGAGTATGGTTTAGGGTTAGTGTTAGGTTTAGGGTTAGGGTTAGGGTTAGTGTACGGATAGGGTTAGGGTTAGGGTTAGGGTTATGGTACGGGTTAGGGTTAGGTTTAGAGTACGGGATAGGGTTAGCGTACGGGTTAATTTAAGATTAGGGTTAGGTTTAGGTTACGGGTTAGGTTTAGAGTACGGGTTAGGGTTAGGTATAGGTGAGGGTTAGGGTTAGGGTACGGGTTAGGGTTAATGCTGGGGTTAGGCTACGGGTAGGTTTAGGGTACGGGTTAGGGTTAGGGTTAGTTTTCGGGTTAGGATTAGTGTTAGGGTTAGGGTTAGGGTTAGTGTAAGGATAGGATTAGGGTTAGGGTGTGGGTTAGGGTACAGGTTAGGGTTAGGGATGGTTTAGGGTTAGGGTTAGGGTATGGGTTAGTCGTAGGGTACTGGTTAGTGTTAGGGTTAGGTTCAGGGCTGGTTTAGCGTTAGGTTACGGGTTAGGTTTACTGTACGGGTTGGCGTTAGGTTTAGGGTTAGGTTTAGGGCTAGGTTTATAGTCCAGGTTAGGGTTACGTTTAGGGTTAGAGTGCAGGTTAGGGTTAGTGTTAGTGTTACGATTAGTGTTAGGGTTAGTGTCCTGATAGGGTTAGGGTTAGGGTTAGGGTTAGGGTTAGGGTACAGCTTAGGGTTAGGTTTAGGGTACGAAATAGGCTTAGCGTACGGGTTAAGTTTAGGGTTAGGGTTAGGTTTAGGTTATGGGTTAGGGTTAGGGTACGGGTTATGTTTAGGTTTAGGTGCAGGTTAGGGTTAGGGTTAGGGTTAGGGTTAGGGTTAGGGTTAGGGTTATAGTACGGTTTAAGGTTAGTGTTAGGTTTAGGGTTAGGTTTGGGCTAGTGTACGAATAGGGTTAGGGTTAGGATACGGGTTAGGGTTAGGCTTAGGGTACGCGATAGGGTTAACGTACGGATTAAGTTTAGGGTTAGGGTTAGGTTTATGTTACGGGTTAGGGTTAGGGTATGGGTTAGGGTTAGGTATAGTTGAGCGTTAGGGTTAGGGTTAGGGTTAGGGTACGTGTTATCATAGGGTTGGGGTTAGGGTACGGGTTAGTTTTAGGGTTAGGGTACAGGTTAGGGTTATGTTTATGGATATGGTTATGGTTATGGTTAAGGTTAGGGTTAGGGTTAGGGTATGGGTTAGGGTTAGGTTACGGTAAAGGGTTTTGGTTTGGGTTAGGGTTAGGGTTAAGTTTAGGGTGCGGGTTAGGGTAAGGGTTAGGGTTAGGGTTAGGGGTTAGGGGTAGGGTTAGTGTTAGGCTACGGGTAGGTTTAGGGTACGGGTTAGGGTTAGGGTTAGGGTTAGGGTAAGAGTTAGGGTTACGGTACGGGTTAGGGTTAAGTTTTTGGTACGGGATAGGGTTAGTGTACATGTTAGGTCTAGGGTTAGGGTTAGGTTTAATGTGCGGGTTAGGGTTAGGGTTAGGTTTAGGGTTAGGGTACATGTTAGTGTTAGGGTTTGGGTAAGGGTTAAGGTTACGTTTAGGGTTAGGTTACGGGTTAGGTTTAGCGTTAGGGTAAGGGTTAATGTTAGGGTAAGGTTTAGGGTTAGAGTACGGGTTAGGGTTAGTGTTAGGGTTAGGGTTAGTGTACGGATAGGGTTAGTGTTAGGGTTAGGGTAAGAGTACGGGTTAGGGTTAGGGTTAGGGTACGGGATAGGGTTAGTGTACGGGTTAAGTTTAGGGTTAGAGTTAGGCTTAGGTTACGGGTTAGGTTTAGGGTACGGGTTAGGGTTAGGTTAGGGTCAGGTTTAGGGTTAGGGATAGGGTTATGGTACGGGTTAGGGTTAGGGTTGGGTTTAGGGTACGGGTAGTTTAAGGGTTAGGGTACGGGTTAGGGTTACGGTTAAATTTAGGGTTAGGGTTAGGGTGCAGGTTAGGTTTAGGGTACGGTTAAGGGTTATGGTTATGGTTAGGATTAGGGATAAGTTTAGGGTGCGGTTTAGGGTTAGGGTTAGGGTTATAGTTCGGGTTTGGGTTAGTGTTAGGGTACGAGTTAGGTATACCATTTGGGTACGGGTTAGGGTTAGGGTTAGGGTAAGGGTTAGGGTTAGGTTTATAGTACGGGTTAGGTTTAGAGTTAGGGTTAGGTTTAGGGTTAGAGTACGGGTTAGTGTTAGTGTTAGGGTTATGGTTAGGGTTAGGTTTAGTGTACAATTAGGGTTTTGGTTAGGGTTAGGTTTCGGGTTAGGGTTAGGTTTAGGGTACGGGCTAGGGTTAGCGTACGGGTTAAATTTTGGGTTAGGGTTAGGTTTAGTTTGCTTGTTATGGTTAGGGTACTGGTTAGGGTTAGGTTTAGGTAAGGGTTAGGGTTACTGTTAGGGTACGGGTTAGGGTTAGGTTTAGTGTCAGGGTTAGCATTAGGGATAGTGTTATGGTACGGTTTATGGTTAGGGTTGGGGTGAGAGTACGGGTTAATTTTAGGGTTAGGGTACGGGTCAGGTTTACGGTTAAGGTTAGGGTTAGGGTTAGGGTATGGGTGAATGTTAGGGTACGGGTTAGGTTTAAGGTTAGGGTTCGGGTTAGGGTTAGTGTACATGTTAGTGTTAGGGTTAGGGTTAGGGTTAGTGTTAGGGTTACGGAACAGGTTAGGGTTAAGATTACGGTATGGTATAGGGTTAGTGTATGTGTTAGGTCTAGGGTTAGGGTTAGGTTAGTGTGCGGGTTAGGGTTAGGGTTAGGGTACGTGTTAGGGTTAGGGTTTGGGTGCGCGTTAGGGTTACATTTAGGGTTAGGGTATGGGTTAGGGTTCGGTTAGTGTCAGGTTTAGGGTTAGGGTTAGGGTTATGCTACGGGTTAGGGTTAGGGTTGGGTTTAGGGTATGGGTAGTTTAAGGGTTAGGGTACGGGTTAGGGTTACGGTTAAAGTTAGGGTTAGGGTTAGGGTGCAGGTTAGGTTTAGGGTACGGTTAAGGGTTATGGTTATGGTTAGGATTAGGGATAAGTTTAGGGTGTGGTTTAGGGTTAGGGTTAGGTTTATAGTATGGGTTTGGGTTAGTGTTAGGGTACGAGTTAGGTATACCATTTGGGTACGGGTTAGGGTTAGGGTTAGGGTAAGGGTTAGGGTTAGGGTTATAGTACGGGTTAGGTTTAGAGTTAGGGTTAGGTTTAGGGTTAGAGTACGGATTAGGGTTAGTGTTAGGGTTATGGTTAGGGTTAGGTTTAGTGTACGATTAGGGTTTTGGTTAGGGTTAGGGTTCGCGTTAGGGTTAGGTTTAGGGTACGGGCTAGGGTTAGCGTACGGGTTAAATTTTGGGTTAGGGTTAGGTTTAGGTTGCTTGTTATGGTTAGGGTACTGTTTAGGGTTAGGTTTAGGTAAGGGTTAGGGTTACTGTTAGGGTACGGGTTAGGGTTAGGTTTAGTGTCAGGGTTAGCGTTAGGGATAGTGTTATGGTACGGTTTATGGTTAGGGTTGGGGTGAGAGTACGGGTTAATTTTAGGGTTAGGGTACGGGTCAGGTTTACGGTTAAGGTTAGGGTTAGGGTTAGGGTATGGGTGAATGTTAGGGTACGGGTTAGGTTTAAGGTTAGGGTTCGGGTTAGGGTTAGTGTACATGTTAGTGTTAGGGTTAGGGTTAGGGTTAGTGTTAGGGTTACGGAACAGGTTAGGGTTAAGGTTACGGTATGGTATAGGGTTAGTGTATGTGTTAGGTCTAGGGTTAGGGTTAGGTTAGTGTGCGGGTTAGGGTTAGGGTTAGGGTACGTGTTAGGGTTAGGGTTTGGGTGCGCGTTAGGGTTACATTTAGGGTTAGGGTATGGGTTAGGGTTCGGTTAGTGTCAGGTTTAGGGTTAGGGTTAGGGTTATGCTACGGGTTAGGGTTAGGGTTGGGTTTAGGGTATGGGTAGTTTAAGGGTTAGGGTACGGGTTAGGGTTACGGTTAAAGTTAGGGTTAGGGTTAGGGTGCAGGTTAGGTTTAGGGTACGGTTAAGGGTTATGGTTATGGTTAGGATTAGGGATAAGTTTAGGGTGTGGTTTAGGGTTAGGGTTAGGTTTATAGTATGGGTTTGGGTTAGTGTTAGGGTACGAGTTAGGTATACCATTTGGGTACGGGTTAGGGTTAGGGTTAGGGTAAGGGTTAGGGTTAGGGTTATAGTACGGGTTAGGTTTAGAGTTAGGGTTAGGTTTAGGGTTAGAGTACGGATTAGGGTTAGTGTTAGGGTTATGGTTAGGGTTAGGTTTAGTGTACGATTAGGGTTTTGGTTAGGGTTAGGGTTCGCGTTATGGTTAGGTTTAGGGTACGGGCTAGGGTTAGCGTACGGGTTAAATTTTGGGTTAGGGTTAGGTTTAGGTTGCTTGTTATGGTTAGGGTACTGTTTAGGGTTAGGTTTAGGTAAGGGTTAGGGTTACTGTTAGGGTACGGGTTAGGGTTAGGTTTAGTGTCAGGGTTAGCGTTAGGGATAGTGTTATGGTACGGTTTATGGTTAGGGTTGGGGTGAGAGTACGGGTTAATTTTAGGGTTAGGGTACGGGTCAGGTTTACCGTTAAGGTTAGGGTTAGGGTTAGGGTATGGGTGAATGTTAGGGTACGGGTTAGGTTTAAGGTTAGGGTTCAGGTTAGGGTTACTGTACATGTTAGTGTTAGGGTTAGGGTTAGGGTTAGTGTTAGGGTTATGGAACGGGTTAGGGTTAAGGTTACGGTATGGTATAGGGTTAGTGTACGTGTTAAGTCTAGGGTTAGGGTTAGGTTATTGTGCGGGTTAGGGTTAGGGTTAGGGTACGTGTTAGGGTTAGGTTTTGGGTGCGGGTTAGGGTTACATTTAGGGTTAGGGTACGGGTTAGGTTTAGGGTTAGGGTAAGGATTAGTGTTCGGGTACGGGTTAGGGATAGAGTATGGGTTAGGGTTAGGTTTAGGGTTAGGGTTAGGTTTAGAATACGGATTAGTGTTGGTATTAGGGTTAGGGTAAGTGTTAGGGTTAGGGTTAGTGTTAGGGGTCAGGGTAAGAGGGTTATGCTACGGGATAGTGTTAGAGTATGGGTTAGGGTTAGGTTAAGGGTAAGGGTTAGGGTTAGGGTTATAGTATGGGTTAGGGTTAGAGAAAGGTTTACGTTTAGGGTTAGAGTACGGGTTAGGGTTAGTGTTAGCTTTAGGGTTAGGGTTATGTTTAGTGTACTGATAGGGTTACGGTTAGGGTACGGGTTAGGTTTAGGTTTAGTTGAGGGTTAGGGTTAGGATTAGGGTTAGGGTACGGGTTAGGTTTAGGTTTAGGGTAAGGGTTAGCATTAGGGATAGGGTTATGGTACGGGTTAGGGTTAGGGTTGGGGTTAGGGTACGGGTTAGTTTTCGGGTTAGGGTACGGGTCAGGATTATGGTTAATATTAGGGTTAGGATTACGATATGGGTGAGTGTTAGGGTACGGGTTAGGTTTAAGGTTAGGTTTCGGGTTAGGGTTAGTGTACGGGTTAGGGTTAGGGTTACGGTTAGGGTTAGGGTTAGGGTTAGTGTTAGGGTTATGGTATGGGTTAGGGTTAAGGTTCCGGTAAGGGATAGGGTTAGTGTACGTGTTAGGTCTAGGGTTAATGTTAGGTTTAGTGTGCGGGTTAGGGTTAGAGTTAGGGTACTTGTTAGCTTTAGAGTTTGGGTACGGGTTAGGGTTACGTTTAGGGTTAGGGTATGGGTTAGGTTTAGGGTTAGGGTAAGGGTTAGTGTTAGGGTACGGGTTAGGGTTAGAGTACGGGTTAGTTTTAGGTTTATGGTTAGGGTTAGGGTTAGAGTTCGGGTTAGGGTTAGTGTTAGGGTTAGGTTTAGTGTTAGTGTATGGATAGGGTTAGGGTTAGGGTTATGGTACGGGTTAGGGTTAGGTTTAGGGTGCCGGTTAGGGTTAGGGTTAGGATTGGTGTACTGGTTAGGGTTAGGTTTAGGATCAGAGTTAGGGTTAGGATTACTGTTAGGGTATGGGTTAGGGTTAGGGTTCGGGTTAGGGTACGGGTTAGTTTTAGGGTTAGGGTATGGGTTAGGGTTACTGTTAAATTTTGGGTTAGGGTTTGGGTGTGGGTTGGAATTAGGGTACAGTTAAGGGTTATGGTTAGGCTTAGGGTTAGGGTTAAGTTTAGGGTGCAGTTTAGGGTTAGGGGTAGGTTTAGGGTTAGGGTTAGAGTACGGATTTGGGTTAGGTTTAGTGTAAGGGTTAGGTTTAGGGTCAGTGTTAGCGTTAGGGTACGAGTTAGGGTTAGGTTTAGCGATTGGGTTAGGGTTAGGGTTAGGGTTAGGTTTAGGGTCAGGGTTAGAGTTAGGGTTAGTGTTAGGGTATGGGTTACTTTTAGGGTTGGGGTTAGGGTACAGGTTAGTTTTAGGGTTAGGGTACGGGTTAGAGTTACGGGTAAATTTAGGGATAGGGTTAGGGGTGTGGGTTAGGGTTAGGGTACGGTTAAGGGTTATGTTTAGGGTTTGAGTTAGGGTTAAGTTTAGGGTGTGGTTTAGGGTTAGGGTTAGGGTTAGGGTTAGAGTACGGGTTTGGGTTAGTTCTAGGGTACGGGTTAGGTTTACCATTTGGGTACGGGTTAGATTAAGGTTTAGGGTTAGTGTTAGGGTTAGGGGTTAGGGTTAGAGTTAGGGGTAGAGTTAGGGTTAGGCTACGGGATAGGGTTAGAGTCAGGTTAGGGTTAGGATTAGGGTTTGGGTTAGGGTTATAGTAAGGGTAAGGGTTAGTGTTAGGGTTAGGGTTAGTGTAAGGGTACTGGTTAGGGTTAGAGTTCGGGTTAGGGATAGGTTTACGGTTAGGGTTAGGGTTAGAGTACGGTTTAGGGTTACTGATAGGTTTAGGGTTAGTGTTAGTGTACGTATAGGGTTAGGGTTAGGGTTAGGGTTAGGTTTAGGGTACAGGATAGGGTAGCGTACGTGTTAAGTTTAGGGTTAGTGTTAGGTTTAGGTTACGGGTTAGGGTTGGGTTACGGGTTAGGGTTAGGTATAGGTGAGGGTTAGGGTTAGGGTTAGGGATAGGGTACGGGTTAGGTTTAGGGTTGAGGTTAGGGTACGGGTTAGTTTTAGGGTTAGTGTACGGGTCAGGGTTACGGTTAAGATTAGGGTTAGGGTTAGGGTATGGGTTAGGGTGTGGTACGGGTAAGGGTTATGTTTAGGGTTAGGGTTAGGTTTAGGTTTAGGGTGCGGGTTAGGGTTAGGTTTAGGGTGCGGGTTAGTGCTAGGTTATGGGTTAGGGTTACTGTTAGGTTTTGGGTACGGTTTAGGGTTACGGTTAGGTTACGGGATAGGGTTGGGTATGGGTTAGGCCAAGGGATAAGTTTAGGTTTAGGGTAAATGTTAGGGTTAGGGATGGTTTAGGGTTAGGGTTAGGGTATGGGTTAGGCTTAGGGTACGGGTTACGGTTAGGGTTAGTGTCAGGGGTAGTATTAGTGTTAGGGTTAGGGTACGGGTTAGGTTTACTGTACCGCTTAGGGTTAGGTTTAGGGTTAGTTTTAGGGTTAGGGTTATAGTCCGGGTTAGGGTTAGGTTTAGGGTTAGAGTACGGGTTAGGGTTAGTGTTAGTGTTAGGTTTAGGGTTAGGGTTAGTGTACGGATAGGGTTAGGGTTAGGGTTAGGCTACGGGTTAGGTTTAGGTTTAGGGTATGAGATAGGGTTAGCGTACGGGTTAAGTTTAGGGTTAGGGTTAGGTTTAGGTTGCCGGTTATGGTTAGGGTACGGGTTAGGGTTAGGTTTAGGTGAGGGTTAGGGTTAGGGTTAGGGTTAGGGTTATAGTACGGGTTAGGGTTAGAGTAAGGTTTACGTTTAGGGTTAGAGTACGGGTTAGGGTTAGTGTTAGTGTTAGGGTTAGTGTTAGGGTACGGGTTAGGGTTAGAGTTTGGGTTAGGGTTAAGTTTAGGGTTAGGGTTAGGGTTATAGTACGGTTTAAGGTTAGTGTTAGGTTTAGGGATAGGGTTAGGTTTAGTGTACGGATAGGGTTAGGGTTAGGGTACAGGTTAGGGTTAGGTTTAGTGTACGCGATAGGGTTAACGTACGGGATAAGTTTAGGGTTAGGGTTAGGTTTAGGTTATGGGTTAGGGTTAGGGTAAGGGTTAGGGTTATGTTTAGGTGCGGGTTAGGGTTAGGGTTAAGGTTAGGGTATGGGTAAGTGTTAGGTTTAGGTCAGGGTTAGGGTTAGAGATAGAGTTATGGTACGGGTTAGGGTTAGGGTTTGGGTTAGGGTACGGGTTAGTTTTAGGTTTGGTTACGGGATAGGTTTAGGGTACGGGTTAGGGTTAGGGTCAGGGTTAGCGTTAGGGTACGAGTTAGGTTTAGGGTTAGGGTACGGGTTATGGTTAGGGTTATGTTACGGGTTAGGGTTACAGTACTGGTTAGGGTTAGGGTGAGGGTTACGATTAGGGTTACAGTACGGTTATGGGTAGGGTTAGTGTTAGGGTTAGGGTACGGGTTACGGTTAGTGTTAGGGTTAGGGAAAGGGTTAGGTTTAGGGTTAGGGAACGGGTTAGGGTTAGGTATAGGTATAGAGTACGGGGTAGGGTTAGTTTTAGGTTTAGGATTAGGGTTAATGTACCTGTTAGTCTTAGGGATAGGTTTAGGGATAGGTTAGGGGTTAGGGTTAGGTTTACTGTACAGGATAGGTTTAGCGTACAGGTTACGTTTAGGGTTACGTTTAGGTTTAGGTTACGGGTTAGGGTTAGAGTACGGGTTAGGTTTAGGTTTAGGGTGCGGGTTAGGGTTAGGGTTAGGGTTAGTGTACGGGTTAGGGTTAGGTTTTTGGTCAGGGTTAGGGTTAGGTCTAGTGTTAGGGCATGGGTTAGGGATAGGGTTGGGGTTAGGGTACAGGTTAGTTTTATGGTTAGGATATGAGTTAGGGTTACGGTTAAAGTTAGGGATAGGTTTAGGGTGTGGGATAGGGTTAGGGTACTGTTAAGGGTTACGGTTAGTGTTAGGATTAGGGTTAAGTTTAGGGTGCGGTTTAGGGTTATGGTTAGGGTTAGGGTTAGGGTACGGGTTAGTTTTAGGGTTAGGGTAAGGGTAAGGGTTACGGTTAAATTTAGGGTTAGGTTAGGGTGTGGCTTAGAGTTAGGGTACGGTTAAGGGTTATGGTTAGGCTTAGGTTTAAGGTTAAGTTTAGGGTGTGGTTTAGGGTTAGGGTTAGGGTTAGGGTTAGGGTTTGGGTACGGGTTAGTGTTTGGTTAGGTTACGGGATAGTGTTGGTTACGGGTTAGGTCAAGGGTTAGGATTAGCTTTAGGGTACGGGTTAGGGTTAGGGTAGGATTAGGTTTAGGGTTAGGGTATTGGTTAGGCTTAGGGTACGGGTAAGGGTTAGGGTTAGGGTCAGTGTTAGCTTTAGGGTTAGGGTTAGGGTTAGGGTACAGGTTCGGGTTAGGGTTAGGGTACGGGTTAGGGTTAGGATATGGGTTAGGTTTAGGGTACGGGTTAGGGTTAGGTTTAGGCTCAGGGTTAGGGTTAGGGTTAGGGTTAGGGTACACGTTAGGATAGGGTACGGGTTAGGTTTAGGTTTAGGGTTAGGGTTAGGATTAGGGTTAAAGTACGGGGTAGGGTTAGTGTTAGGGTTAGGGTTAGGGTTAATGTATGGGTTAGGCTTAGGGTTACGTTTAGAGTTAGAATACGGGTTAGGGTTAGGTTCAGAGTATGGGATAGGGTTAGCCTACGGGTTAAGTTTAGGGTTAGGGTTTGTTAGGTTACGGGTTAGGGTTAGGGTATGGGTTAGAGTTAGTTTTAGGGTGCGGGTTAGGATTCGGGTTACAGTTAGTGTAGGGTTAGGGTTAGGTTTAGGGTCAGGGTCAGGATTAGGGTTAGTGTTAGGGTATGGGTTAGGGTTAGGTTTGGAGTTAGCGTACAGGTTAGTTTTAGGTTTAGGGTACGGGTTAGGGTTATGGTTAAGGTTAAGGCTAGGGTTAAGGTATGGGTTAGGTTAGTTACGGTTAAGGGTTATGGTTTGGCTTAGGGTTAGGGTTAAGTTTAAGGTGCGGGTTAGGGTTAGGGTTAGAGTACGGGTTTGGGTTAGTGTTAGGGTACGGGTTAGGTTTACCGTTTGAGTACGGGTTAGGTTAAGGGTTAGGGTTAGGGTTAGGGTTAGGGGTTAGGGTTAGAGTTAGGTTTAGGGTACGGGTAGGGTTAGGGTACGTGTTAGGGTTTGGGTTAGGGTTAGTATACGGGTTAGGGTTATGGTTAGGTTTAGGGTTAGTGTTAGGGTTACGGTACAGTTTAGGGTTAAGGTTACGGTACGGGATAGCGTTAGTGTACGTGTTAGGTCGGGTTAGTGTTAGGTTTAGTGTGCGGGTTAGGGTTAGGGTTAGGGTACGGGTTAGGTTTAAGGTTAAGGAAAGGGTTAAAGTTAGGGTACGGGTTAGGCTTAGAGAAGGGGTTAGGGTTAGTTTTAGTATTAGGGTTAGGGTTAGAGTATGGGTTAGGTTTAGAGTACGGGTTAGGTTTCCGTTTAGGTTTAGGGTTAGGGTTAGAGTACGGGTTAGGGTTAGTGTTAGGTTTAGGTTTAGGGTTAGGGTTAGAGTACGGATAGGGTTAGGGGTAGGGTTAGGGTTATGGTACGGTTGAGGTTTAGGTTTTGGGTACGGGATAGGGTTAGCGTACGGGTTAAGTTTAGGTTTAAGGTTAGGTTTAGGTTACGGGTTAGGGTTAGGGTACGGGTTAGGGTTAGGTTTAGGTGAGGGTTAGGGTACGTGTTAGGGTTAGGGTATGGGTTAGGGTTAGGTTTAGGGTCAGGGTTAGGGTACAGGTTAGGGTTAGGGTTGGGGTTGGCTACGGGTTAGTTTTAGGGTTATGGTACGGGTCAGGGTTACGGTTAAAGTTAGGGTTAGGAATAGGGTATGGGTTAGGGTTAGGGTACGGGTAAGAGTTATGGTTAGGGTTAGGGTTAGGTTTAGGTTTAGGGTGCGGTTTAGGTTTAGGGTTAGGTTTAGGCCTAGCGCTAGGGTATGGGTTAGGGTTAGGGTTAGGTTTAGGTTATGGGTTAGGTTTAGGTTATGGGTTAGAGTTAGTTTTAGGGTGCGGGTTAGGATTAGTGTTAGGGTTAGTGTAGGGTTAGGGTTAGGTTTAGGGTCACGGTTTGGATTAGGGTTAGTGTTAGGGTATGGGTTAGGGTTAGGTTTGGAGTTAGGGTACGGGTTAGTTTTAGGGTTAGGTTACGGGTTAGGGTTATGGTTAATGTTAGGGTTAGGGTTAAGGTATGGATTAGGGTTAGGTTACGGTTAAGGGTTATGGTTTGGCTTAGGGTTAGTGTTAAGTTTAGGGTGCGGGTTAGGGTTAGGGTTAGGGTTAGAGTACGGGTTTGGGTTACAATTAGGGTACGGGTTAGGTTTAGGGTACGGGTTAGGTTTAGGGTTAGGGGTTAGGGTTAGATTTAGGGTACGAGATAGGGTTAGCGTACGGGTTAAGTTTAGGGTTAGGATTAGGGTTAGGGTAAGGGTTAGGGTTACGGTTAGGGTTAGGGTTAGTGTTAGGGTTATGGTACGGTTTAGGGTTATGGTTACGGTACGGGATAGCGTTAGTGTACGTGTTAGGTCTAGGGTTAGTGTTAGGTTTAGTGTGCGGGTTAGGGTTAGGGTTAGGTTTAGGGTACGTATTAGGGATAGGGTTTGGCTACGGGTTAGTGTTACGTTTAGGGTTAGGGTACGGGTTAAGTTTACTGTATGGGTTAGGGTTAGGTTTAGGGTTAGGGTTTGGGTTAGGGTTATAGTCTGGGTTAGGGTTAGGTTTAGGGTAAGAGTACGGATTAGGGTTAGTGTTAGTGTTATGTTTAGGGTTAGGTTTAGTGTACGGATAGGGTTAGGGTTAGGGTTGGGTACGGGTTAGAGTTAGATTTAGGGTACGAGATAGGGTTAGCGTACGGGTTAAGTTTAGGGTTAGGGTTAGGTTTAGGTTACGGGTTAGAGTAAGGGTACGGGTTAGGGTTAGGTATAGGTGAGGGTTAGGGTTAGGGTTAGGGTTAGGGTACGGGTCAGGGTTACGGTTAAGTTTAGGGTTAGGGTTAGGGTATGGGTTAATGTTAGGGTACGGGTAAGTGTTGTGGTTAGGAATGGGATTAGTTTTAGGTTTAGGGTGCGGGTTAAGTTTAGGGTTAGGGTTAGCGCTAGGGTATGGGTTAGGGTTACTGTTAGGGTTTGGGTACGGGCTAGGGTTAGGGTTAGGTTACGTGACAGGGTTGGGTACGGGTTAGGTCAAGGGATAGGGTTAGGTTTAGGGTACGGGTTAGGGTTAGGGATGGTTTAGGGTTAGGGTTAGGTTATGGGTTAGGCTTAGGGTACGGGCTAGGGTTAGGGTTAGTATCAGGGTTAGTGTTAGGGTTAGGGTAGGGGTTAGGTTTACTGTATGGCTTAGGGTTAGGTTTACGGTTAGGGTTATGTTTAGGGTTATAATCCGGGTTAGGGTTAGGTTTAGTGTTAGAGTACGGGTTAGGGTTAGTGTTAGTGTTAGGTTTAGGGTTAGGGTTAGTGTATGGATAGGGTTAGGGTTAGGGTCAGGTTACGGGTTAGTGTTAGGTTTAGTGTACGAGATAGGGTTAGCGTACGGGTTAAGTTTAGGGTTAGGGTTAGGTTTAGGTTACGGGTTAGGGTTAGGTTACGGTTTAGTGTTAGGTTTAGGTGCGGGTTAGATTTAGGGTTAGGGTAAGGGTTAGGGTTATAGTACGGGTTAGGGTTAGAGTTAGGGTTAGTTTTAGGGTTAGAGTACGGGTTAGGGTTAGTTTTAGGGTTAGGGTTAGTGTTAGGGTACGGGTTAGGGTTAGAGTTTGGGTTAGGTTTAGGTTTAGGTTTAGGGTTATGTTTATATTACGGTTTAGGGCTAGTGTTAGGTTTTGGGATAGGGTTAGGGTTAGTGTACGGATAGGGTTAGGGTTAGGGTATGGGTTAGGTTTAGGTTTAGGGTACGGGATAGGTTTGTCTTACGGGTTAAGCTTAGGGTTAGGGTTAGGTTAGGTTACGGGTTAGGTTTAGGGTACGTGTTAGGGTTAGGTATAGGTGAGGGTTAGGGTTAGGGTTAGGGTACTGGTTAGGTTATGTTTGGGGTTAGGGTACTGGTTAGGGTTAAGTTTAGGTGTGGGTTAGGGTTAGGGTTAGTGTTAGGGTACGTGTTAGGGTTAGGTTTAGGGTCAGGGTAAGCGTTAGTGATAGGGTTAGGGTACGGGTTAGGGTTAGGTTTGGGGTTAGGCTACGGGTTAGTTTTAGGGTTAGGGTACGTGTTAGGGTTATGGTTAAGGTTAGAGTTAGGTTTAAGTTATGGGTTATGGTTAGGTTACGGGATAGTGTTGGGTACGGGTTAGGTCAAGGGTTAGGGGTAGGTTTAGCGTACGGGTTAGGGTTAGGGTAGGATTAGTTTTAGGGTTAGGGTATTGGTTATGCTTAGGGTACGGGTACGTTTACGGGTTAGGGTCAGGGTTAGGGTTAGGGTTAGGGTACGGTTTAGGCTTAGGTTTAGGGTACGGGTTAGGGTTTGCTTTATGGTTAGGGTATGGGTTAGGTTTAGGGTACAGGTTAGGGTTAGGTTTATTGTCAGGGTTAGGGTTAGGGTTAGGGTACGAGTTAGGGTTAGAGTTAGGGTACGGTTGTTTACGGTTATGGTGCGGGTTAGTGTTACAGTGAGGGTGAGGGTTAGGGTAGGGTTTAGGGTTAGGGTTAGAGTACGGTTAGGGTTAGGGTGAAAGTATGGTTTTGGGTTAGTTTTAGGGTTAGGGTTACGGTTAGGGTACGGGTTAGGGTTAGGTTTAGGGTTAGGGTTAGAGTACGGGGTAGGGTTAGTGTTAGGATTAGGGTTAATGTACGGGTTAGGCTTAGGGTTAGGTTTAGGGTTAGGATACGGGTTAGGGTTAGGTTTAGGTTACGGGATAGTGTTAGCGTGCGGGTGAAGTTTAGGTTTAGGGTTAGGTTTAGGTTACGGTTTAGGGTTAGGGTACAGATTAGTGTTAGGTTTAGGTGCGGGTTAGGGTTAGGGTTAGGGTTAGTGTAAGGGTTAGACTTAGGTTTAGGGTCAGGGTTAGGGTTGGGTTAGTGTTAGGGTACGGGTTAGGGTTAGGGTTGGGGTTAGGGTACGGGTTAGTTTTAGGGTTAGGTTACGGGATAGTGTTACGGTTAAGGTTAGGGTTAGGGTTAAGGTTTGGGTTAGGGTTAGGTTACGGTTAAGGGTTATGGTTTGGGTTAGGGTTAGGTTTAAGTTTAGGGTGGGAGTTAGGGTTAGGGTTAGGGTTAGGTTTAGAGTACGGGTTTGGCTTAGTGCTAGGGTACGGGTTAGGTTTACCGTTTGGGTACGGGTTAGGGTAAGGGTTAGGGTTAGGGTTAGTTTTAGGGGTTAGGGTTAGAGTTTGGGTTAGGCTATGGGTAGGGTTAGGGTACGGGTTAGGGTTAGGGTTAGTGTTCGGGTTCGGGTTAGGGTTAGGGTTAGTGTTAGGGTTACGGTACGGGATAGGGTTAATGTTAAGGTATGGGATAGGGTCAGTGTACGTGTTAGGTCTAGGGTTAGGGTTAGGTTTAGTGTGCGGGTTAGGGTTAGGAATGGGTTAGGGTTTGGGTATGTGTTAGGTTTAGGGTTAGGGTACGGGTTAGGGTTACATTTAGGGTTAGGGTACGGGTTAAGTTTAGGGTTAGGGTAAGTGTTAGTGTTAGGGTACGGTTTAGGGTTAGAGTACGGGTTAGGGTTAGGGTTAGGGTGAGAGTTCAGTTTAGGGTTAGTGTTAGGGTTAGGGTTAGGGTTAGTGTACAGATAGGTTAGGGTTAGTGTTACGGTAAGGGTACGGGTTAGGGTTAGGTTTAGGGTACTGGATAGGTTTAGTGTACGGGTTAAGTTTAGGGTTAGGGTTAGGTTTAGGTTACAAGTTAGGGTTAGTGTACGGGTTAGGGTTAGGTTTAGGTGCGGGTTAGGGTTAGGGTACAGGTTAGGTTTAGGTTTAGGGTCAGGATTAGGGTTAGGGATAGGGTTATGGTACGGGTTAGGGTTAGGGTTGCAGTTAGGGTACGGATTAGTTTTAGTGTTAGGGTATGGGTTAGGGTTACGATTAAAGTTAGGGTTAGTGTTAGGGTATGGGTTAGGGTTAGGGTACGCTAAGGGTTATGGTTAGGGTAAGGGTTAGGTTTAGGTTTAGGGTCCGGGTTAGGCTTAGGGTTAGGGTTAGGGTTAGTGCTAGGGTATGGGTTAGGGTTACTGTTAGGGTTTGGGTACGGGTTAGGGTTAGGGTTAGGTTACGTGATAGGTTTGGGTACGGATTAGGTCAAGGGATAGGGTTAGGTTTAGGTTACGGGTTAGGGTTAGGGATGGTTTAGGGTTAGGGCTAGGGTATGGGTTAGGCTTAGGTACGGGTTAGGGTTAGGGTTAGTGTCAGGGTTAGTGTTAGGTTTAGGGTAGGGGTTAGGTTTACTGTACGGCTTAGGGTTATGTTTACGGTTAGGGTTAGGTTTAGGGTTATAGTCCGGGTTACGGTTAGGTTTAGGGTTAGAGTACGGGTTAGGGTTAGTGTTTGTGTTAGGGTTAGGGTTAGGTTTAGTGTATGGATAGGGTTAGCGTTAGGGTCAGGGTACGGGTTAGGGTTAGGTTTAGTGTACGAGATAGGGGTAGAGTATGGGTTAAGTTTAGAGTTAGGGTTAGGTTTAGGTTATGGGTTAGGGTTAGCTTACGGGTTAGGGTTAGGTTTAGTTGCGGGTTAGAGTTAGGTTTAGTGTTAGGGTTAGGGTTATGGTAGGGGTTAGGTTTAGATTTAGGGTTAGGTTTAGGGTTAGAGTACGGGTTAGGGTTAGTTTTAGGGTTAGGGTTAGTGTTAGGGTACGGGTTAGGGTTAGAGTTTGGGTTAGAGTTAGGTTTAGGGTTAGGTTTATGGTTATATTATGGTTTAGGGCTAGTGTTAGGTTTAGGGTTAGGGTTAGGGTTAGTGTACGGATAGCGTTAGGGTTAGGGTACGGGTTAGGTTTAGGTTTAGGGTACGGGATAGGGTTAACTTACGGGTTAAGTTTAAGGTTAGGGTTAGGTTAGGTTACGGGTTAGGGTTAGGGTACGGTGTAGGGTTAGGTATAGGTTAGGGTTAGGTTTAGGGTTAGGGTACGGGTTAGGTTAGGTTTGGGGTTAGTGTACGGGTTAGGGTTAAGTTTAGGTACGGGTTAGCGTTAGGGTTAGTGTTAGGGTTAGGGTTAGTGTTAGGGTACAGGTTAGGGTTAGAATTCAGGTTAGGGTTAGGTTTAGGGTTATGTTTAGGGTTAGAGTACGGGTTAGGGTTAGGTTTAGGGTTAGGGTTACCGTTGGAGTACGGTTTAGGTTTAGTGTTAGTTTTAGGGTTAGGGTTAGGGTTAGTTTACGGATAGGGTAAGGGTTAAGGTTAGGGTACGGTTTAGGTTTAGGTTTAGGGTGCGGGATAAGTTTAGCGTACGGGTGAATTTTAGGGTTAGGGTTAGGTTTAGGTTACTGGTTAGGGTTAGGGTATGGGTTAGGGTTAGGTATAGGTGAGGGTTAGGTTTAGGGTTAGGGTTAGGGTTAGGTTACGGGTTAGGGTTAGGTTTGGGGTTAAGGTATGGGTTAGTTTTAGGGTTAGGGTATGGGTCAGGGTTACAGTTAAGGTTAGGGTTAGGGTTAGGTTATGGGTTAGCGTTAGGGTACGGGTAAGGATTATGGTTAGTGTTAGGGTTAGGTTTAGGTTTAGGGTGCAGTTTAGGGTTAGGGTTAGGGTCAGGGTTAGCGCTAGGGTATGGGTTAGGGTGACTGTTAGGGTTTGGGTACGGGTTAGAGTTAGGTTTAGGTTACGGGATAGGGTTGGGTACGGGTTAGGTCAAGGGATAGGGTTAGGTTTAGGGTACAGGTTAGGTTTAGGGATGGTTTAGTTTTAGGGTTAGGGTATGGGTTAAGCTTAAGGTACGGGTTAGGGTTAGGGTTAGGGTCAGGGTTAGGGTTAGGGTTAACATTAGGGTTAGGGTACAGGTTAGGTTTACTGTACGGGTTAGTGTTAGGGTAAGGGTTAGTGTTATAGTCCGGGTTTGGGTTAGGTTTAGGGTTAGAGTACGGGTTAGGGTTAGTGTTAGGGTTAGGGTTAGAGTTAGGGTTAGCGCTATGGTATGTGTTAGGGTTACTGTTAGTGTTTGGATACGGGTTAGGGTTAGGGTTAGTGTATGGGATAGGGTTGGGTACGGGTTAGGTCAAGGGTTAGGGTTAGGTTTAGGGTTCGGGTTAGGGGAAGGGTTAGGTTTAGGGTTAGGGTTAGTGTATGGTTTAGGCTTAGGGTACAGGTTAAGGTTAGGGATAGGGTCAGGATTAGGGTTAGGCTTAGGGTACGAGTTAGAGTTAGGGTTAGGTTTAGGGCACGAGTTAGGGTTAGGGTTAGGTTTAGGGAACGGGTTAGGTTAAGGATACGGGTTAGGGTTAGGGTTAGCGCCAGCATTAGGGTTAGTGTTAGTGTACGAGTTAGGGTTAGGGTTAGGGTACGGGTTAGGGTTAGGGTTACAGTACGGGTTAGGGTTAGGGTTAGGTTTAGGGTTAGGGTTAGGGTTAGGGCTAGAGTATGGATAGGTTTAGGGTTAGGGTTAGGGTACGGGTTAGGGTTAGGTTTAGGGTACGGGATACGGTTAGCGTACGGGTGAAGTTTAGGGTTAGGGTTAGGTTTAGGTTACGGGTTAGGGTTAGGGTGTGGTTTAGAGTTAAGTTAAGGGTGTGGGTTAGGATTAGGGTTAGGATTAGTGTAGGGTTAGGGTTAGGTTTAGGGTCAGGGTTAGGATTAGTGTTAGTGTTAGGGTATGGATTAAGGTTAGGGTTGGGGTTAGAATACGGGTTAGTTTTAGGGTTAGGGTATGGGTTAGGGTTTTGGTTAAGTTTCGTGTTAGGGTTAAGGTATGGGTTAGGGTTAGGTTACGGTTAAGGGTTATGGTTTTTGTTAGGGTTAGGGTTAAGTTTAGGGTGCGGGTTAGGTTTAGGGTTAGGGTTAGAGTACGGGTTTGGATTAGTGTTAGGGTACGGGATAGGTTTACCGTTTGGGTACGGGATAGGTTAAGGGTTAAGGTTAGGGTTAGGGTTAGGGGTTAGGGTTAGAATTAGGGTTAGGGTACGTGTAGGGTTAGGGTACGGGTTAGGGTTAGGGTTAGAGTTCGGTTTAGGGTTAGTGTACGGTTTAGTGTTAGGGTTAGGGTTAGGGTTTGTGTTAGGGTTACGGTATGGTTGTTAGGGTTAAGGTTACGGTACGGGATAGGGTTAGTGCATGTGTTAGGTCTAGGGTTAGTGTTAGGTTTAGTGTGCGTGTTAGGGTTAGGGTTAGGGTACGTGTTAGGGATAGGGTACGGGTTAGGGTTAGGTTTAGGTTTAGGGTTAGGTTTAGTGTTAGGGTTAAAGTACGGGGTAGGGTTAGTGTTAGGGTTAGGGTTAGGATTAATGTACGGTTTAGGCTTAGGGTTAGGTTTAGGGTTAGGATACGGGTTAGGGTTAGGTTCACGGTACGGGATAGGGTTAGCGTACGGGTTACATTTAAGGTTAGGGTTAGGTTTAGGTTACGGGTTAGGGTTAGGGTTAGGTTTAGGGTCAGGGTTAGGGTTAGGGTTAGTGTTAGAGTACGGGTTAGGGTTAGGGTTGGCGTTAGGGTACGGGTTAGTTTTAGAGTTAGGGTACAGTTTAGGGTTATGGTTAAGGTTAGGGTTAGGGTTTGGGTATGTGTTAGGGTTAGGTTACGGTTAAGGGTTATGGTTTGGGTTAGGGTTAAGGTTAAGTTTAACGTGCGGGTTAGGGTTAGGGTTAGTGTACGGGTTTGCGTTAGTGTTAGGGTACGGGTTAGGTTTACCGTTTGGGTACGGGTTAGGGTAAGGATTAGGTTTAGGATTAGGGGTTAGGGTTAGAGTTAGGGTTAGGCTACAGGTAGGGTTAGGGTACGGGTTAGGGTTAGGGTTAGGGTTCGTGTTAGGGTTAGTGTACGGGTTAGGGTTAGGGTTAGTTTTAGGGTTAGGGTTAGGGTTAGTGTTAGAGTTACGGTACGGGTTAACGTTAAGTTTCGGTATGGGATAGGTTTAGTTTACATGTTAGGTCTAGGGTTAGGGTTAGGTTTAGTGTACGGATAGGGTTCGGGTTAGGGTTAGGGTTAGTGTACGGGATAGGGTTGGTTTAGTGTACGGGATAGGGTTAGCATATGGGTTAAGTTTAGGGTTAGGGTTAGGTTTAGTTTACCGGTTAGGGTAAGAGTACGGGTAGGGTTAGGTTTAGGGTGCCGGTTAGGGTTAGAGTTCGGTATAGGGTTAGTGTTAGGTTTAGGGTTAGTGTTAGTGTACGGATAGGGTTAGTGTTAGGGTTATGGTACGGGTTAGGGTTAGGTTTACGGTGCCGGTTAGGGTTAGGGTTAGGATTAGTGTACTGGTTAGGGTTAGGTTTAGGGTCAGAGTTAGGGTTAGGATTACTGTTAGGGTATGGGTTAGGGTTAGGGTTCGTGTTAGGGTACGGGTTAGTTTTATGGTTATGGTACGGGTTAGGTTTACGGTTAAATTTCGGGTTAGGGTTTGGGTGTGGGTTAGAGTTAGGTTACGGTTAAGGGTTATGGTTAGGCTTAGGGTTAGGGTTAAGTTTAGGGTGCGGTTTAGGGTTAGGGGTAGGGTTAGGGTTAGGGTTAGAGTACAGGTTTGGGTTAGGTTTAGGGTAATGGTTAGGTTTAAGGTCAGGGTTAGCGTTAGGGTACGAGTTAGGTTTAGGTTTAGCGTTAGGGTTAGGGTTAGGGTTAGGGTACGGGTGAGGGTTAGGTTTAGGGTCAGGGTTAGAGTTAGGGTTAGTGTTAGGGTATGGGTTAGGGTTAGGGTTGGGGTTAGTGTACAGGTTAGTTTTAGGGTTAGGGTACGGTATAGAGTTATGGGTAAATTTAGGGATAGGGTTAGGGGTGTGGGTTAGGTTTAGGGTACGGTTAAGGGTTATGGTTAGGGTTAGGGTTAAGTTTAGGGTGCGGTTTAGGATTAGGGTTAGGGTTAGGGTTAGAGTACGGGTTTGGGTTAGATTGAGGGTACGGGTTAGGTTTACCATTTGGGTACGGGTTAGATTAAGGGTTAAGGTTAGTGTAAGGGTTAGGGGTTAGGTTTAGAGTTAGGGTTAGGCTACGGGATAGAGTTAGAGTCGGGTTAGAGTTAGGATTAGGGTTAGGGTTAGGGTTATAGTACTGGTTAGGGTTAGTGTTAGGGTTAGGGTTAGTGTTAGGGTACGGGATAGGGTTAGAGTTCGGGTTAGGGATAGGTTTAGGGTTAGAGTTAGGGTTAGAGTACCGTTTAGGGTTAGTGTTAGGTTTAGGGTTAGGGTTAGGGTTAGTGTACGGATAGGGTTAGGGTTAGGGTTAGTTTTAGGGTTAGGTTTAGGGTACTGGATAGGGTTAGCATACGTGTTAAGTTTAGGGTTAGTGTTAGGTTTAGGTTATGGGTTAGGGTTAGGTTACGGGTTAGGGTTAGGTATAGTTGAGTGTTAGGGTTAGGGTTAGGGTTAGGGTTAGGGTACGGGTTAGGTTTAGGGTTGGGGTTAGGGTAAGGGTTAGTTTTAGGGTTAGTGTACGGGTCAGGGTTATGGTTAAGGTTAGGGTATGGGTTAGGGTATGGGTTAGGGTTAGGGTACGGGTAAGGGTTATGGTTAAGGTTAGGGTTAGGTTTAGGTTTAGGGTGAGGGTGAGGGTTAGGTTTAGGGTTAGGGTTACTGCTAGGGTATGGTTTAGGGTTACTGTTAGGTTTTGGGTACGGTTTAGGGTTAGGGTTAGGTTACGGGATAGGGTTGGGTACGGGTTAGGCCAAGGGATAAGGTTAGGTTTAGGGTAAACGTTAGGGTTAGGGATGGTTTAGGGTTAGGTTTAGGGTATGGTTTAGGCTTAGGGTACGGATTAGGGTAAGGGTTAGTGTCAGGGTTAGTATTAGGGTTAGTGTTACGGTACGGGTTAGGTTTACTGTACCGCTTAGGGTTAGGTTTAGGGTTAGTTTTAGGGTTAGGGTTATAGTCCGGGTTAGGGTTAGGTTTAGGGTTAGAGTACGGGTTAGGGTTAGTGTTAGTGTTAGGTTTAGGGTTAGGGTTAGTGTACGGATAGGGTTAGGGTTAGGGTTAGGGTACGGGTTAGGTTTAGGTTTAGGGTACGAGATAGGGTTAGCGTACGGGTTAAGTTTAGGGTTAGGGTTAGGTTTAGGTTACGTGTTAGGGTTAGGGTACGGGTTAGGATTAGGGTGCGGGTTAGGGTTAGGGTTAGGGTTAGGGTTAGGGTTAGGGTTATAGTACGGGTTAGGGTTAGAGTTAGGTTTAGGTTTAGGGTTAGAGTATGGGTTAGGGTTAGTGTTAGTGTTAGGGTTAGTGTTAGGGTACGGGTTAGTGTTAGAGTTTGGGTTAGGGTTAGGTTTAGGTTTAGGGTTAGGGTTATAGTACGGTTTAAGGATAGTGTTAGGTTTAGGGTTAGGGTTAGGTTTAGTGTACGGATAGGGTTATGGTTAGGGTACGGTTTAGGGTTAGTTTTATTGTACGAGATAGGGTTAACGTATGGTTTAAGTTTAGGGTTAGGGTGAGGTTTAGGTTACGGCTTAGGGTTAGGGTACGGGTTAGGGTTAGGTATAGGTGAGTGTTAGGGTTAGGGTTAGGGTTAGGGTATGGGTTACGTTAGGGTTGGGGTAAGGGTACGGGTTAGTTTTAGGGTTAGGGTACGTGTCATGGTTACGGTTCAGGTTAGGGTTAGGGTTAGGGTATGTTTTAGGGTTAGGGTACGGGTAAGGGTAATGTTTGGGGTTACGGTTAGGTTTAGGTTTAGGGTGCGGTTTAGGGTTAGGGTTAGGGTTAGGGTTAGCGCTAGGGTATGGTTTAGGGTTACGGTTAGGGTTTGGGTACGGTTTAGGTTTAGGGTTATGTTATGGGATAGGGTTGGGTACGGGTTGGGTCAAGGGATAGGGTTAGGTTTAGGGTTAGGGTTAGGGTTAGGTTTAGAGTACGGGGTAGGGTTAGTGTTAGGGTTAGGTTTAGGGTTAGGTTACGGGTTAGGGTTAGGGATAGGTTTAGAGTACGGGGTAGGGTCAGTGTCAGGGTTAGGTTTAGGGTTAGGCTTAGGGTTAGGTTACGGGTTAGGGTTAGGATTAGTGGTAGGGTTAGCGTTAGGTTTAGGGTACGGGTTAGGGTTAGGGTTAAGATACGGGTTAGGTTTAGGGTACTGGTTAGGTTTGGATTTAGGGTCAGGGTTAGGTTTAGGGTTAGGGTATGAGTTAGGGTTAGGGTTAGGGTACGGGTTAGGTTTAGGGTTTTGGTACGGGTTAGGGCTACAGTACGGGTTAGGGTTAGGGTGAGGGTTAGGGTTAGGGTTAGAGTACCGTTAGGGTTAGGGTTAGGGTTAGGGTTAGGGTTAGGGTTAGATTACGGGTTAGGGTTTGTGTTAGGGTAAGGGTTAGGGTTAGGGTTAGGGTACGGGTTAGGGTTAGGGTTAGGTTTAGAGTACGGGGTAGGGTTAGTGTTAGGGTTAGGGTTATGGTTAATGTACGAGTTAGGCTTAGGGTTAGGTTTAGGGTTAAGATACGGGTTATGGTTAGGTTTAGGGTACGGGATAGGGTTAGCGTACGGGTTAAGTTTAGGGTTAGGGTTAGGTTTAGGTTACGGTTTAGGGTTAGGGTATGGGTTAGAGGTGTTTTTAGGGTGCGGGTTAGGATTAGGGTACGGTTAGTGTAGGCTTAGGGCTAGGTTTAGGGTCAGGGTCATGATTAGGGTTAGTGTTAGGGTATGGGTTAGGGTTAGGTTTGGAGTTAGTGTACGGTTTAGTTTTAGGTTTAGGGTACAGGTTAGGGTTACGGTTAAGGTTAATGTTAGGGTTAAGTTATGGGTTAGGTTAGGTTACGGTTAAGGGTTATGGTTTGGCTTAGGGTTAGGTTTAAGTTTAGGGTGCGGGTTAAGGTTAGGGTTAGGGTTAGAGTACGGGTTTGGGTTAGTGTTAGGGTACGGGTTAGGTTTACCGTTTGGGTACGTGTTAGGTTAAGGGTTAGGGTTAGGGTTAGGGTTAGGGGTTAGTGTTATAGTTAGGGTTAGGGTACGTGTAGGGTTAGGGTACGGGTTAGGGTTAGGTTTACGGTTCGGGTTAGGGTTAGTGTAGTGGTTAGGGTTATGGTTAGGTTTAGGGTTAGTGTTAGGGTTATGGGTCGGTCTAGGGTTAAGGTTACGGTATGGGATAGCGTTAGTGTAAGTGTTAAGTAGGGTTAGTGTTAGGTTTAGTGTGCGGTTTAGGGTTACGGTTAGGGTTAGGGTACGTGTTAGGTTTAAGGTTAGGGAAAGGGTTAGAGTTAAGGTACGGGTTAGGGTTGGAGAAGGGGTTAGGGTTAGTTTTAGTATTAGGGTTAGGGTTAGAGTACGGGTTAGGTTTAGAGTACGGGTTAGGTTTCCCTTTAGGTTTAGGGATAGGGTTAGAGTACGGGTTAGGGTTAGTGTTAGGTTTAGCGTTAGGGTTAGGGTTAGAGTATGGATAGAGTTAGGGGTAGGGTTAGGGTTATCGTACGGTTTAGGGTTAGGTTTAGGGTACGGGATAGGGTTAGCATACGGGTTAAGTTTAGGGATAGGGTTAGGTTTAGGTTACGGGTTAGGGTTAGGTTACGGGTTAGGGTTAGGTTTAGGTCAGGGTTAGGGTTAGGGTTATGGTAAGTGTTAGTGTTAGGGTACGGTTTAGGGTTAGTGGTCAGGGTTAGTGTTCGCGTTAGGGTTAGGTTTAGGGTACGGGCTAGGGTTAGCGTACGGGTTAAATTTTGGGTTAGGGTTAGGTTTAGGTTGCTTGTTATGGTTAGGGTACTGGTTAGGGTTAGGTTTAGGTAAGGGTTAGTGTTACTGTTAGGGTACGGGTTAGGGTTAGGTTTAATGTCAGGGTTAGCGTTAGGGATAGTGTTATGGTACGGTTTATGGTTAGGGTTGGGGTGAGAGTACGGGTTAATTTTAGGGTTAGGGTACGGGTCAGGTTTACGGTTAAGGGTAGGGTTAGGGTTAGGGTATGGGTGAATGTTAGGGTACGGGTTAGGTTTAAGGTTAGGGTTCGGGTTAGGGTTAGTGTATGTGTTAGTGTTAGGGTTAGGGTTAGGGTTAGTGTTAGGGTTACGGAACGGGTTAGGGTTAAGTTTACCATATGGTATAGGGTTAGTGTACGTGTTAGGTCTAGGGTTGGGGTTAGGGTACGGGTTAGTTTTCGGGTTAGGGTACGGGTCAGGGTTATGGTTAATATTAGGGTTAGGTTTACGATATGGGTGAGTGTTAGGGTACGGGTTAGGTTTAAGGTTAGGTTTCGTCTTAGGGTTAGTGTACGGGTTAGGGTTAGGATTACGGTTAGGGTTAGGGTTAGGGTTAGGGTTAGTGTTAGGGTTACGGTATGGGTTAGGGTTAAGGTTCCGGTAAGGGATAGGGTTAGTGTACGTGTTAGGTCTAGGGTTACGGTTAGGTTTAGAGTGCGGGTTAGGGTTAGAGTTAGGGTACTTGTTAGCTTTAGTGTTTGGGTACGGGTTAAGGTTACGTTTAGGGTTAGGGTATGGTTTAGGTTTAGGGTTAGGGTAAGGGTTAGTTAGGGTACGGGTTAGTGTTAGAGTACGGGTTAGTTTTAGGTTTATGGTTAGGGTTAGGGTTAGAGTTCGGGTTAGGGTTAGTGTTAGGGTTAGGGTTAGTGTTAGTGTATGGATAGGGTTAGGGTTAGGGTTATGGTACGGGTTAGGGTTAGGTTTAGGGTGCCGGTTAGGGTTAGGGTTAGGATTGGTGTACTGGTTAGGGTTAGGTTTAGGGTCAGAGTTAGGGTTAGGATTACTGTTAGGGTATGGGTTAGGGTTAGGGTTCGGGTTAGGGTACGGGTTAGTTTTAGGGTTAGGGTACGGGTTAGGGATACGGTTAAATTTTGAGTTAGGGTTTGGGTGTGGGTTGGAGTTAGGGTACGGTTAAGGGTTATGGTTAGGCTTAGGGTTAGGGTTAAGTTTAGGGTGCAGTTTAGGGTTAGGGGTAGGTTTAGGGTTAGGGTTAGAGTACGGGTTTGGGTTAGGTTTAGTGTAAGGGTTAGGTTTAGGGTCAGTGTTAGCATTAGGGTACGAGTTAGGGTTAGGTTTAGCGTTAGGGTTAGGGTTAGGGTTAGGGTACGGGTTAGGTTTACTTTACCGCTTAGTGTTAGGTTTAGGGTTAGGTTTAGGGTTAGGGTTATAGTCCGGGTTAGGGTTAGGTTTAGGGTTAGAGTACGGGTTAGGGTTAGTGTTAGTGTTAGGTTTAGGGTTAGGGTTAGTGTACGGATAGGGTTAGGGTTAGGGTTAGGGTACGGGTTAGGTTTAGGTTTAGGGTACGAGATAGGGTTAGCGTACGGGTTAAGTTTTGGGTTAGGGTTAGGTTTAGGTTACGGGTTAGGGTTAGGGTACGGGTTAGGGTTAAGTTTATGTGTGGGTTAGGGTTAGGGTTAGGGTTAGGGTTAAGTTTAGGTTTAGGGTGCGGGTTAGGGTTAGGGTTAGGTTTAGCGCTAGTGTATGGGTTAGGGTTACTGTTAGGGTTTGGGTACGGGTTAGGGTTAGGGTTAGGTTACGGGATAGGGTTGGGTACGGGTTAGGTCAAGGGATAGGTTTAAGTTTAGGGTACAGGTTAGGGTTAGGGATGGTTTAGGGTTAGGGTTAGGGTACGGGTTAGGGTTAGGGTCAGTGTCAGGGTTAAGGTTAGGGTTAGGGTTAGGGTTAGGGTACAGGTTAGGTTTACTGTACGGGTTAGGGTTAGGTTTAGGGTTAGGGTTAGGGTTAGGGTTATAGTCCGGGTTACGGTTAGGTTTAAGGTAAGAGTACAGGTTAGGGTTAGTGTTAGTGTTAGTGTTAGGGTTAGGGTTAGTGTTAGGGTTAGTGCACGGATAGGGTTAGGGTTAGGGTTAGGGTACGTGTTAGGGTTAGATTTAGGTTACGAGATAGGGTTAGCGTACGGGTTCAGTTTAGGTTTAGGGTTAACTTTAGGTTACGGGTTAGGGTTAGGGTACTGCTTAGGGTTAAGTTTAGGTGCGGGTTAGGGTTAAGGTTAGCGTTAGGGTTAGGCTTATAGTACGGGTTAGGGTTAGAGTTAGGGTTATGTTTAGGGTTAGAGTACGGGTTAGGGTTAGTGTTAGGGTTAGGTTTAGTGTTAGGGTACGGGTTAGGGGTAGAGTTCGGGTTAGGGTTAGGTTTAGAGTTAGGTTTAGGGTTAGAGTATGGTTTAGGGTTAATGTTAGGTTTAGGGTTAGGGTTAGGGTTAGTGTACGGATAGGGTTAGGGTTAGGGTTAGGGTTAGTGTTAGGTTTAGTTGCGGGTAGGGTTAGTGTTAGGGTTATGGTTATCTTTAGGGTTATAGTACGGGTTAGGGTTAGAGTTAGGGTTAGGTTTAGGTTTAGAGTACGGGTTAGGGTTAGTGTTAGGGTTAGGGTTAGTGTTAGGGTACGGGTTAGGTTAGAGTTCGGGTTAGGGTTAGGTTTAGAGTTAGGGTTAGGGTTATAGTACGGCTTAGGGTTAGTGTCAGGTTTAGGGTTAGGGTTAGGGTTAGTTTTAGGGTACGGTTAGGGTTAGAGTACTGGTTAGGGTTAGTGTTAGGTTTAGGGTTATTGTTAGTGTACGGATAGGGTTAGGGTTAGGGTTAGGGTACGGGTTAGTGTTAGGTTTAGGGTGTCGGTTAGGGTTAGGGTTAGGGTTAGTGTACTGGTTAGGGTTAGGTTTAGGGTCAGGGTTAGGGTTAGGTTTACTGTTAGGGAATGGGTTAGGTTTAGGGTTCGGGTTAGGGTACGGGTTAGTTTGAGGGTTTGGGTACGGGTTAGGGTTATGGTTAAAGTTAGGGTTAGGTTTAGGGAGTAGCTTAGAGTTAGGGTACGGTTAAGGGTTATGGTTAGGCTTAGGTTAAGGGTTAAGTTTAGGGTGCGGTTTAGGGTTAGGTTTAGGGTTCGGGTTAGGGTTAGGGTTAGAGTACGGGTTTGGGTTAGTGTTAGGGTACGTGTTAGGTTTACCTTTTGGGTATGGGTTAGTGTAAGGGATAGGGTTAGGGGTTAGGGTTAGAGTTAGGTTTAGGCTTCGCGGTAGGGTTAGTGTGGGTTAGATTAGGGTTAGGGTTAGGGTTAAGGTTAGGGTTATAATACAGGTTAGGGTTAGAGTTAGGGTTAGGGTATGGGTTAGGTTTAGGCTACGGGTTAGGGTTAGCATACCGGTTAAGACTAGGGTTTGGGTTAGGTTTAGGTTACGGGTTAGGGTTAGCGTACGGGTTAGGGTTAGGATTAGGGTGCGGGTTAGGGTTAGGTTTAGGGTTAGTGTAAGGTTTAGGGTTGGGTTAGGGTCAGGGTTAGGGTTAGGATTAGTGTTAGGGTACGGGTTAGTGTTAGGTTTGGGGTTAGGGTACGGGTTAGTTTTAGGGTTAGGGTACAGGTTAGGGTTATGTTTATGGATATGGTTATGGTTATGGTTAAGGTTAGGGTTAGGGTTAGGGTATGGGTTAGGGTAGATTACGGTTAAGGGTTTTGGTTTGGGTTAGGGTTAGGGTTAAGTTTAGGGTGCGGGTTAGGGTTAGGGTTAGGGTTAGAGTACGGGTTTGGTTAGTGTTAGGGTACGGGTTAAGTTTACCGTTTGGGTACGGGTTAGGGTAAGGGTTAGGGTTAGGGTTAGGAGTTAGGGGTAGGGTTAGTGTTAGGCTATGGGTAGGTTTAGGGTACGGGTTAGGGTTAGGGTTAGGGTTAGGGTAAGAGTTAGGGTTACGGTACGGGTTAGGGTTAAGGTTTTGGTACGGGATAGGGTTAGTGTACATGTTAGGTCTAGGGTTAGGGTTAGGTTTAGTGTTTGGGTTAGGGTTAGGGTTAGGTTTAGGGTTAGGGTACATGTTAGTGTTAGGGTTTGGGTAAGGGTTAGGGTTACGTTTAGGGTTAGGTTACGGGTTAGGTTTAGGGTTAGGGTAAGGGTTAATGTTAGGGTAAGGGTTAGGGTTAGAGTACGCGTTAGGGTTAGTGTTAGGGTTAGGGTTAGTGTACGTATAGGGTTAGTGTACGGGTTAAGTTTAGGGTTAGAGTTAGGCTTAGGTTACGGGTTAGGGTTAGGGTACGGGTTAGGGTTAGGTTAGGGTCAGGTTTAGGGTTAGGGATAGGGTTATGGTACGGGTTAGGTTTAGGGTTGGGTTTAGGGTATGGGTAGTTTAAGGGTTAGGGTACGGGTTAGGGTTACGGTTAAAGTTAGGGTTAGGGTTAGGGTGCAGGTTAGGTTAGGGTACGGTTAAGGGTTATGGTTATGGTTAGGATTAGGGATAAGTTTAGGGTGCGGTTTAGGGTTAGGGTTAGGGTTATAGTACGGGTTTGGGTTAGTGTTAGGGTACGAGTTAGGTATACCATTTGGGTACGGGTTAGGGTTAGGGTTAGGGTAAGGGTTAGGGTTAGGGTTATAGTACGGGTTAGGTTTAGAGTTAGGGTTAGGTTTAGGGTTAGAGTACGGGTTAGTGTTAGTGTTAGGGTTATGGTTAGGGTTAGGTTTAGTGTACGATTAGGGTTTTGGTTAGGGTTAGGGTTTGGGTTAGGGTTAGGTTTAGGGTACGGGCTAGGGTTAGCGTACGGGTTAAATTTTGGGTTAGGGTTAGGTTTAGGTTGCTTGTTATGGTTAGGGTACTGGTTAGGGTTAGGTTTAGGTAAGGGTTAGAGTTACTGTTAGGGTACGGGTTAGGGTTAGGTTTAGTGTCAGGGTTAGCGTTAGGGATAGTGTTATGGTACGGTATATGGTTAGGGTTGGGGTGAGAGTACGGGTTAATTTTAGGGTTCGGGTACGGGTCAGGTTTACGGTTAAGGTTAGGGTTAGGGTTAGGGTATGGGTGAATGTTAGGGTACGGGTTAGGTTTAAGGTTAGGGTTCGGGTTAGGGTTAGTGTACATGTTAGTGTTAGGGTTAGGGTTAGGGTTAGTGTTAGGGTTACGGAACAGGTTAGGGTTAAGGTTACGGTATGGTATAGGGTTAGTGTACGTGTTAGGTCTAGGGTTAGGGTTAGGTTAGTGTGCGGTTTAGGGTTAGGGTTAGGCTACGTGTTAGGGTTAGGGTTTGGGTGCGAGTTAGGGTTACATTTAGGGTTAGGGTACGGGTTAGGGTTAGGTTAGTGTCAGGTTTAGGGTTAGGGATAGGGTTATGGTACGGGTTAGGGTTAGGGTTGGGTTTAGGGTACGGGTAGTTTAAGGGTTAGGGTACGGGTTAGGGTTACGGTTAAAGTTAGGGTTAGGATTAGGGTGCAGGTTAGGTTTAGGGTACGGTTAAGGGTTATGGATATGGTTAGGATTAGGGATAAGTTTAGGGTGCGGTTTAGGGTTAGGGTTAGGGTTATAGTACGGGTTTGGGTTAGTGTTAGGGTACGAGTTAGGTATACCATTTGGGTACGGGTTAGGGTTAGGGTTAGGGTAAGCGTTAGGTTTAGGGTTATAGTACGGGTTAGGTTTAGAGTTAGGGTTAGGTTTAGGGTTAGAGTACGGAATAGGGTTAGTGTTAGGGTTACGGTTAGGGTTAGGTTTAGTGTACGATTAGGGTTTTGGTTAGGGTTAGTGTTCGCGTTAGGGTTAGGTTTAGGGTACGGGCTAGGGTTAGCGTACGGGTTAAATTTTGGGTTAGGGTTAGGTTTAGGTTGCTTGTTATGGTTAGGGTACTGGTTAGGGTTAGGTTTAGGTAAGGGTTAGGGTTACTGTTAGGGTACGGGTTAGGGTTAGGTTTAATGTCAGGGTTAGCGTTAGGGATAGTGTTATGGTACGGTTTATGGTTAGGGTTGGGGTGAGAGTACGGGTTAATTTTAGGGTTAGGGTACGGGTCAGGTTTACCGTTAAGGTTAGGGTTAGGGTTAGGGTATGGGTGAATGTTAGGGTACGGGTTAGGTTTAAGGTTAGGGTTCGGGTTAGGGTTAGTGTATGTGTTAGTGTTAGGGTTAGGGTTAGGGTTAGTGTTAGGGTTACGGAACGGGTTAGGGTTAAATTTACCATATGGTATAGGGTTAGTGTACGTGTTAGTTCTAGGGTTAGGGTTAGGTTATTGTGCGGGTTAGGGTTAGGGTTAGGGTACGTGTTAGGGTTAGGTTTTGGGTGCGGGTTAGGGTTACATTTAGGGTTAGGGTACGGGTTAGGTTTAGGGTTAGGGTAAGTATTAGTGTTCGGGTACGGGTTAGGGATAGAGTATGGGTTAGGGTTAGGTTTAGGGTTAGGGTTAGGTTTAGAGTACGGATTAGTGTTGGTATTAGGGTTAGGGTTAGGGTTAGGGGTCAGGGTAAGAGGGTTAGGCTACGGAATAGTGTTAGAGTACGGGTTAGGGTTAGGTTAAGGGTAAGGGTTAGGGTTAGGGTTATAGTACGGGTTAGGGTTAGAGTAAGGTTTACGTTTAGGGTTAGAGTACGGGTTAGGGTTAGTGTTAGCTTTAGGGTTAGGGTTATGTTTAGTGTACGGATAGGGTTAGGGTTAGGGTACGGGTTAGGTTTAGGTTTAGTTGAGGGTTAGGGTTAGGATTAGGGTTAGGGTACGGGTTAGGTTTAGGTTTAGGGTCAGGGTTAGCATTAGGGATAGGGTTATGGTACGGGTTAGGGTTAGGGTTGGGGTTAGGGTACGGGTTAGTTTTCGGGTTAGGGTACGGGTCAGGGTTATGGTTAATATTAGGGTTAGGTTTACGATATGGGTGAGTGTTAGGGTACGGGTTAGGTTTAAGGTTAGGTTTCGTCTTAGGGTTAGTGTACGGGTTAGGGTTAGGATTACGGTTAGGGTTAGGGTTAGGGTTAGTGTTAGGGTTACGGTATGGGTTAGGGTTAAGGTTCCGGTAAGGGATAGGGTTAGTGTACATGTTAGGTCTAGGGTTACGGTTAGGTTTAGAGTGCGGGTTAGGGTTAGAGTTAGGGTACTTGTTAGCTTTAGTGTTTGGGTACGGGTTAAGGTTACGTTTAGGGTTAGGGTATGGGTTAGGTTTAGGGTTAGGGTAAGGGTTAGTTAGGGTACGGGTTAGTGTTAGAGTACGGGTTAGTTTTAGGTTTATGGTTAGGGTTAGGGTTAGTGTTAGGGTTAGGGTTAGTGTTAGTGTATGGATAGGGTTAGGGTTAGGGTTATGGTACGGGTTAGGGTTAGGTTTAGGGTGCCGGTTAGGGTTAGGGTTAGGATTGGTGTACTGGTTAGGGTTAGGTTTAGGGTCAGAGTTAGGGTTAGGATTACTGTTAGGGTATGGGTTAGGGTTAGGGTTCGGGTTAGGGTACGGGTTAGTTTTAGGGTTAGGGTACGGGTTAGGGATACGGTTAAATTTTGAGTTAGGGTTTGGAGTTAGGGTACGGTTAAGGGTTATGGTTAGGCTTAGGGTTAGGGTTAAGTTTAGGGTGCAGTTTAGGGTTAGGGGTAGGTTTAGGGTTAGGGTTAGAGTACGGGTTTGGGTTAGGTTTAGTGTAAGGGTTAGGTTTAGGGTCAGTGTTAGCATTAGGGTACGAGTTAGGGTTAGGTTTAGCGTTAGGGTTAGGGTTAGGGTTAGGGTACGGGTTAGGTTTACTTTACCGCTTAGTGTTAGGTTTAGGGTTAGGTTTAGGGTTAGGGTTATAGTCCGGGTTAGGGTTAGGTTTAGGGTTAGAGTACGGGTTAGGGTTAGTGTTAGTGTTAGGTTTAGGGTTAGGGTTAGTGTACGGATAGGGTTAGGGTTAGGGTTAGGGTACGGGTTAGGTTTAGGTTTAGGGTACGAGATAGGGTTAGCGTACGGGTTAAGTTTTGGGTTAGGGTTAGGTTTAGGTTACGGGTTAGGGTTAGGGTACGGGTTAGGGTTAAGTTTATGTGTGGGTTAGGGTTAGGGTTAGGGTTAGGGTTAAGTTTAGGTTTAGGGTGCGGGTTAGGGTTAGGGTTAGGTTTAGCGCTAGTGTATGGGTTAGGGTTACTTTTAGGGTTTGGGTACGGGTTAGGGTTAGGGTTAGGTTACGGGATAGGGTTGGGTACGGGTTAGGTCAAGGGATAGGTTTAAGTTTAGGGTACAGGTTAGGGTTAGGGATGGTTTAGGGTTAGGGTTAGGGTACGGGTTAGGGTTAGGGTCAGTGTCAGGGTTAAGGTTAGGGTTAGGGTTAGGGTTAGGGTACAGGTTAGGTTTACTCTACGGGTTAGGGTTAGGTTTAGGGTTAGGGTTAGGGTTAGGGTTATAGTCCGGGTTACGGTTAGGTTTAAGGTAAGAGTACAGGTTAGGGTTAGTGTTAGTGTTAGTGTTAGGGTTAGGGTTAGTGTTAGGGTTAGTGCACGGATAGGGTTAGGGTTAGGGTTAGGGTACGTGTTAGGGTTAGATTTAGGTTACGAGATAGGGTTAGCGTACGGGTTCAGTTTAGGTTTAGGGTTAACTTTAGGTTACGGGTTAGGGTTAGGGTACTGCTTAGGGTTAAGTTTAGGTGCGGGTTAGGGTTAAGGTTAGCGTTAGGGTTAGGCTTATAGTACGGGTTAGGGTTAGAGTTAGGGTTATGTTTAGGGTTAGAGTACGGGTTAGGGTTAGTGTTAGGGTTAGGTTTAGTGTTAGGGTACGGGTTAGGGGTAGAGTTCGGGTTAGGGTTAGGTTTAGAGTTAGGTTTAGGGTTAGAGTATGGTTTAGGGTTAATGTTAGGTTTAGGGTTAGGGTTAGGGTTAGTGTACGGATAGGGTTAGGGTTAGGGTTAGGGTTAGTGTTAGGTTTAGTTGCGGGTAGGGTTAGTGTTAGGGTTATGGTTATCTTTAGGGTTATAGTACGGGTTAGGGTTAGAGTTAGGGTTAGGTTTAGGTTTAGAGTACGGGTTAGGGTTAGTGTTAGGGTTAGGGTTAGTGTTAGGGTACGGGTTAGGTTAGAGTTCGGGTTAGGGTTAGGTTTAGAGTTAGGGTTAGGGTTATAGTACGGCTTAGGGTTAGTGTCAGGTTTAGGGTTAGGGTTAGGGTTAGTTTTAGGGTACGGTTAGGGTTAGAGTACTGGTTAGGGTTAGTGTTAGGTTTAGGGTTATTGTTAGTGTACGGATAGGGTTAGGGTTAGGGTTAGGGTACGGGTTAGTGTTAGGTTTAGGGTGTCGGTTAGGGTTAGGGTTAGGGTTAGTGTACTGGTTAGGGTTAGGTTTAGGGTCAGGGTTAGGGTTAGGTTTACTGTTAGGGAATGGGTTAGGTTTAGGGTTCGGGTTAGGGTACGGGTTAGTTTGAGGGTTTGGGTACGGGTTAGGGTTATGGTTAAAGTTAGGGTTAGGTTTAGGGAGTAGCTTAGAGTTAGGGTACGGTTAAGGGTTATGGTTAGGCTTAGGTTAAGGGTTAAGTTTAGGGTGCGGTTTAGGGTTAGGTTTAGGGTTCGGGTTAGGGTTAGGGTTAGAGTACGGGTTTGGGTTAGTGTTAGGGTACGTGTTAGGTTTACCTTTTGGGTATGGGTTAGTGTAAGGGATAGGGTTAGGGGTTAGGGTTAGAGTTAGGTTTAGGCTTCGCGGTAGGGTTAGTGTGGGTTAGATTAGGGTTAGGGTTAGGGTTAAGGTTAGGGTTATAATACAGGTTAGGGTTAGAGTTAGGGTTAGGGTATGGGTTAGGTTTAGGCTACGGGTTAGGGTTAGCATACCGGTTAAGACTAGGGTTTGGGTTAGGTTTAGGTTACGGGTTAGGGTTAGCGTACGGGTTAGGGTTAGGATTAGGGTGCGGGTTAGGGTTAGGTTTAGGGTTAGTGTAAGGTTTAGGGTTAGGTTAGGGTCAGGGTTAGGGTTAGGATTAGTGTTAGGGTACGGGTTAGTGTTAGGTTTGGGGTTAGGGTACGGGTTAGTTTTAGGGTTAGGGTACAGGTTAGGGTTATGTTTATGGATATGGTTATGGTTATGGTTAAGGTTAGGGTTAGGGTTAGGGTATGGGTTAGGGTAGATTACGGTTAAGGGTTTTGGTTTGGGTTAGGGTTAGGGTTAAGTTTAGGGTGCGGGTTAGGGTTAGGGTTAGGGTTAGAGTACGGGTTTGGTTAGTGTTAGGGTACGGGTTAAGTTTACCGTTTGGGTACGGGTTAGGGTAAGGGTTAGGGTTAGGGTTAGGAGTTAGGGGTAGGGTTAGTGTTAGGCTATGGGTAGGTTTAGGGTACGGGTTAGGGTTAGGGTTAGGGTTAGGGTAAGAGTTAGGGTTACGGTACGGGTTAGGGTTAAGGTTTTGGTACGGGATAGGGTTAGTGTACATGTTAGGTCTAGGGTTAGGGTTAGGTTTAGTGTTTGGGTTAGGGTTAGGGTTAGGTTTAGGGTTAGGGTACATGTTAGTGTTAGGGTTTGGGTAAGGGTTAGGGTTACGTTTAGGGTTAGGTTACGGGTTAGGTTTAGGGTTAGGGTAAGGGTTAATGTTAGGGTAAGGGTTAGGGTTAGAGTACGCGTTAGGGTTAGTGTTAGGGTTAGGGTTAGTGTACGTATAGGGTTAGTGTACGGGTTAAGTTTAGGGTTAGAGTTAGGCTTAGGTTACGGGTTAGGGTTAGGGTACGGGTTAGGGTTAGGTTAGGGTCAGGTTTAGGGTTAGGGATAGGGTTATGGTACGGGTTAGGTTTAGGGTTGGGTTTAGGGTATGGGTAGTTTAAGGGTTAGGGTACGGGTTAAGGTTACGGTTAAAGTTAGGGTTAGGGTTAGGGTGCAGGTTAGGTTAGGGTACGGTTAAGGGTTATGGTTATGGTTAGGATTAGGGATAAGTTTAGGGTGCGGTTTAGGGTTAGGGTTAGGGTTATAGTACGGGTTTGGGTTAGTGTTAGGGTACGAGTTAGGTATACCATTTGGGTACGGGTTAGGGTTAGGGTAAGGGTTAGGGTTAGGGTTATAGTACGGGTTAGGTTTAGAGTTAGGGTTAGGTTTAGGGTTAGAGTACGGGTTAGTGTTAGTGTTAGGGTTATGGTTAGGGTTAGGTTTAGTGTACGATTAGGGTTTTGGTTAGGGTTAGGGTTTGGGTTAGGGTTAGGTTTAGGGTACGGGCTAGGGTTAGCGTACGGGTTAAATTTTGGGTTAGGGTTAGGTTTAGGTTGCTTGTTATGGTTAGGGTACTGGTTAGGGTTAGGTTTAGGTAAGGGTTAGAGTTACTGTTAGGGTACGGGTTAGGGTTAGGTTTAGTGTCAGGGTTAGCGTTAGGGATAGTGTTATGGTACGGTATATGTTTAGGGTTGGGGTGAGAGTACGGGTTAATTTTAGGGTTCGGGTACGGGTCAGGTTTACGGTTAAGGTTAGGGTTAGGGTTAGGGTATGGGTGAATGTTAGGGTACGGGTTAGGTTTAAGGTTAGGGTTCGGGTTAGGGTTAGTGTACATGTTAGTGTTAGGGTTAGGGTTAGGGTTAGTGTTAGGGTTACGGAACAGGTTAGGGTTAAGGTTACGGTATGGTATAGGGTTAGTGTACGTGTTAGGTCTAGGGTTAGGGTTAGGTTAGTGTGCGGTTTAGGGTTAGGGTTAGGCTACGTGTTAGGGTTAGGGTTTGGGTGCGAGTTAGGGTTACATTTAGGGTTAGGGTACGGGTTAGGGTTAGGTTAGTGTCAGGTTTAGGGTTAGGGATAGGGTTATGGTACGGGTTAGGGTTAGGGTTGGGTTTAGGGTACGGGTAGTTTAAGGGTTAGGGTACGGGTTAGGGTTACGGTTAAAGTTAGGGTTAGGTTTAGGGTGCAGGTTAGGTTTAGGGTATGGTTAAGGGTTATGGTTATGTTAGGATTAGGGATAAGTTTAGGGTGCGGTTTAGGGTTAGGGTTAGGGTTATAGTACGGGTTTGGGTTAGTGTTAGGGTACGAGTTAGGTATACCATTTGGGTACGGGTTAGGGTTAGGGTTAGGGTAAGGTTTAGGTTTAGGGTTATAGTACGGGTTAGGTTTAGAGTTAGGGTTAGGTTTAGGGTTAGAGTACGGATTAGGGTTAGTGTTAGGGTTACGGTTAGGGTTAGGTTTAGTGTACGATTAGGGTTTTGGTTAGGGTTAGTGTTCGCGTTAGGGTTAGGTTTAGGGTACGGGCTAGGGTTAGCGTACGGGTTAAATTTTGGGTTAGGGTTAGGTTTAGGTTGCTTGTTATGGTTAGGGTACTGGTTAGGGTTAGGTTTAGGTAAGGGTTAGGGTTACTGTTAGGGTACGGGTTAGGGTTAGGTTTAGTGTCAGGGTTAGCGTTAGGGATAGTGTTATGGTACGGTTTATGGTTAGGGTTGGGGTGAGAGTACGGGTTAATTTTAGGGTTAGGGTACGGGTCAGGTTTACGGTTAAGGTTAGGGTTAGGGTTAGGGTATGGGTGAATGTTAGGGTACGGGTTAGGTTTAAGGTTAGGGTTCGGGTTAGGGTTAGTGTACATGTTAGTGTTAGGGTTAGGGTTAGGGTTAGTGTTAGGGTTACGGAACGTGTTAGGGTTAAGGTTACGGTATGGTATAGGGTTAGTGTACGTGTTAGGTCTAGGGTTAGGGTTAGGTTAGTGTGCGGGTTAGGGTTAGGGTACGTGTTAGGGTTAGGTTTTGGGTGCGGGTTAGGGTTACATTTAGGGTTAGGGTACGGGTTAGGTTTAGGGTTAGGGTAAGGATTAGTGTTCGGGTACGGGTTAGGGATAGAGTATGGGTTAGGGTTAGGTTTAGGGTTAGGGTTAGTTTTAGAGTATGGATTAGTGTTGGTATTAGTGTTAGGGTAAGTGTTAGGGTTAGGGTTAGGGTTAGGGGTCAGGGTAAGAGGGTTAGGCTACGGGATAGTGTTAGAGTACGGGTTAGGGTTAGGTTAAGGGTAAGCGTTAGGGTTAGGGTTATAGTACGGGTTAGGGTTAGAGTAAGGTTTACGTTTAGGGTTAGAGTACGGGTTAGGGTTAGTGTTAGCTTTAGGGTTAGGGTTATGTTTAGTGTACGGATAGGGTTAGGGTTAGGGTTCGGGTTAGGTTTAGGTTTAGTTGAGGGTTAGGGTTAGTATTAGGGTTAGGGTACGGGTTAGGTTTAGGTTTAGGATCAGGGTTAGCATTAGGGATAGGGTTATGGTATGGGTTAGGGTTGGGGTTAGGGTACGGGTTAGTTTTCGGGTTAGGGTACGGGTCAGGATTATGGTTAATATTAGGGTTAGGTTTACGATATGGGTGAGTGTTAGGGTACGGGTTAGGTTTAAGGTTAGGTTTCGGGTTAGGGTTAGTGTACGGGTTACGGTTAGGGTTACGGTTAGGGTTAGGGTTAGGGTTAGGGTTAGTGTTAGGGTTACGGTATGGGTTAGGGTTAAGGTTCCGGTAAGGGATAGGGTTAGTGTACGTGTTAGGTCTAGGGTTACGGTTAGGTTTAGAGTGCGGGTTAGGGTTAGAGTTAGGGTACTTGTTAGCTTTAGTGTTTGGGTACGGGTTAAGGTTATGTTTAGGGTTAGGGTATGGGTTAGGTTTAGGGTTAGGGTAAGGGTTAGTGTTAGGGTACGGGTTAGGGTTAGAGTACGGGTTAGTTTTAGGTTTATGGTTAGGGTTAGGGTTAGAGTTCGGGTTAGGGTTACCGTTAGGGTTAGGGTTAGTGTTAGTGTATGGATAGGGTTAGGGTTAGGGTTATGGTACGGGTTAGGGTTAGGTTTAGGGTGCTGGTTAGGGTTAGGGTTAGGATTGGTGTACTGGTTAGGGTTAGGTTTAGGGTCAGAGTTAGGGTTAGGATTACTGTTAGGGTATGGGTTAGGGTTAGGGTTCGGGTTAGGGTACGGGTTAGTTTTAGGGTTAGGGTACGGGTTAGGGTTACGGTTAAATTTTGAGTTAGGGTTTGGGTGTGGGTTGGAGTTAGGGTATGGTTAAGGTTATGGTTAGACTTAGGGTTAGGGTTAAGTTTAGGGTGCAGTTTAGGGTTAGGGGTAGGTTTAGGGTTAGGGTTAGAGTACGGGTTTGGGTTAGGTTTAGTGTAAGGGTTATGTTTAGGGTCAGTGTTAGCGTTAGGGTACGAGTTAGGGTTAGGTTTAGCGATAGGGTTAGGGTTAGGGTTAGGTTTAGGTTTAGGGTCAGGGTTAGAGTTAGGGTTAGTGTTAGGGTATGGGTTACTTTTAGGGTTGGGGTTAGGGTACAGGTTAGTTTTAGGGTTAGGGTACCGGTTAGAGTTACGGGTAAATTTAGGGATAGGGTTAGGGGTGTGGGTTAGGGTTAGGGTACGGTTAAGGGTTATGTTTAGGGTTAGAGTTAGTGTTAAGTTTAGGGTGCGGTTTAGGGTTAGGGTTAGGGTTAGTGTTAGAGTACGGGTTTGGGTTAGTTCTAGGGTACGGGTTAGGTTTACCATTTGGGTATGGGTTAGATTAAGGTTTAGGGTTAGTGTTAGGGTTAGGGGTTAGGGTTAGAGTTAGGGGTAGAGTTAGGGTTAGGCTATGGGATAGGGTTAGAGTCGGGTTAAGGTTAGGATTAGGGTTTGGGTTAGGGTTATAGTATGGGTAAGGGTTAGTGTTAGGGTTAGGGTTACTGTAAGGGTACTGGTTAGGGTTAGAGTTCGGGTTAGGGATAGGTTTAGGGTTAGGGTTAGGGTTAGAGTACGGTTTAGGGTTAGTGTTAGGTTTAGGGTTAGGGTTAGGGTTAGTGTACGTATACGTATAGGGTTAGGGTTAGGGTTAGGGTTAGGTTTAGGGTACGGGATAGGGTAGCGTACGTGTTAAGTTTAGGGTTAGTGTTAGGTTTAGGTTACGGGTTAGGGTTAGGTTACGGGTTAGGGTTAGGTATAGGTGAGGGTTAGGGTTAGGGTTAGGGATAGGGTACGGGTTAGGTTTAGGGTTGAGGTTAGGGTACGGGTTAATTTTAGGGTTAGTGTACGGGTCAGGGTTACGGTTAAGGTTAGGGTTATTGTTAGGGTATGGGTTAGGGTAAGGTACGGGTAAGGGTTATGTTTAGGGTTAGGGTTAGGTTTAGGTTTAGGGTGCGGGTTAGGGTTAGGTTTAGGGTGCGGGTTAGTGCTAGGTTATGGGTTAGGGTTACTGTTAGGTTTTGGGTACGGTTTAGGGTTACGGTTAGGTTACGGGATAGGGTTGGGTACGGGTTAGGCCAAGGGATAAGGTTAGGTTTAGGGTAAACGTTAGGGTTAGGGATGGTTTACGGTTAGGGTTAGGGTATGGGTTAGGCTTAGGGTACGGGTTAGGGTTAGGGTTAGTGTCAGGGTTAGTATTAGTGTTAGGGTTAGGGTACGGGTTAGGTTTACTGTACCGCTTAGGGTTAGGTTTAGGGTTAGTTTTAGGGTTAGGGTTATAGTCCGGGTTAGGGTTAGGTTTAGGGTTAGAGTACAGGTTAGGGTTAGTGTTAGTGTTAGGTTTAGGGTTAGGGTTAGTGTACGGATAGGGTTAGGGTTAGGGTTAGGTTACGGGTTAGGTTTAGGTTTAGGGTATGAGATACGGTTAGCGTACGGGTTAAGTTTAGGGTTAGGGTTAGGTTTAGGTTGCCAGTTAGGGTTAGGGTACGGGTTAGGGTTAGGTTTAGGTGCGGGTTAGGGTTAGGGTTAGGGTTAGGGTTAGGGTTATAGTACGGGTTAGGGTTAGAGTAAGGTTTACGTTTAGGGTTAGAGTACGGGTTAGGGTTAGTGTTAGGGTTAGTGTTAGGGTACGGGTTAGGGTTAGAATTTGGGTTAGGGTGAGGTTTAGGGTTAGGGTTTGGGTTATAGTACGGTTTAAGGTTAGTGTTAGGTTTAGGGATAGGGTTAGGGTTAGTGTACGGATAGGGTTAGGGTTAGGGTACGGGTTAGGGTTAGGTTTAGTGCGCGATAGGGTTAACGTACGGGATAAGTTTAGGGTTAGGGTTAGGTTTAGGTTATGGGTTAGGGTTAGGGTAAGGGTTAGGGTTATGTTTAGGTGCGGGTTAGGGTGAGGGTTAAGGTTAGGGTATGGGTAAGGGTTAGGTTTAGGTCAGGGTTAGGGTTAGAGATAGAGTTATGGTACGGGTTAGGGTTAGGGTTTTGGTTAGGGTACGGGTTAGTTTTAGGTTTGGTTACGGGATAGGTTTAGGGTACGGTTTAGGGTTAGGGTCAGGGTTAGCGTTAGGGTACGAGTTAGGTTTAGGGTTAGGGTACAGGTTATGGTTAGGGTTATGTTACGGGTTAGGGTTACAGTACTGGTTAGGGTTAGGGTGAGGGTTACGATTAGGGTTACAGTACGGTTATGGGTATGGTTAGTGTTAGGGTTAGGGTACGGGTTACGGTTAGTGTTAGGGTTAGGGAAAGGGTTAGGTTTAGGGTTAGGGAACAGGTTAGGGTTAGGTATAGGTATAGAGTACGGGGTAGGGTTAGTTTTAGGTTTAGGATTAGGGTTAATGTACCTGTTAGTCTTAGGGATAGGTTTAGGGTTAGGTTAGGGGTTAGGGTTAGGTTTACTGTACAGGATAGGTTTAGCATACAGGTTAAGTTTAGGGTTACGGTTAGGTTTAGGTTACGGGTTAGGGTTAGAGTACGGGTTAGGGTTAGGTTTAGGGTGCGGGTTAGGGTTAGGGTTAGTGTACGGGTTAGGGTTAGGTTTAGGGTCAGGGTTAGGGTTAGGTCTAGTGTTAGGGCATGGGTTAGGGATAGGGTTGGGGTTAGGGTAAAGGTTAGTTTTATGGTTAGGGTATGAGTTAGGGTTACGGTTAAAGTTAGGGATAGGTTTAGGGTGTGGGATAGGGTTAGGGTACTGTTAAGGGTTACGGTTAGTGTTAGGATTAGGGTTAAGTTTAGGGTGCGGTTTAGGGTTAGGGTTAGGGTTAGGGTTATGGTATGGGTTAGTTTTAGGGTTAGGGTAAGGGTAAGGGTTACGGTTAAATTTAGGGTTAGGTTAGGGTGTGGCTTAGAGTTAGGGTACGGTTAAGGGTTATGGTTAGGCTTAGGTTTAGGGTTAAGTTTAGGGTGTGGTTTAGGGTTAGGGTTAGGGTTAGGGTTAGGGTTAGGGTTAGAGTACGGGTTTCGGTTAGTGTTAGGGTACGGGTTAGGTTTACCGTTTGGGTACGGGTTAGGGTAAGGGATAGGGTTAGGTGTTAGGGTTAGAGTTAGGGGTAAGCTACGGGATAGGTTTAGAGTACGGGTTAGTATTAGGGTTCGGGTTAGGGTTAGGGTTAGGTTTAGGGTTATAGTACGGGTTAGGGTTAGAGTTAGGGTTAGGGTACTGGTTAGGTTTAGGGTACGGGTTAGGTTTTGGATTATGGTCAGGGTTAGGGTTAGATTTAGTTTACGAGTTATGGTTAGGGTTAGGGTTCGGGTTAGGATTAGGGTTATGGTACGGATTAGGGTTACATTACGGGTTAGTGTTACGGTGAGGGTTAGGGTTAGGGTTAGAGTACGGGTTAGGGTTAGTGTTAGGGTTAGGTTAGGGTTAGGGTTAGAGTTAGGAATATAGTACGGGTTAGGTTTAGAGTTAGGGTTAGGTTTAGGGTTAGAGTACGGGTTAGGGTTAGTGTTAGGGTTAGGGTTAGTGTTAGGGTATGGGTTAGGGTTAGAGTCAGGTTAGGGTTATGTTTAGGGTTAGGGTTAGGGTTAGAGTATGGTTTAGGGTTAGTGTTAGATTTAGGGTTAGGGTAGGGTTAGTGTACAGATAGGGTTGGGTTAGCTTTAGGGTTAGGGTACGGGTTAGGATTAACTTTAGGGTACGGGATAGGGTTAGCGTGCGGGTTAATTTTAGGGTTAGGGTTAGGTTTAGGTTACGGGTTAGGGTTAGGGTAAGGGTTGGGGTTAGGTATAGGTGAGTGTTAGGGTTAGGGTTAGGGTTAGGGTACAGGTTAGGTTTAGGTTTGTGGTTAGGGTACGGGTTAGTTTTAAGGTTAGGGTACGGGTCAGGGTTACGGTTAAGGTTAGGGTTAGGGTTAGGGTATGTAGTAGGGTTAGGGTAAGGCTAAGGGTTATGTTTAGGGTTAGGGTTAGGTTTAGGTTTACGGTACAGGTTAGGGTTAGGGTTATGGTTTGCACTAGGGTATGGGTTAGGGTTACTGTTAGGTTTTGGGTACGGGTTAGGCTTAGGGTTAGGTTAGGGGATAGTGTTGGTTACGGGTTACTTCAAGGGATAGGGTTAGGTTTAGGTACGGGTTAGGGATAGGGATGGTTTAGCGTTAGGGTTAGGATCAGGGCTGGGTTAGGGTTAGGTTTAGGGAACGGGTTAGGTTTACTGTACGGGTTAGCGTTAGGTTTAGGGTTATGGTAGGGCTAGGGTTATAGTCCGCGTTAGGGTTAGGTTTAGGGTTAGAGTACGGGTTATGGTTAGTGTTAGTGTTAGGGTTAGTGTTAGGGTTAGTGTCCGGATAGGGTTAGGGTTTGGGTTAGGGTACGGGTTAGGGTTGGGTTTAGGGTACGAGATAGGGTTAGCGTACGGGTTAAGTTTAGGGTTAGGGTTAGGTTTAGGTTACGGGTTAGGGTTAGGGTACAGGTTGGTGTTAGGTTTAGGTGCGGGTAGGGTTAGTGTTAGGGTTAGGGTTATGGTTAGTGTTATAGTACGGGTTAGGGTTAGAGTTAGGGTTAGGTTTAGGGTTAGAGTACGGGTTAGGGTTAGTGTTAGGGTTAGGTTTAGCGTTAGTGTACGGGTTAGGGTTAGAGTTCGGGTTATGGTTATGTTTAGATTTAGGGTTAGGGTTAGAGTACGGGTTAGGGTTAGGTTTTTGGTTAGGGTTAGGGTTAGAGTACGGGTTAGGGTTAGTGTTAGGGTTAGGGTTAGGGTTAGTGTACGGATAGGGTTAGGGTTAGGGTTAGGGTACGGGTTAAGGTTAGGTTTAGGGTGCTGGTTAGGTTTAGGGTTAGGGTTAGTGTACTGGTTAGGGTTAGATTTAGGGTCAGGGTTAGGCTTAGGGTTACTGTTAGGGTATGGGTTAGGGTTAGGGTTTGGGTTAGGGTACGGGTTAGTTTTAGGGTTAGGGTTTGGGTTAGGGTTATGGTTAAATTTAGGGTTAGGGTTAGGGTGTGGCTTAGAGTTAGGGTACGGTTAAGGGTTATGTTTAGGCTTAGGTTTAGGGTTAAGTTTAGGGTGCGGTTTAGGCTTAGGGTTAGGGTTAAGGTTAGAGTACAGGTTTGGGGTAGTGTTAGGGTACGGGTTAGGTTTACTGTTTGGGTAAGTGTTAGGGTAAGGGATAGGGTTAGGTGTTAGTGTTAGAGGTAGGGTTAGGCTATGGCATTGGGTTAGAGTACGGGTTAGTATTAGGTGTAGGGTTAGGGTTAGGGTTAGGGTTATAGTACGAGTTAGGGTTAGAGTTAGGGTTAGGGTACGGGTTAGGTTTAGGGTTCGGGTTAGGGTTTGGGTTATGGTCAGGGTTAGGGTTAGATTTAGTTTACGAGTTAGGGTTAGGGTTAAGGTTCGGTTTAGGCTTAGGGTTATGGTACGGATTAGGGTTACAGTACGGGTTAGTGTTACGGTGAGGGTAGGGTTAAGGTTAGAGTACGGGTTAGGGTTAGTGTTAGGGTTAGGTTAGGGTTAGGTTTATGGTTAGGGTTAGGTTTAGAGTACGGGGTAGGGTTAGTGTTAGGGTTAGGGTTAAGGTTATTGTACGGGTTAGACTTAGGGTTAGGTTTAGGGTTAGCATAAGAGTTAGGGTTAGGTTTAGGGTACGGGATAGGGTTAGCGTACCGGTTAAGTTTAGGGTTAGGGTTAGGTTTAGGTTACGGGTTAGTGTTAGGGTACGGGTTAGGGTTAGGTTTAGGATGCGGGTTAGGGTTAGGGTTCGAGTTATGTAAGGTTTAGGGTTAGGTTTAGGGTCAGGGTTAGGGTTAGGATTAGTGTTAGGGTACGGTTTAGGGTTAGTGTTGGGGTAAGTGTACAGATATTGTTAGGGTTAGGGTTAGGGTTAGTGTTGGGTTAGGGTTAGGTTTAGGGTACGGGATAGGTTTAGTGTTCAGGTTAAGTTTAGGGTTAGGGTTACATTTAGGTTACGGGTTAGGTTAGGGTACTGGTTAGGGTTAGGTTTACGTGCGGATTAGGGTTAGGTTTGGGGTTAGGGTACGGGTTAGTTTTAGGGTTAGGGTACTGGTTAGGGTTACGGTTAAGGTTAAGGTTAGTGTTAGGGTATGGGTTAGGGTTAGGATATGGGTAAGGGTTATGGTTAGTGTTAGGGTTAGGTTTAGGTTTAGGGTGCGGTTTAGGATTAGGTTTAGGGTTAGGGTTAGCACAAGGGAATGGGTTAGGGTTACTGTTAGGGTTTGGGTATGGGTTAGGGTTAGGGTTAGGTTACAAGATGGGGTTGGGTATGGGTTAGATCAAGGGTTAGGGTTAGGTTTAGGGTAAGGGTTAGGGTTAGGGTTAGGTTTAGGATTAGGGTTAGGGTATGGGTTACGTTTAGGGTACGGGTTAGGTTTAGGGTCAAGGTTAGGGTTAGGGTATGAGTTAGGGTTAGTGTTAGGTTTAGGGTACGCTTAGGGATTGGTTTAGGGTTAGGGCACGGGTTAGGTTTAGGGTACGGGTTAGGGTTAGGTCAGGGTTAGGGTTAGGCTATGAGTTAGGGTTAGGGTTAGGGTCCGGGTTAGAGTTAGGGTTATTTTACGGGTTAGGGTTACAGTACGGGTTAGGGTTAGGGTGAGGGTTAGGGTTAGGGTTAGAGTACAGTTAGGGTAAGGGTTAGGGTTAGGGTTAGAGTAAGGTTTAGGGTTAGTGTTAGGGTTACGGAAAGGTTTAGGTTTAGGGTTCGGGTACGGGTTAGGGTTAGGGTTAGTGTCAGGGTTAGGGTTAGGGTTAGGGTACGAGTTAGTGTTAGGGTGAGGTTTAGGGTATGGGTTAGAGTACGGTTAGGGTTAGGGTTAGGGTTAGAGTACGGGATAGGATTAGTGTTAGGGTTACAGTTAGGGTTAAGGTTAGGGTAAGGTTAGGGGTTAGGGTTAGGGTTAGGGTTAGGGTTAGGGTTAGGGTTAGAGTATGGGGTAGGGTTAGGGTTAGGGTTAGGGTTAGGGTTAGGGTATGGGTTAGGCTTAGGGTACGGGTTAGGGTTAGGGTTAGGATCAGGTTTAGGGTTAGGGTTAGGGTTAGGGTACGGGTTAGGTTTAGGTTTAGGGTACGGGTTAGGGTTACGCTTAGGGTTAGGGTACGGGTTAGGTTTAGGGTACGGGTTAGGGTTAGGGTTAGGGTCAGGGTTAGGGTTAGGGTTAGGGTACGAATTAGGGTTAGGGTTAGGGTACGGGTTAGGGTTAGGGTTATGGTACGGGGTTGGTTTACAGTACGGGTTAGGGTTAGGGTGAGGTTTAGGGTTAGGGTTAGAATATGGTTAGGGTTAGGGTTAGGGTTAGGGTTAGAGTACAGGATAGGGTTAGTGTTAGGGTTAGGGTTAGGGTTAGTGTTAGGGTACGGGTTAGGGTTAGTGTTAGAGTACAGGGTAGGGTTAGTGTTAGGGTTAGGGTTAGGGTTAGTGTTAGGATACGGGTTATGGTTAGGGTTAGTGTTAGTATTAGAGTTCGGGGTAGGGTTAGTTTTAGGGTTAGGGTTAGGTTTAGAGTACGGGTTTGTGTTAGTGTTAGGTTACAAGTTAGTTTTACTGTTTGGGTACGGGTTAGGGTAAGGGTTAGGATTAGGGTACGTGTAGGGTTAGGGTTTGGGGACGGGTTAGGTTTACGTTTAGGGATAGGGTACGGGTTAGGTTTAGGGTTAGGGTAAATGTTAGTGTTAGGGTACGGGATAGGGTTAGAGTACAGGATAGGGTTAGGTTTAGGTTTAGGGTTAGGGTTAGAGTACGGGTTAGGATTAGTGTTAGTGTTAGGGTTAGGGTTAATGTACGGATAGTGTTAGGGTTAGGGTTAGGGTTAGGGTACGAGTTAGGGTTAGGTTTAGGGTACGGAATACGGTTAGTGCACGGGTTAAGTTTAGGTTTAGGGTTAGGTTTATGTGATGGGTTAGGGATAGGGTATGGGTTAGGTTTAGGTTTAGGTGCGGGTTACGGTTAGGGTACGGTTTAGGGTCAGGTTTAGGTGAGGGTTAGGGTTAGGGTTAGGATTAGGTTACGGGTTAGGGTCAGGTTTAGGGTCAGGGTTAGGGTTAGAGTTAGGGTACAAATTAGGGTTAGTGTTAGGGTACGGGTTAGGGTTAGGGTTATGGTACGGGTTAGGGTTACAGTACGGGTTAGGGTTAGGGTGAGGGTATCGGTTAGGGTAGAGTACGGTTAGGGTTAGGGTTAGGGTTAGGGTTAGAGTACGTGTTAGCGTTAGTGTTAGGTTTAGGGTTAGGGTTAGGTTTAGGGTTAGGGTACGGGTTAGGGTTAGGGTTAGTGTTAGAGTACGGGGTAGGGTTAGTGTTAGGGTATGGGGTTAGATTACGGGGTAGGCTTAGGGTTAAGTTTAGTGTTAGGATACGGATTATGTTTAGGTTTAGGGTACGGGATAGTGTTTGCATACGTTTTAAGTTTAGGGTTAGGGTTAGGTTTAGGTTACGGTTTAGGGTTAGGGTTCGGGTTAGGGTTAGGTTTAGGGTCAGGGTTTTCTGTTAGGGTTAGTGTTAGGGTACGGGTTAGGGTTAGGGTTTGGATACGGGTTAGGGTTAGGGTACAGGTTAGGGTTAGGGTTAGGATTAGGGTAAGGTTTAGGGTTAGGGTACGGGTTAGGTTTAGGGTTAGTGTTAGAGTACGGGGTAGTGTTAGTGTTAGGGTTAGGGTTAGGGTTAGATTGCGGGGTAGGCTTAGGGTTAGGTTTAGGGTTAGGATACGGGTTATGTTTAGGTTTAGGGTACGGGATAGTGTTTGCATACGTTTTAAGTTTAGGGTTATGGTTAGGTTTAGGTTACGGGTTAGGGTTAGGATTTGGGTTAGGGTTAGGTTTAGGGTCAGGGTTTGGGTTAGGGTTAGTGTTAGGGTACGGGTTAGGGTTAGGTTTGCGGTTAGGGTTAAGTTACGGTTAAGCGTTATGGTTTGGGTTAGGTGTAGGGTTAAGTTTAGGGTGCGGGTTAGGGTTAGGGTTAGGGTTAGAGTACGGTTTTCGGTTAGTGTTAGGGTACGGGTTGTGTTTACCGTTTGGGTATGGGTTAGGGTAGGGTTAGGGTTAGTTTTAGGGTTAGGGGTTAGCGTTAGATTTAGGGTTAGGTTACGGGTAGGGTTAGGGTACGGGTTAGGGTTCAGGTTAGGGTTAGTGTATGGGTTAGGGTTTGGTTTAGGTTTAGGGTTAGGCTTATTGTTAGGTTTATGTTACGGGTTATGTTTAAGGTTCTGGTAAGGGATAGGTTTAGTGTACGTGTTAGGTATAGAGTTAGTGTTAGGTTTAGTGTGCGGGTTAGGGTTAGGGTTAGTGTTCGTGTTAGGGTTAGGATTTGGGTACTGCTTAGGGTTACGTTTAGGGTTAGGGTACGTGTTAGGTTTATGGTTAGGGTAAGGGTTAGTGTTAGGGTACGGGTTAGGGTTAGAGTATGGGTTAGGGTTAGGTTTAGGGTTAGGGTTAGGGTTAGAGTACGGGTTAGGGTTAGTATTAGGGTTAGGGTTAGGATTAGTGTACGGATAGGGTTAGGGTTAGGGTTAGGGTTTGGGAACGGGTTAGGTTAGGGTTAGGTTACGAATTAGGGTTGGGTACAGGTTAGGTCAAGGGTTACATTTAGGGTTAGGGTACGGGTTAGGTTTAGGGTAAGGGATAGGGTTAGCGTACAGGTTAAGTTTAGGGTTAGGGTTAGGTTTAGGTTACGGGTTAGGGTTAGGGTACGGGTTAGGGTTAGGGTTAGTGTAAGGGTTAGTGTTAGGTTTAGGGTCAGGGTTAGGGTTAGGTTTAGATTTAGGGTACGGGTTATGGTTAGGGTTAGTGTAAGTGTTAGGGTTAGGTTTAGGGTTAGGCTACGGGTTACGGTTATGGTTAAGTTTAGGGTTAGGTTTAGGGTATGGGTTAGGGTTAAGTTACGGTTAAGGATTATGGTTTGGGTTAGGTTTAGGGTTAAGTTTATTGTGCGGGTTAGGGTTAGGGTTAGGTTTAGGGTTACGGTTAGAGTACGGGATTGGTTTAGTGTAGGGTACGGGTCAGGTTTACCCTTTGGGTACGGGTTAGGGTAAGGGTTAGGGTTAGGGTTAGGGGTTAGGGTTAGAGTAACGGTTAGGATATGGGTAGGGTTAGGGTACGGGTTAGGGTTAGGGTTAGGGTTCGGGTGAGGGTTAGTGTACGGGTTAGGTTTAGGTTTAGGGTTAGGGTTAGGGTTAGTGTTAGGGTTACGGTACGGGTTAGGGTTAAGGTTAGGGTACGGAATAGGGTTAGTGTAGGTGTTAGGTCTAGGGTTAGGGTTAGGTTTAGTGTGTGGGTTAAGGTTAGGTTTAGGGTTAGAGTTAGGGTACGTGTTAGGGTTAGGGTTTGGGTACGGGTTAGGGTTAGGGTACGGGTTAGGTTTAGGGTTAGGATTAGGGTAAGGGTTAGGTTTAGGGTACGGGTTAGGCTTAGGGTTAGGGTTAGAGTTAGGGTACGGGTTAGGGTTAGGGTACAGGTTACGTCTAGGGTTAGTGTTAGGTTTAGGTTGCGGGTTAGTGTTAGTGTTAGGGTACTGGATTAGGGTTAGGTCTAGAGTTAGGGTTATGTTTAGGATGCGGGTTAGTGTTAGGGTTAGGGTATGGGATTAGGGTTAGGGTTAGGGTCAGGGTTACGGATAAGTTTAGGGTTAGGTTTACGGTTAGGGTACGGGTAAAGTTAATGGTACGAGTTAGGGTTAGGTTTAGGGTTAGGTTTAGGTTTTGGTTTATAGTAGGGGGTTAGGGTTAGTGTTAGGGTTAGGTTTAGGGTTAGGGGACGGGTTAGGGTTAGGGTACGGGTTAGGGTTAGGGTTAGGGTCAGGGTTAAGGTTAGGGTTAGGGTACGAGTTAAGGTTAGGATTAGGTTTAGGGTACGGGTGAGGGTTAGTGTTAGGGGTTATGGTGAGGGTTAGGGTTAGGGTACGGGTTAAGGTTAGGCGTAGGTTATGTGTTAGGGTTAGGGTTAGGGTTAGGGTTAGGGTTAGGGTTATACTACATGTTAGGGTACAGTTTAGGGTTAGGGTTAGTGTACGGGTTTGGGTACGGGTTAGGGTTAGGTTTAAGGTACGGGTAACGGTACGGGTTAGGGTTAGGGTACGGGTTAGGGTACGGGTTTGGGTTAGTGTTAGGGTACGGGTTAGGTTTAATGTTTGGGTACGGGTTAGGGTAAGGGTTAGGCTTATGGTAGGGTTAGTGTTAGGGTTAGGCTACTGGTTAGGTTTAGGGTACGGGTTAGGGTTAGGGTTAGGGTTAGTGTACGGGATAGGGTTAGGATTAGGGTTAGTGTTAGTGTTAGGGTTATGCTATGGGTTAGCGTTAGGGTTAGTGTACGGGATAGGGTTAGGGTACGGGTTAGGTCTAGGGTTAGGGTTAGGTTTAGGGTGTGGGTTAGGGTTAGGCCTGGTTAGGGTGAGGGTTAGGGTTAGTGTTAGGGTTAGGGTACGGGTTAGGGTTAGGGTTAGTGTACGGTTTAGGGTTAGGTTTAGGGTTAGTGTTAGGGTTAGGGTACGGGTTAGGGTTAGGGTTAGTGTCATGTTTAGGGTTAGGGATAGGGTACGAGTTAGGGTTAGGGTTTGGTTTAGGGTACTTGTTAGGGTTAGGGTACAGGTTAGGTTTAGGGTTAGGGTCAGGGTTAGGGTTAGGGTTAGGGTACGAGTTAGGTTTAGGGTTATGTTTAGGGTACGGTTTAGGGTTAGGTTTAGGGGTTAGGGTTAGGTTTGGGTATGTGTTAGGTATAGGGTACGGGTTGGGGGTAGGGGTAGGGTATGGGTTAGGTTTCAGGTTAGGGTTAGGGCTAGGTTTATGGTATGGGTAGGGTACAGGTTAGGGTTTGGGTTAGTGTTAGGGTACGGGTTAGGGTTAGGGTTGGGATTAGGGTACGGGTTAGTTTTAGGGATAGGGTACGGGTTAGGGTTATGGTTAAGTTTAGGGTTAGGGTTAGGGTATGGGTTAGGGTTAGGTTAAGGTTAGGGTTATGGTTTGGGTTAGGGTTAGGGTTAAGTTTAGGGTGCGTGTTAGGGTTAGGTTTAGGGTTAGGGTTAGCGTTATAGTACGGTTTTGGGTTAGTGTTAGGATATGGATTAGTTTTACCATTTGGGTACGGGTTAGGGTAAGGATTAGGGTTAGGGTTAGGGTTAGGGGTTAGGGTTAGGGTTATTGTTAGGCTACTGGTAGGGTTAGGGTGTGGGTTCGGGTTAGAGTTAGGGTTCGGGTTAGGGTTAGTGAACGTGTTAGGGTTAGGGTTAGGGTTATTTTTAGTGTTAGGGTTACGGTACGGGTTAGGGTTAAGGTTACGGTATGGGATAGGGTTAGTGTACTAGTTAGGTGTAGGGTTAGGGTTAGGTTTAGTGTGCGGGTTAGGGTTAGGTTACGGGTTAGGGTTAGTGTTAGGGTTAGGGTTAGGGTTGCGGTTAGTGTTAGGGTACCGGTACGGGTTAGGGTTAAGGTTAGTGTAAGTGTTAGGTCTAGGGTTAGGTTTAGGTTTAGTGTGCAGGTTATGGTTAGGTTTAAGGTTAGGGTTAGGGTTAGGGTACGGGTTAGGTTTAGGTTTAGGTGCGGGTTAGGGTTAGGGTACGGGTTAGGGTTAGGTTTAGGGTCAGGGTTAAGATTAGGGATAGGGTTACGGTACGGGTTAGGGTTAGGTTTGGGGTTAGGGTACGGGTTAGTTTTAGGGATAGGGTACGTGTTAGCGTTACAGTAAAGGTTAGGGTTAGTGTTAGGGTGAGGGTTAGGGTTAGGGTACGGGTAAGGGTTATGGTTAGGGTTAGGGTTAGGTTTACGTTTAGGGTTGGTGTTAGGCTTAGGTTTAGGGTTATGGTTAGCGCTAGGGTATGGGTTAGGGTTACTATTAGGGTTATGGTATGGGTTAGGGTTAGCGTTAGGGTACAGGATAGGTTTGGTTACGGGTTTGGTCAAGGGTTAGGGTTAAGTTTAGGGTACGGGTTACGGTTAGGGTTAGGTTTAGGGTTAGGATTAGGGTATGGGTTAGGTTTAGGGTACGGGTTAGAGTTAGGGTTAGGGTACGAGTTAGGGTTAGGGTTAGGTTTAGGGTACGGTGTAGGGTTAAGGTTAGGGTTAGGTTTATGTTATGGGTTAGGGTTACAGTACGGGTTAGGGTTAGGATGAGGGTTAGGGTTAGGGTTAGAATACGGTTATGGTTATGGTTAGGGTTAGGGTTAGATTATGGGTTAGGGTTAGTGTTCGGGTTAGGGAAAGGTTTAGGGTTAGGTTTAGGGTTATGGTACGGGTTATGGTTATGGTTATGGTTAGGGTTAGAGTACGGGGTAGGGTTAGTGTTAGGGTTAGGGTTAGGTAAAATGTACGCGTTAGGCTTAGGGTTAGGTTACGGGTTAGGGTTAGGTTTAGGGTACGGTATAGGGATAGTGTACGTGTTAAGTTTAGGGTTAGGGTTAGGGTTAGGTTACGGGTTAGGGTTTGTGTTACTGTTAGGGTATGGGTTAGCATTAGGGTTGGGGTTAGGGTACGGGTTAGTTTTAGGGTTAGGGTCCGGGTTAGGGTTACAGTTAAAGTTAGCAATAGGGTTAGGGTGTGGGTTAGGGTTTGGGAAGGGATAGGGTTAGGGTTAGGTTTAGAGTACAGGTTAGGTTTAGGGTTAGGTTTAGAGTACGTGTTAGGGTTAGTGTTAGGGTTAGAGTTAGGGTTAATATACGGGTTAGGCTTAGGGTTAGGTTTAGGTTTAGGATTCGGGTTAGGGTTAGGTTTAGGGTACGGGATAAGGTTAGCGTACGGGTTAAGTTTAGGGTTAGGCTTAGGTTTAGGTTACGGGTTAGGGTTAGGGTACGTGTTACGGTTAGGTTTAGGGTGCGGGTTAGGGTTAGGGTTAGGATTAGTGTAAGGGTTAGGGTTAGGTTTAGGGTCAGGGTTAGGGTACGTGTTAGGGTTAGGTTTTGTGTACGGGTTAGGGTTACGTTTAGGGTTAGGGTATGGGTTAGGTTTAGGGTACGGGTTAAGGTTAGGGTTAGGGTCAGGGTTAAGGTTAGGGTTAGGGTACGAGTTACGGTTATGGTTAGGGTACGGGTTAGGTTTAGGGTTATGGTATGGGTTAGGGTTACAGTATGGGTTAGGGTTAGGGTGAGGGTTAGGGTTAGGTTTAGAGTAAGGTTAGTGTTAGGGTTAGGGTTAGGGTTAGGGTTAGGGTACAGGTTAGTGTTAGGGTTAGGTTTAGGGTTAGAGTACGGGGTAGGATTAGTGTTAGGGTTAGGGTTAGGGTTAGTGTACGGGTTAGGGTTACGTTTAGGGTTAGGGTTAGTGTACGGTGTAAGGTTAGTGTTAGGGTTAGGTTTGGGGTTAATGTACGGTTAAGGCTTAGGGTTAGCTTTAGGGTTAGGATACGGTTTAGGGTTAGGTGTAAGGCACGGGATAGGGTTAGCGTACGGGTTAAGTTTAGGGTTATGGTTAGGTTTAGGTTACGGGTTAGGGTTAGGTTACGGTTTAGGGTTAGGTTTTGGGTGCGGGATAGGGTTAGGTTTAGGTTAGTGTAAGGGTTAGTGTTAGGTTTAGGGTCAGGGTTAGGGTTAGGTTTAGTGTTAAGGTACGGGTTAGGGTTAGGGTTGGTTTTAGGGTACGGGTTAGATTTAGGGTTAGGGTATGGGTTAGGGTTACGGTTAAGGTTAGGGTTAGGTTTAGGGTATGGGTTAGTGTTAGGTTACGGTTAAGGGTTATGGTTTGGGTTAGGGTAGGGTTAAGTTTAGGGTGCGGTTTATGGTTATGGTTAGGGTTAGGGTTAGAGTACGGGTTTGGGTTAGTGTTAGGGTACGGGTTATGTTTACCGTTTGGGTACGGGTTAGGGTAAGTGTTAGTGTCAGGATTAGGGTTAGGGTATGTTTTATGGTTAGGGTTTGGGTATGGGTTAGGATTAGGGATAGGGTTTGGAAGGGGTTAGGGTTAGGTTTGGGGTTATGGTACGGGTTATTTTTAGGGTTATGGTACGGGTTAGGGTTACGGTTAATGTTAGGGTTAGTGTTAGGTATGGGTTAGGTTTAGGTTACGGGTAAGGGTTATGGTTAGGTTTAGGGTTAGGTTTAGGTTTAGGATGCAGTTTAGGCTTAGAGTTAGGGTTGGGGTTAGCGCTAGTGTATGGGTTAGGGTTACACTTAGGGTTTGGGTACGGGTTAGGGTTAGGGTTAGGTACGGGATAGTGTTGGGTACGGGTTAGGACAAGGGTTAGGGTTAGATTTAGGGTACGGGATAGGGTTAGGGTTAGGATTAGGGTTAGGTTTAGGGTATGGGTTAGGTTTAGGGTACGGGTTAGGGTTAGGGTTAGGGTCAGGGTTAGGGTTAGTGTTAGGGTATGAGTTATGGTTAGGGTGTGGTTTAGGTTACGGGTTAGGGTTAGGGTTAGAGTACGGGTTAGGTTTAGTGTTAGGGTTAGGGTTAGAGTTATGGTTAGTGTTAGAGTACGGGGTATGTTTAGTGTTAGGGTTAGGGTTAGGGTTAAAGTACAGGTTAGGCTTAGGGTTAGGTTTAGGGTTAGGTTACGGGTTAGGGTTAGGTTTAGGTGTGGGTTAGGGTTAGGTTTAGTTTTAGGTTACGGGTTAGGGTTAGGGTTGGTTAGGGTACGGGTTAATTTTAGGGTTAGGGTATGGGTCAGGATTACGGTAAAGTTTAGGGTTTGGTTAAGGGTATGGGTTAGGGTTAGGGTATGGGTAAGGGTTATGGTTAGGGTTAGGGATAAGTTTAGGTTTTGGGTGCGGGTTAGGGTTAGGGTTAGGGTTAGCGCTTGGGTATGGGTTAGGGTTACTCTTAGGTTTTGGGTACGGTTTAAGGTTAGGGTTAGGTTACGGGATAGGGTTGGGTACGTGTTAGGTCAAGGGTTAGGGTTAGGTTTAGGGTACGGGTTAGGGTTAGGGTTAGGATTAGGGTAAGGTTTAGGGTAAGGGTTAGGCTTAGGGTATGGTTTAGGGTTAGGGTCAGGGTTAGGGTTAGGGTTAGGGTTAGGGTTAGGGTACGGGTTAGGGTTAGGTTTAAAGTACGGTTCGGGTTAGGTTTAGGGTTAGGGTACAGGTTAGGTTTAGTGTACGGGATAGGGTTAGGGTTAGGGTCAGGGTTAGGGTTAGGGTTAGGGTACGAATTAGGGTTAGGGTTAGGGTACGGGTTAGGTTTAGGGTTATGGTACGGGTTTGGTTTACAGTACGGGTTAGGGTTAGGGTGAGGTTTAGGGTTAGGGTAAGAGTACAGTTAAGGTTAGGGTTAGGGTTAGAGTACAGGATAGTGTTGGTGTTAGGGTAAGGGTTAGGGTTAGGGTTAGGGTACGGTTACGGGTTAGGGTTAGGGTTACGGTAAGGGTTAGAGTACGTGGTAGGGTTGGTGTTTGGGTTAGGGTTAGGGTTAGGGTTAGTGTTAGGGTATGGGTTAGGCTTAGGGTACGGTTTAGGGTTAGGTTTAGGGTCAGGTTTAGGGTTAGGGTTAGGGTTAGGGTTAGCGCTACGGTATGGGTTAGGGTTACTGTTAGGTTTTGGGTACGGGTTAGTGTTAAGGTTAGGTTACGGGATAGGGTTGGGTACGGGTTAGGTCAAGGGTTAGGGATAAGTTTAGGTATGGGTTATGGTTAGGGTTAGGGTTACGGTATGGGTTAGGCTTAGGGTACGGGTAGGATTAGGGTTAGGGTATGGGTTAGGGTTAGGTTTAGGGTAGAGGTTATGGTTAGTTTGGGGTTAGGGTATGGGTTAGGATTAGTGTACGGGTTAGGGTTAGGTTGAGGGTCAGGTTTAGGGTTAGGGTTAGGGTTAGGGTATGGTTTAGGGTTAGGTTTAGGATACGGGTTAGAGTTAGGTTTAGGGTTAGGGTACAGTTTAGGTTTAGGGAACGGAATAGGGTTAGGGTTATGGTCCGGGTTATGATTAGGGTTAGGGTTAGGGTACGGGGTAGGTTTAGGGTTATGGTACGGGTTAGGGTTATAGTACGGGTTATGGTTAGGGTGAGGGTTAGGTTTAGGGTTAGAGTACGGGGTAGGGTTAGTGTTAGTGTTAGGGTTAGGGTTAATGTACGGGTTAGGCTTAGGGTTAGGTTTAGGGTTAGGTTACGGGTTAGGGTTAGGTTTAGGGTACGGTTTAGGTCTAGGGTTAGGGTTAGGTTTAGGGTGTGGGTTAGGGTTAGGCATCGGGTTAGGGATAGGGTATGGGATAGGTTTAGGGTACGGGTTAGGGTTAGCTTTAGGTTTATGGTTTGGGTTAGGGTTAGGGTTGGGGTTAGTGTTAGGGTACGGGTTAGGGTTAAGGTACGGGTTAGGTCTAGGGTTAGGGTTAGGTTTAGGATGCGGGTTAGGGTTAGGGTTAGGGTACGGGAATAGGTTTAGGGTTACGGTCAGTGTTAGGGTTAGGTTTAAGGTTAGGGTTGGGGTTAGGGTACGGGTTCGGGTTACAGTACGAGTTAGGGTTAGGGTTAGGGTTAGGTTTAGGGTTAGGGTTATAGTAGGGGGTTAGGGTTAGTGTTAGGGTTAGGTTTATGGTTAGAGAACAGGTTAGGTTTAGTTTTAGGGTTATGGTTAGTGTTAGGTTTAGGGTTAGGTTTAGAGTACGGGATAGGGTTAGGTTTAGGTTTAGGGTTAGTTTAGAGTACGGGTTAGGGTTAGTGTTAGGGTTAGGATTAGGGTTAGGGTACGTTTAGGGTTAGGGTTAGGGTTAGGGTTCAGGTTAGTGTTAGTGTACGGGTTAGGGTTAAGGTTAGGGTTAGTGTTAGGTGTACGGTACGGTTTAGTGTTAAGTTTAGGGTACGGGATAGGTTTAGTGTATGTGTTAGGTCTAGGATTAGGGTTAGGTTTAGTGTGCGGGTTAGGGTTAGGGTTAGGGTTAGGGTTAGGTTACGTGTTAGGGTTTGGGTTTGGGTACGGGTTAGGGTTACGTTTAGGGTTAGGATATGGGTTAGGTTTAGGGTTAGGGTAAGGTTTAGTGTTAGGGGACGGGTTAGTGTTAGGGGACGGGTTAGGGTTAGGGTTGGGGTTAGGGTACGGGTTAGGTTTAGGGTTAGAGTACGGGTTAGGGTTAGGTTTAGGTTTCGGGTTAGGGTTAGGGTTAGTGTACGGATAAGATTAGGGTTAGGGTTAGGGTTAGCGTACGGGTTTGGGTTAGGTTTAGGGTACGGGATAGGGTTAGTGTACGGGTTAAGTTTAGCGTTAGTGTTAGGTTTAGGTTACGGGTTAAGGTTAGGGTACGGGTTTGGTTTAGGTTAGGTGTGGGTTAGGGTTAGGGTATGGTTTAGGGTACGGGTTAGGGTTCGGGTTAGGGTTAGTGTACGGGTTAGTGTACAGGTTAGGGTTAGGGTTAGGGTTAGTGTTAGGGTTACGGTACCAGTGAGGTTTAAGGTTAGGGTACGGTATCGGGGTAGTGTACGTGTTAGGTCTAGGGTTAGGGTTCGGTTTAGTGTGCGGGTTAGGTTTAGGGTTAGGTTAGGGTATGTGTTAGGGTTAGGGTTTGGGTACGGGTTAGGGTTACGTTTAGGTTTAGGGTACGGGTTAAGTTTAGGGTTAGGGTTAGTGTACGGTTTAGGGTTAGGGTACAGGATAGGGTTAAGATTAGGGTCAGGGTTAGGGTTAGGTTTAGGGTTACCGTTAGGGTTAGGTTACGGGTTAGGGTTACTGAATGGGTTAGGGTTAGGTTTAGGGTTAGGGTTATAGTAGGGGGTTAGGGTTAGTGTTAGGGTTAGGTTTAGGGTTAGAGAACAGGTTAGGTTTAGTTTTAGGGTTATGGTTAGTGTTAGGTTTAGGGTTAGGTTTAGAGTACGGGATAGGGTTAGGTTTAGGTTTAGGGTTAGTTTAGAGTACGGGTTAGGGTTAGTGTTAGTGTTAGGGTTAGGATTAGGGTTAGGGTACGTTTAGGGTTAGGGTTAGGGTTAGGGTTCAGGTTAGTGTTAGTGTACGGGTTAGGGTTAGGGTTAAGGTTAGGGTTAGTGTTAGGTGTACGGTACGGTTTAGTGTTAAGTTTACGGTACAGGATAGGTTTAGTGTATGTGTTAGGTCTAGGATTAGGGTTAGGTTTAGTGTGCGGGTTAGGGTTAGGGTTAGGGTTAGGTTACGTGTTAGGGTTTGGGTTTGGGTACGGGTTAGGGTTACGTTTAGGGTTAGGATATGGGTTAGGTTTAGGGTTAGGGTAAGGTTTAGTGTTAGGGGACGGGTTAGTGTTAGGGTACGGGTTAGGGTTAGGGTTGGGGTTAGGGTACGGGTTAGGTTTAGGGTTAGAGTACGGGTTAGGGTTAGGTTTAGGTTTCGGGTTAGGGTTAGAGTACGGGTTAGGGTTAGGGTTAGGTTTAGGGTTAGGGTTAGGGTTAGGGTTAGTGTACGGATAAGATTAGGGTTAGGGTTAGGGTTAGCGTACGGGTTTGGGTTAGGTTTAGGGTACGGGATAGGGTTAGTGTACGGGTTAAGTTTAGCGTTAGTGTTAGGTTTAGGTTACGGGTTAAGGTTAGGGTACGGGTTTGGTTTAGGTTAGGTGCGGGTTAGGTTTAGGGTACGGTTTAGGGTACGGGTTAGGGTTCGGGTTAGGGTTAGTGTACGGGTTAGTGTACAGGTTAGGGTTAGGGTTAGGGTTAGGGTTAGTGTTAGGGTTACGGTACCGGTGAGGTTTAAGGTTAGGGTACGGTATCGGGGTAGTGTACGTGTTAGGTCTAGGGTTAGGGTTCGGTTTAGTGTGCGGGTTAGGTTTAGGGTTAGGTTAGGGTATGTGTTAGGGTTAGGGTTTGGGTACGGGTTAGGGTGACGTTTAGGTTTAGGGTATGGGTTAAGTTTAGAGTTAGGGTTAGTGTACGGTTTAGGGTTAGGGTACGGGATAGGGTTAAGATTAGGGTCAGGGTTAGGGTTAGGTTTAGGGTTAGGGTTAGGGTTAGGTTATGGGTTAGGGTTACTGAATGGGTTAGGTTTAGGTTTAGGGTTAGGGTTATAGTAGGGGGTTAGGGTTAGTGTTAGGGTTAGGTTTAGGGTTAGAGAACAGGTTAGGTTTAGTTTTAGGGTTATGGTTAGTGTTAGGTTTAGGGTTAGGTTTAAAGTACGGGATAGGGTTAGGTTTAGGTTTAGGGTTAGTTTAGAGTACGGGTTAGGGTTAGTGTTAGTGTTAGGGTTAGGATTAGGGTTAGGGTACGTTTAGGGTTAGAGTTAGGGTTAGGGTTCAGGTTAGTGTTAGTGTACGGGTTAGGGTTAGGGTTAAGTTTAGGGTTAGTGTTAAGTGTACGGTACGGTTTAGTGTTAAGTTTACGGTATGGGATAGGTTTAGTGTATGTGTTAGGTCTAGGATTAGGGTTAGGTTTAGTGTGCGGGTTAGGGTTAGGGTTAGGGTTAGGTTACGTGTTAGGGTTTCGGTTTGGGTACGGGTTAGGGTTACGTTTAGGGTTAGGATATGGGTTAGGTTTAGGGTTAGGGTAAGGTTTAGTGTTAGGGGACGGGTTAGTGTTAGGGTACGGGTTAGGGTTAGGGTTGGGGTTAGGGTACGGGTTAGTTTTAGGGTTAGAGTACGGGTTAGGGTTAGTGTTAGGATTAGGGTTAGGGTTAGTGTACGGATAAGATTAGGGTTAGGGTTAGGGTTAGCGTACGGGTTTGGGTTAGGTTTAGGGTACGGGATAGGGTTAGTGTAGGTGTTAGGTCTAGGGTTAGGGTTAGGTTTAGTGTGCGGGTTAGGGTTAGGGTTAGGGTACGTGTTAGGGTTAGGGTTTGGGTATGGGTTAGGGTTACATTTAGGGTTAGGGTACGGGTTAGGTTTAGGGTTAGGGTTAGGGTACGGTTTAGGGTTAGGTTACGGGTTAGGGTTAGGTTTAGGGTCAGGGTTAGGGTTAGGGTTAGTGTTAGGTAAGGGTTAGCGTTAGGGTTGGGGTTAGGGTACGGGTTAGTTTTAAGGTTAGGGTACGGGTTAGGGTTATGGTTAAGGTTAGGGTTAGGGTTAGGTTATGGGTTATGTTTAGGTTACGTTTAAGGGAATGGTTTGTGTTAGGGTTACGGTTAAGTTTAGGGTGCGGGTTAGGGTTAGGGATAGGGTTAGAGTACGGGTTTGGGTTAGTGATAGGGTACAGGTTATGTTTAGGTTTGGGTACGGGTAAGGGTAAGGGTTAGGTTTAGGGTTAGGGTTAGGTGTTAGGGTCAGAGTTAGAATTAGGCTACGGGTAGGGTTAGGGTATGGGTTAGGGTAGGGTTAGAGTTTGGGTTAGGGTTAGTGTACGGGTTAGGTTTAGGGTTAGGGTTAGGGTTAGGGGTAAGGTAGGTTTAGGGTACGGGTGTGGGTTAGGTTTAGGGTCAGGATTAGCATTAGGGATAGGGTTTTGGTACGGGTTAGTTTTAGGGTTGGGGTTAGTGTACGGATTAGTTTTAGGGTTAGTGTACGGGTTAGGGTTACGGTTATGGTTAGGGTTAGGGTTAGGGTATGGTTTAGTGTTAGGGAATGGGTAAGGGTTATCGTTAGGGTTAGGGTTAGGTTTAGGTTTAGGGTGCGGGTCAGGGTTAGGTTTAGTGTTAGCGCTAGGATATGGGTTAGGGTTACACTTAGGGTTTGGGTACGGGTTAGGTTTAGGGTTAGGTTACGATATAGGGAGAGGAGGAGGGGCAAGATGGCGGAAGAGTAGGATCCCCAAATCACCTGTCCGCACCAAATTACCTAGATAACCTTCAAATCATCCTGAAAATCTATGAATTCGCCCTGAAGTTTAAAGAGAGACCAGCTAGAACGCTACAGTGAGAAGAGTTCGCGCTTCTATCAAGGTAGGAAGACGGGGAAAAAGAAATAAAGACACAAAAGGCCTCCCAGGGGGAGAGCCCCGCGAGGAGCCGGGCTGAGGCCGGGGCCAGTGTCCCCAGGACAGGAGAGCCCCGTCCCCGTCCTGGAGGATCAGGAGCTGCACCGACCTTCCTGGGCAGAGAGGGGCCCGCAGGGAGTTAGAGCAGGACCCAGGAGGGCGAGGATGCCCTCGGGCTCCCGGGGACACTAACAGACACCTGCGGCACGCCCAGGAGAGTGCACGGAGCTCCCTAAGGGCTGCAGCGCACGGCGGGACCCGGAGCAGCTCAGAGGGGCTCGGGCGGCGGCTCCGTGGAGGGGGCTGCGGCGCTCCGGGAACAGCTCCACTGCGGCGGCTCCCGCAGAGGAAGAGGCTCCGCGGGGAGGGGGCTGCTCGGCTCCGGGAACAGCTCCGCGGCGGCGGCTCCCGCAGAGGAAGAGGCTACGCGGAGGGGGTTGCGCGGATCCGGGAACAGCTCCGAGGCGGCAGCTCCCAGAGAGGAAGAGGCTCCGCAGGGAGGGGGCTGCGCGGCTCCGGGAACAGCTCCAAGGCGGCGGCTCCCGCAGAGGAAGACGCTCCGCGGGGAGGGGGCTGCGCAGCTCCGAGAACGGCTCCCCCAGAAGACCAGCTGGACAGACAAGTTCCAGGGGAAGTCAAGGGACTTAAAGAAGACGGAATCAGAAGATACTCCCCCGTGTGTTTTGTATTTTTGGGGTTTTTTTTTGTTTTTTGTCTTTTGAGTTCTTTTTTGTTTTTGTTTTTGTTTTTTCTTTTTCCTTTTGATTTCTGATTGCTTCCCCCACCCCTTTTTTTTCACCTTTCTTTTTCCTTCTCTTATTTTTTCATTCTTTCTTCCTTTTCTCTTGTTTCCTCTTCTTTTTCTCTTTTCTTTCCTTCTCCCTCTCTCTTTTTTTCTTTTCCTAATACAACTTGCTTTTGGCCACTCTGCACTGAACAAAATGACTAGAAGGAAAACCCCACCTCCAAAGAAAGAATCAGAAACAGTCATCTCTCCCACAGAGTTACAAAATCTGGATTACAATTCAATGTCAGAAAGCCAATTCAGAAGCACTATTATACAGCTATTGGTCTCTCTAGAAAAAAGCATAAAGGACTCAAGAGACTTTATGACTGCAGAATTTAGATCCAATCAGGCAGAAATTAAAAATCAATTAAACGAGATGCAATCCAAACTAGAAGTCCTAACGACGAGGGTTAACGAGGTGGAAGAACGAGTGAGTGACATAGAAGACAAGTTGATGGCAAAGAGGGAAACTGAGGAAAAAAGAGACAGGCAATTAAGAGACCATGAAGACAGATTAAGGGAAATAAACGACAGCCTGAGGAAGAAAAACCTACATTTAATTGGGGTTCCCGAGGGCGCCGAAAGGGACAGAGGGCCAGAATATGTATTTGAACAAATCCTAGCTGAAAACTTTCCTAATCTGGGAAGGGAAACAGGCATTCAGATCCAGGAAATAGAGAGATCCCCCCCTAAAATCAATAAAACCCGTTCAACACCTCGACATCTAATAGTTAAGCTTGCAAATTCCAAAGATAAAGAGAAGATCCTTAAAGCAGCAAGAGACAAGAAATCCCTGACTTTTATGGGGAGGAGTATTAGGGTAACAGCAGACCTCTCCACAGAGACCTGGCAGGCCAGAAAGGGCTGGCAGGATATATTCAGGGTCCTACATGAGAAGAACATGCAACCAAGAATACTTTATCCAGCAAGGCTCTCATTTAAAATGGAAGGAGAGATAAAGAGCTTCCAAGACAGGCAGGAACTGAAAGAATATGTGACCTCCAAACCAGCTCTGCAAGAAATTTTAAGGGGGACTCTTAAAATTCCCCTTTAAAAAGAAGTTCAGTGGAACAATCCACAAAAACAAGGACTAAATAGACATCATGATGACACTAAACTCATATCTTTCGATAGTAACTCTGAACGTGAACGGGCTTAATGACCCCATCAAAAGGCGCAGGGTTTCAGACTGGATAAAGAAGCAGGACCCATCTATTTGCTGCCTACAAGAGACTCATTTTAGACAGAAGGACACCTACAGTCTGAAAATAAAAGGCTGGAAAACCATTTACCATTCGAATGGTCCTCAAAAGAAAGAAGGGGTAGCCATCCTTATATCAGATAAACTAAAATTTACCCCGAAGACCATAGTGAGAGATGAAGAGGGACACTACATCATACTTAAAGGATCTATTCAACAAGAGGACTTAACAATCCTCAATATATATGCCCCAAATGTGGGAGCTGCCAAATATTTAAACCAATTATTAACCAAAGTAAATAAATACTTGGATATTAATTCAATTATACTTGGGGACTTTAACCTAGCTCTTTCAATACTAGATAGATCTGCTAAGCACAATATCTCCAAAGAAACGAGAGCTTTAAATGATACACTGGACCAGATGGACTTCACAGACATCTACAGAACTTTACATCCAAACTCAACTGAATACACATTCTTCTCAAGTGCACACGGAACTTTCTCCAGAATAGACCACATACTGGGTCACAAATCGTGTCTGAACCGATACCAAAAGATTGGGATCGTCCCCTGCATATTCTCAGACCATAATGCCTTGAAATTAGAACTAAATCACAACAAGAAGTTTGGAAGGACCTCAAACACATGGAGGTTAAGGACCATCCTACTAAAAGACGAAAGGGTCAACCAGGAAATTAAGGAAGAATTAAAAAGATTCATGGAAACTAATGAGAATGAAGATACAACTGTTCAAAATCTTTGGGATGCAGCAAAAGCAGTCCTAAGGGGGAAATACATCGCAATACAAGCAGCCATTCAAAAAATGGAAAGAACTCAAATACAAAAGCTAACCTCACACATAAAGGAGCTAGAGGGAAAACAAAAGATGGACCCTACCCCCAGCAGAAGAAGAGAGTTAATTAAAATTCGGGCAGAACTGAATGAAATCGAGACCAGAAGAACTGTGGAACAGATCAACAGAACCAGGAGTTGGTTCTTTGAAAGAATTAATAAGATAGATAAACCATTAGCCAACCTTATTAAAAAGAAGAGAGAGAAGACTCAAATTAATAAAATCATGAATGAGAAAGGAGAGATCACTACCAACACCAAGGAAATACAAACGATTTTAAAAACATATTATGAACAGCTATATGCCAATAAATTAGGCAATCTAGAAGAAATGGACGCATTCCTGGAAGGCCACAAACTACCAAAACTGGAACAGGAAGAAATAGAAAACCTGAACAGACCAATAACCAGGGAGGAAATTGAAGCGGTCATCAAAAACCTCCCAAGACACAAGAGTCCAGGACCAGATGGCTTCCCAGGGGAATTCTATCAAACGTTTAAAGAAGAAATCATACCTATTCTACTAAAGCTGTTTGGAAAGATAGAAGGAGATGGAGTACTTCCAAATTCGTTCTATGAGGCCAGCATCACCTTAATTCCAAAACCAGACAAAGACCCCACCAAAAAGGAGAATTACAGACCAATATCCCTGATGAACATGGATGCAAAAATTCTCAACAAGATACTAGCCAACAGGATCCAACAACACATTAAGAAAATTATTCACCATGACCAAGTAGGATTTATCCCCGGGACACAAGGCTGGTTCAACACTCGTAAAACAATCAATGTGATTCATCATATCAGCAAGAGAAAAACCAAGAACCATATGATCCTCTCACTGGATGCGGAGAAAGCATTTGACAAAATACAGCATCCATTCCTGATCAAAACTCTTCAGAGTGTAAGGATAGAGGGAACTTTCCTCGACATCTTAAAAGCTATCTACGAAAAGCCAACAGCAAATATCATTCTCAATGGGGAAGCACTGGGAGCCTTTCCCCTACGATCAGGAACAAGACAGGGATGTCCACTCTCACCACTGCTTTTCAACATAGTATTGGAAGTCCTAGCCTCAGCAATCAGACAACAAAAAGACATTAAAGGCATTCAAATTGGCAAAGAAGAAGTCAAACTCTCCCTCTTCGCCGATGACATGATACTCTACATAGAAAACCCAAAAGCCTCCACCCCAAGATTGTTAGAACTCATACAGCAATTTGGTAGCGTGGCAGGATACAAAATCAACACCCAGAAATCAATGGCATTTCTATACACTAACAATGAGACTGAAGAAAGAGAAATTAAGGAATCAATCCCATTTACAATTGCACCCAAAAGCATAAGATACCTAGGAATAAACCTAACCAAAGAGGTAAAGGATCTATACCCTAAAAACTATAGAACACTTCTGAAAGAAATTGAGGAAGACACAAAGAGATGGAAAAATATTCCATGCTCATGGATTGGCAGAATTAATATCGTGAAAATGTCAATGTTACCCAGGGCAATTTACACGTTTAATGCAATCCCTATCAAAATACCATGGACTTTCTTCAGAGAGTTAGAACAAATTATTTTAAGATTTGTGTGGAATCAAAAAAGACCCCGAATTGCCAGGGGAATTTTAAAAAAGAAAACCAAATCTGGGGGCATCACAATGCCAGATTTCAGGTTGTACTACAAAGCTGTGGTCATCAAGACAGTGTGGTACTGGCACAAAAACAGACACATAGATCAATGGAACAGAATAGAAAATCCAGAAGTGGACCCTCAAGTTTATGGTCAACTAATATTTGATAAAGGAGGAAAGACTATCCATTGGAAGAAAGACAGTCTCTTCAATAAATGGTGCTGGGAAAATTGGACATCCACATGCAGAAGAATGAAACTAGACCACTCTCTTTCACCATACACAAAGATAAACTCAAAATGGATGAAAGATCTAAATGTGAGACAAGATTCCATCAAAATCCTAGAGGAGAACACAGGCAACACCCTTTTTGAACTTGGCCACAGTAACTTCTTGCAAGATACATCCATGAAGGCAAAAGAAACAAAAGCAAAAATGAACTATTGGGACTTCATCAAGATAAGAAGCTTTTGCACAGCAAAGGATACAGTCAACAAAACTAAAAGACAACCTACAGAATGGGAGAAGATATTTGCAAATGACGTATCAGATAAAGGACTAGTTTCCAAGATCTATAAAGAGCTTCTTAAACTCAACACCAAAGAAACAAACAATCCAATCATGAAATGGGCAAAAGACATGAAGAAAAATCTCACAGAGGAAGACATAGACATGGCCAACATGCACATGAGAAAATGCTCTGCATCACTGGCCATCAGGGAAATACAAATCAAAACCACAATGAGATACCACCTCACACCAGTGAGAATGAGGAAAATCAACAAGGCAGGAAACCACAAATGTTGGAGAGGATGCGGAGAAAAGGGAACCCTCTTACACTGATGGTGGGAATGTGAACTGGTGCAGCCACTCTGGAAAACTGTGTGGAGGTTCCTCAAAGAGTTAAAAATAGACCTGCCCTACGACCCAGCAATTGCACTGTTGGGGATTTACCCCAGAGACTCAGATGCAATGAAACGCCGGGACACCTGCACCCCAATGTTTCTAGCAGCAATGTCCACAATAGCCAAACTGTGGAAGGAGCCTAGGTGTCCATCGAAAGATGAATGGATAAAGAAGATGTGGTTTATGTACACAATGGAATATTATTCAGCCATTAGAAACGACAAATACCGACCATTTGCTTCAACGTGGATGGAACTGGAGGGTATTATGCTGAGTGAAGTAAGTCAATCGGAGAAGGACAAACAGTGTATGTTCTCATTTATTTGGGGAATATAAATAATAGCAAAAGGGAATATAAGGGAAGGGAGAAGAAATATGCGGGAAATATCAGCAAGGGAGACAGAACATAAAGACTCCTAACTCTGGGAGAGGAACTGGGGATGGTTGAAGGGGAGGGGGGCGGGGGGTGGGCCTGAGTGGGTGGCGGGCACTGATGGGGATACTTGATGGGATGAGCACTGGGAGTTATTCTGTATGTTGATAAATTGAACACCAATAAAAAATTAAAAAAAAAAGGTTACGATATAGGGTTGGCTACGGGTTAGGTCAAGGGTTAGGTTTAGGTTTAGGGTACGGGTTAGGGTTAGGGTTAGGTTTATGGTTAAGTTTAGGGTATGGGTTAGGCTTAGGGTATGGGTAGGGGTTAGGGTAAGGGTTTGGTTAGAGTACGGGTTAGGGTTAGTTTTAGGGTTAGGGTTAGTGTTAGAGTACGGGTTAGGGTTAGTGTTAGGGTTAGGGTTAGGGTTAGTGTACAGATAGGGTTAGGATTAGGTTAAGGGTTAGGGTACGGGTGAGGGTTCGGTTTAGGCTATGGGATAGGGCTAGTGTACGGGTTAAGTTAAGGGTTAGGGTTAGGTATAGGTTACGGGTTAGGGTTAGGGTACGGGTTAGGGTTAGTTTTAGGTGCGGGTTAGGGTTAGGGTACAGGTCAGGGTTAGGTTTAGGGTCAAGGTTAGGGTTAGGGATAGGGTTATGGTACGGGTTAGGTTTAGGGTTGGGGTTAGGGTACTGGTTAGTTTTAGGTTTAGGGTACAGGTTAGGGTTACGGTTAAGGTTAGGTTAGTGTTAGGGTATGGGTTAGGTTTAGGGTACGGGTAAGGGTTATGGTTAGGGTTAGTTTTAGTATTAGGTTTAGGGTGCGCGCTAAGCTTAGGGTTAGGGTTAGTGTTAGCGCTAGGGTATGGGTTAGGGTTACTGTTAGGGTTTGGGTACGGGTTAGGGTTAGGGTTAGGGTACGAGATAGGGTTGTGTACGCATTAGGTCAAGGGTTAGGTTTAGGTTTAGGGTACGGGTTATTGTTAGGGTGAGGTTTAGGGTATGGGATAGGGTTAGTGTACGGGTTAAGTTTAGGGTTAGGGTTAGGGTTAGTTTACGGGTTAGGGTTAGGGTTAGGTTTAGAGTACGGGTTAGGGTTAGTGTTAGGGTTAGAGTTAGGGTTAGGTTTGGGGTTAGGGTATGGGTTAGGGTTAAGGATAGTGTTAGAGTACGGGGTAGGGTTAGTGTTAGTGTTAGGGTTAGGGTTAATATACGGGTTAGCCTTAGGGTTAGGTTTAGGGTTAGGATACTGGTTAGGGTTAGGTTTAGGGTACGGGATAGGGTTTGTGTACGATTTAAGTTTAGGGTTAGTGTTAGGTTTAGGTTACGGGTTAGGGTTAAGGTATGGGTTAGGGTTAGGTTTAGGGTACGGGATAGGGTTAGTGTACGGGTTAAGTTTAGGGTTAGGGTTAGGTTTAGGTTACGGGTTAGGGTTAGTGTATGGGTTAGGGTTAGGTTTAGGTATGGGTTAGGGTTAGGGTACGGGTTAGGGTTAGGTTTAGGTGCGGGTTACGGTTAGGGTTAGGGTTAGTGTACGGGTTAGGTTTAGGTTAAGGGTCAGGGTTAGAGTTAGGGTTAGTGTTAGGGTATGGGTTAGCCTTAGGGTTGGGGTTAGGGTATGGGTTAGTTTTAGGGTTAGGGTATGGGTTAGGGTTACGGTTAATGTTAGGGATAGGTTTAGGGTGTGGGTTAGGGTTAGGGTTAGGGTTAAGTTTTGGGTGCGCTTTAGGGTTAGGGTTAGTGTTAGGGTTAGGGTTAGATTATGGGTTTGGGTTAGTGTTAGGGTACGAGTTAGGTTTACCGTTTGGGTACGGGTTAAGGTAAGGTTTAGGGTAAGAGTTAGGGGTTAGAGTTAGAGTTAGGGTTAGGCTACGGGATAGGGTTAGAGTATGGCGTAGTGTTAGGGTTAGGGTTAGGGTTAAAGTTAGGGTTATAGTACGGGTTAGTGTTAGAGTTAGGGTTAGGGTATGGGTTAGGTTAGGGTACGGGTTAGTTTTAGGGTTAGGGTCAGGGTTAGGGTTATGTTTAGAGTACGAGTTAGGTTTAGGGTTAGGTTTAGGTTACGAGTAAGGGTTAGGGTTAGGGTTAGGGTACGGTTTTGGTTTAGGGTACGGGTTAGGGTTAGGGTTAGGGTCATGTTTAGTGTTAGGGTTAGTGTACGAGTTAGGGTTAGGGTTAGGTACGGGATAGGGTTAGGGTTATGGTACGGGTTAGGGTTACAGTACTGGTTAGGGTTAGGGTGAGGGTTAGGGTTAGGGTTAGGTTTAGAATACGGATTAGGGATAGGGTTAGGGTTAGGGTTAGGGTTAGGTTTAGAGTACGTGTTAGGGTTAGTGTTAGGGTTAGAGTTAGGGTTAATGTACGGGTTACGCTAAGGGTTAGGTTTAGGGTTAGGATACGGGTTAGGGTTAGGTTTATGGTACGGGATAGTGTTACAGTACTGGTTAGGGTTAGGGTGAGGGTTAGGGTTAGGGTTAGGTTTAGAATTTGGGTTAGGGTTCGGTTTAGGGTTAGGGTTAGGGTTAGGTTTAGAGTACATGTTAGGGTTAGTGTTAGGGTTAGAGTTAGTGTTAAGGTACGGGTTAGGCTTAGGGTTAGGTTTAGGGTTAGGATACGGCTTAGGGTTAGGTTTATGGTACGGGATAGGATTAGCGTATGGGTTACATTTACGGTTAGGGTTGGGTTTAGGTTATGGTTCAGGGTTAGGGTACGTGTTAGGGTTAGGTTTAGGGTACGGGTTAGGGTTAGGGTTAGGGTACGTGTTAGGGTTACTGTACGGGTTAGGGTTAGGGTTAGGGTTAGGGTTAGGATTAGGGTTACTGTACGTGTTAGGGTTAGATTTAGGGTTAGGTTTAGGGTTAGAGTACGGGGTAGGGTTAGTGTTAGGGTTAGGGTTAGTGTTAGGGTACGGGTAGGGTTATAGTATGAGTTAGGGTTAGAGGTAGGGTTAGGTTTAGGGTTAGAGTACTGGTTTGGGTTAGTGTGAAATTAGGGTTAGTGTTAGGGTACGGGTTAGGGTTAGGGTATGGGTTATGTTTAGGATTAGGGTTAGGGTTAGAATAAGGAGTAGGGTTAGAGTTAGCGTTAGTGTTAGTGTTAGGGTTAGGGTTAGGGTTAGAGTACAGATAGGGTTAGGGTTAGGGTATGGGTAGGGTACAGGTTAGGGTTAGGTTTAGGGTACGAGATAGGGTTAGCATATGGGTTAAGTTTAGGGTTAGGGTTAGTTTTAGGTTACGGGTTAGTGTTAGGGTACGGGTTAGGGTTAGGTTTAGGTGAGGGTTAGGGTTAGGGTTAGGCTACAGTTTAGGGTTATGTTTAGGGTCAGGGTTAGCGTTAGTGATAGGGTTAGGTAAGGGTTAGGGTTAGGGTTGGGGTTAGGGTCCGTGTTAGATTTAGGGTTAGGGTACGGGTCAGGGTTACGCTAAGGTTAGGGTTAGGTTTAGGGTTATGGTACGGGTTAATGTTACAGTACGTGTTAGGGTTAGGGAGAGGGTTAGGGTTAGGGTTAGAGTACGGTTAGGGTTAGGGTTAGGGTTAGGGTTAGGGTACGGGTTAGGTTTCGAGTTAGGGTTAGGGTTAGGGTTAGTGTTAGGTTTAGGGTTAGGTTTAGGGTACGGGTTAGGGTTAGATTTAGGGTTAGGTTTAGAATACAGGGTAGGGTTAGTGTTAGGGTTAGGGTTAGGGGTAATGTACTGGTTAGGTTTAGGGTTAGGTTTAGGGTTAGGTTACGGGTTAGGGTTAGGTTTAGTGTATGGGATAGGGTTAGCGTAAGGATTAAGTTCAGGGTTAGGGTTAGGTTTAGGTTACGGGTAAGGTTAGGTTTAGGTGCGGGTTAGGGTTTGGGTTAGGTATGCGTTAGGGTTAGTGTTAGGGTTAGGGTAAGGGTAAGGGTTAGGTTTAGGGTTAGGGTACAGGTTAGGTTTAGGGTTCGGGTTAGGGTTAGGGTTAGGGTCAGGGTTAGGGTTAGGGTTAGGTAACGAGTTAGCTTTAGGGTTAGGGTACGGGTTAGGTTTAGGGTTATGGTATGGGTTATGGTTACAGTACGGTTTAGGGTTAGGGTGAGGGTTAGGGTTAGGTTTAGAGTACGGGTTAACGTTAGTGTCAGTGTTAGGGTATGGGTTAGGGTTAGGGTACGGGTAAGGGTTATGGTTAGGGTTAGTTTTAGGTTTAGGTTTAGGGCGTGCGTTAGTCTTAGTGTTAGGGTTAGAGTTAGCGCTAGGGTATGGGTTAGGGTTACTGTTAGGGTTTGGGTACGGGTTAGGGTTAGGGTTAGTGTACGAGATAGGGTTGGGTACATGTTAAGTCAAGGGTTAGGGTTAGGTTTAGGGTACGAGTTAGGGTTAGGGTTAGGGTTAGGGTACGGGTTAGGTTTAGGGTACGGGTTAGTGTTAGGGTTAGGGTCAGCGTTAGGGTTAGGGTTAGGTAACGAGTTAGGTTTAGGGTTAGGGTACGGGTTAGGTTTAGGTTTATGGTATGGGTTAGGGTTACAGTACGGTTTAGGGTTAGGGTGAGGGTTAGGGTGAGGTTTAGAGTACGGGTTAGCGTTAGTGTTAGGGTTAGGGTACGGGTTAGGGTTTTGGGTACGGGTTAGGGTTAGGGTTAAGGTTAGAGTATGGGGTAGGGTTAGTGTTATGGTTAGGGTTAGGGTTAATGTACGGGTTAGGTTAGTTTTAGGTTTAGGGTTAGGTTACAGGTTTGGGTTAGGTTAAGGGTACAAGATAGGGTTAGCGTACGGGTTAAGTTTAGGTTTAGGGTTAGGTTTAGGTTACGGGTTTCGTTTAGGGTACGGGTTAGGGTTAGGTTTAGGTGCGGGTTAGGGTTAGGTTTAGAGTTAGGGTTAGAGTACGGATAGGGTAAGGGTTAGGGTACGGGTTAGGGTACGGGTTAGGGTACGGGTTACGGTTAAGGTTGGCGTTATTGTCCGGGTTAATTTTAGGTTTAGGGTACTGCTCAGGGTTACAGTTAAGTTTAGGGTTAGGGTTAGGGTATGGCTTTGGGTTAGGGTACGGGTAATGGTTAGAGTTAGGGTTAGGGTTTGTGTTAGTGCTAGGGTGTGGTTTAGGGTTACTGTTAAGGTTTGGGTACGGGTTAGGGTTAGGCTACGGGTTAGGTCTAGGTTTTGGGTTAGGTTTATGATGCGGGTTAGGGTTAGGTTTAGGGTACGGGATTAGGGTTAGGGTTAGGGTTAGGGTTAGGGTTAGGTTTAGGTGCGGGTTAGGGTTAGGGTTAGGGCTAGGGGTTAGGGTTAGAGTTAGGGTTAGGCTACGGGTAGGGTTAGGGTACGGGTTATGGTTAGGGTTAGGGTTCGGGTTAGGGTTAGTGTACGGGTTAGGTTTAGGTTTAGGGTTAGGGTTACGGTTAATGTTAGGGTACCGGTACGGGTTAGGGTTAAGGTTCCGGTACGGGATAGGGTTAGTGTAAGTGTTAGGTCTAGGGTTAGGGTTAGTTTTATGGTGCGGGTTAGAGTTAGGCCCTGGGTTAGGGTTAGGTTACGGGTTAGGGTTATATTACGGGGTAGGGTTAGGTTTAGGGTTAGGGTTAGTGTTAGAGTATGTGTTAGGGTTAGTGTTAGGGTTAGGGTTAGGGTTAGTGTACAGATAGTGTTAGGGTTAGATTTAGGGTTAGGGTATGGGTTAGGGTTAGGTTTAGGGTATGGGATAGGGTTAGTGTACGGGTTAAGTTTAGGGTTAGTGTTAGGTTTAGGTTACGGGTTAGTGTTAGGGTATGGTTTAGGGTTAGGTTTCGGTGCGGGTTAGGGTTAGGGTACGGGTTAGGGTTAGGGTTAGGGATAGTGTATTGGTTAGGGTTAGTGTCAGGGTTAGGGTTAGTGTTAGGGTTAGGATACTGGTTAGGACTAGGGTTAGTGTACGGGATAGGTTTAGGGTACGGGTTATGTCTAGGGTTAGGTTTAGGTTTACGGTGCAGGTTAGAGTTAGGCCCTGGGTTAGTGTTAGGGTACGGGTTAGGGTTAGGGTATGGGTTAGGGTTATGGTTAGTGTACGGGTTAGTGTTAGGATTAGTGTTAGGTTTAGGGTTCGGGTTAGTGTTAGGGTATGGGTTAGGGTTAGGCTACGGGTTAGGTCTAGGGTTAGGGTTAGGTTTAGGATGCGGGTTAGGGTTAGGGTTAGGGTACGGGATTAGGGTTAGGGTTAGGGTCAAGGTTAGGGTTAGGTTTAGGGTTAGGGTTAGGGTTGGGTACGGGTTCGGGTTACGGTACGACTTAGGGTTAGGGTAAGGGTTAGGTTTAGGGTTAAGATTATAGTAGGGGTTTAGGGTTAGTGTTAGGGTTACATGTAGGTTTAGAGTACTGGTTAGGGTTAGTGTTAGTGTTATGGTTAGTGTTAGGGTTAGGGTTAAGGTTAGAGTACGGGTTATGGTTAGGGTTAGGATTAGGTTTAGAGTACGGGATAGGGTTAGTGTTAAGGTTAGGGTTAGGGTTAGTGTGCGGTTAGGGTTAGGTTTAGGGTCAGGTTTAGGGTTAGGGTTAGTGTTAGTGAACGCGTTAAGGATAGGTTTGGGGTTAGGGTACGGGTTAGTTTTATGGTTAGGGTACGAGTTAGGGTTATGGTTAAGGTTAGGTTTAGGGTTAGGGTATGGGTTAGGGTTAGGTTACGGTTAAGGGTTATGGTTTGCGTTAGGGTTAGGGTTAAGTTTAGGGTGCGGTTTAGGGTTAGGGTTAGGGTTAGGGTTAGGTTTAGAGTACGGGTTTGGGTTAGTGTTAGGGTACGTGTTAGGTTTACCGTTTGGGTACGTGTTAGGGTAAGGGTTAGGTTTAGGGTTAGGGATAGGGTTAGGGGTTAGGGTTAGAGTTAGGGTTAGGCTACGGGAAGGGTTAGAGTACGGGTTAGGGTTAGGGTTAGGGTTAGGATTAGAGTACGGGTTTGGGTTAGTGTTAGGGTACGGGATAGGTTTACCATTTGGGTACGGGTTAGGGTAAGGGTTAGGGTTAGGGTTGGGAATTAGGGTTAGAGTTAGGGTTAGGCTACGGGTAGGGTTAGTGTACGGGTTAGGGTTAGGGTTAGGGTTAGTGTTAGGTTTACGGTATGGGTTAGGGTTAAGTTTAGGGTACGGGATAGGGTTAGTGTACGTGTTAGGTCTAGGGTTAGGGTTAGGTTTAGTGTGGGGGTTAGGGTTAGGGTTAGGGTACGTGTTAGGGTTAAAGTTTGGGTACGGGTTAGGGTTACATTTAGGGTTAGGGTACGGGTAGGTTTAGGGTTAGTTTAAGGGTTAGTGTTAGGGTACGTGTTATGGTTAGAGTACGGGTTAGGGTTAGGTTTAGGGTTAGGTTTAGTGTTAGTATACGGGTTAGGGATAGTGTTAGGGTTAGGGTTAGGGTTAGTGTATGGATAGTGTTAGGGTTAGTGTATAGTTTAGGGTTAGGTTTAGGGTACGGGATAGGTTTAGTGTTCAGGTTAAGTTTAGGGTTAGGGTTAGGTTTACGTTACGGGTAAGGGTTAGGTTAAGGGTTAGGGTTAGGTTTAGGTGCGGGTTAGGGTTAGGGTTGGGGTTAGGGTACGGGTTAGTTTTAGGGTTAGGGTACGGGTTAGGGTTACGGTTCAGGTTGGGGTTAGTGTTAGGGTATGCTTAGGGTCAGGGTACGGGTAAGGGTTATGGTTAGGGTTAGCGTTAGGTTTAGGTTTAGAGTGCGGGTTAGGATTAGTTTTAGGGTTAGGTTTAGCGCTAGGGAATGGGTTAGGGTTACTGTAAGGTTTGGGTACGGGTTAGGGTTAGGGTTAGGGTACGAGATAGAGTTGGGTACGGGTTAGGTCAAGGGTTAGGATTAGGTTTAGGGTAAGAGTTAGGGTTATCGTTAGGTTTAGGATTAGGGTTAGGGTATGGGTTAGGTTTAGGGGACGGGTTAGGGTTAGGGTGAGGGTTAGTGTTAGGGCTAGGGTATGAGTTAGGGTTAGGGTTAGGTTTAGGGTACGGCTTAGGGTTAGGTTTAGGGTTAGGGTATGGGTTAGGTTTAGGGTACGGTTTAGGGTTAGGGTCAGGGTAAGTGTTAGGCTATGAGTTAGGGTTAGGGTTAGGGTACGGGTTAGAGTTAGGCTTATGTTACATGTTAGGATTACAGTACGGGTTAGGGTTAGGGTGAGGTTTAGGGTTAGGGTTAGAGTACAGTTAGGGTAAGGGTTAGGGTTAGGGTTAGAGTAAGGGTTAGGGTTAGTGTTAGAGTTAGGGAAAGGTTTAGGGTTAGGGTTAGGGTATGGGTTAGGGTTAGGGTTAGGGTTAGGGTTAGATACGGGGTATGGTTAATGTTAGGGTTATGGTTAGGGTTAATGTACAGTTTAGGCTTAGGGTTAGGTTTAGGGTTAGGTTACGGGTTAGGGTTAGGTATAGGGTATGGGATAGGGTTAGCGTACGGGATAAGTTTAGGGTTAGGGTTAGGATTAGGTTATGGGATAGGGTTAGGGTACGGGTTATGCTTAGGTTTAGGGTGCGGTTTAGGGTTAGGGTTAGGGTTAGTGTACGGGTTAGGGTTAGGTTTAGGGTCAGGGTTAGTGTTAGGGTTAGTGTTAGGTTATGGGTTAGGGATAGGGTTGGGGTTAGGGTCGGGTTAGTTTTAGGTTTAGGTTATGGGTTAGGGTTACGGTTAAATTTAGGGTTAGGGTTAGGGTAGGGTTAGGGTTAGGGTACAGTTAAGGGTTAAGTTTAGTGTTAGGGTTAGGGTTAAGTTTAGAGTGCGGTTTAGGGATAGGGTTAGGGTTATGGTTAGGGTTAGAGTACGGGTTTGGGTTAGTGTTAGGTTACGGGTTAGGTGTTCCATTTGGGTACGGCATAGGGTAAGGAATAGGGTTAGGGTTAGGGTTAGGGTTTAGGGTTAGGGTTAGGGTTAGGCTACGGGATAGGGTTAGATTACGGGTTAAGGTTAGGTTATGGTTAGGGTTAGGTTTAGGGTTATAGTACGAGTTAGGGTTAGAGTTAGGGTTAGGTTTAGGGTTAGAGTATGGTTAGGGATAGTGTTAGGGTTAAGGTTAGTGTTAGGGTACGGGTTAGGGTTAGCGTAAGGTTTAGAGTTATGTTTAGGGTTAGGGTTAGTGTTAGAGTACGGGTTAGGGTTAGTGTTAGGGTTAGGGTTAGGTTTAGGGTTAGAGTACGGGGTAGGATTATTGTTAGGGTTATGGCTAGGGTTAGTGTATGGGTTAGGGTCAGGGTTAGGGTTAGGGTTAGAGTACAAGGTAGTGTTAGTGTTAGGGTTAGGGTTGGGGTTAAAGTACGGTTTAGGCTTAGGGTTAGGTTTAGGTTACGGGTTAGGGTTAGGGTTAGGATTAGTGTAAGGGTTAGGGTTAGGTTTAGGGTCAGGGTTAGGGTTAGGGTTAGGGTTAGGGTATGGGTTAGGGTTAGGGTTGGGGTTAGGGTACGGGTTAGTTTTAGGGATAGGGTATGGGTTAGGTTTACGGTTAAGGTTAGGGTTAGGGTTATGGTATGTGTTAGGGTTAGGTTACAGTTAAGGGTTATGGTTTGTGTTAGGGTTAGGGTTAAGTTCAGTGTGCGTGTTAGGTTTACGGTTAGGGTTAGGGTTAGAGTAGGGGTTTGGGTTAGTGTTAGGGTATGGGTTAGTTTTACCGTTTGTGTACGGGTGAGGGTAAGGTTTAGGGTTAGGGTTAGGTTTAGGGTACGGGTTAGGTTTAGGGTATAGTTTGGAGTTAGTGTTAGGATCAGGGTTAGGGTTAGTGTACAAGTTAGGTTTAGGGTTAAGGTACGGGTTACGTTTTGGGTTATGGTACGGTATAGGGTTACAGTACGGGTTAGGGTTAGGGTGAGGGTTAGGGTTAGGGTTAGAGTATGGTTACGGTTAGGGTTAGGGTTAGAGTACGGGTTAGGGTTAGTATTAGGGTTAGGGTTAGGCTTAGGCTTAGGATTAGTGTTACGGTTATATTACGGGTTAGGTTTAGAGTTAGGGTTAGGTTTAGGGTTAGAGTACGGGTTAGGGTTAGGTTTAGGTTTAGGGTTAGGGTTAGGGATAGTGTACGGATAGGGTTAGGGTTAGGGTTAGGGTTAGGGTAGGCATTGGGGTTAGGTTTAGGGTACAGGATAGGGTTAGCGTGTGGGTTAAGTTTAGGGTTAGGGTTAGGTTTAGGTTATGTGGTGGTTTAGGGTACGGGTTAGGGTTAGGTTTAGGGTACGGGTTAGTGTTAGGGTTAGGGGTTAGGGTAAGGGTTAGTGTTAGGGTATGAGTTAGGGTTAGGGTATGGGTTAAGGTGAGGGTTAGGGTATGGTTTAGGTTTAGGGTTAGGGTTAGGATTAGGGTTAGGGTTATGGTACGTGTTTGCGTACAGGTTAGCGTTAGGGTTACGTTACGAGTTAGGGTACGGGTTAGGGTGACGGTTTGGGTTAGGGTTAGAGTACGGGGTAGTGTTAGTGTTAGGGTTAGAGTTAGGGTTAGCGTTAGTGTACGGGTTAGGGTTAGGTTTAGGGTTAGTGTACGGGATAGTGTTAGGATTAGGGTTAGTGTTAGGGTTAGGGGTAGGGTTAGGGTACGGTTTAGGTTTAGGTTTAGGGTTAGTGTTACGGTACGGGTTAGGGTTAGAGTATGGGTTAGGTCTAGGGTTAGGGACAGGTTAGCATTAGAGTAAGGGTACAGGATAGGTTTAGGGTTTGGGTTCGGTTTAGGGTTACGTTTAGGGTTCAGTACGGGTTAGGTTTAGGGTTAGGGTAAGGGTTAGTGTTAGGGTACGGGTTAAGGTTAGAGTAAGGGTTAGCGTTAAGTTTAGGGTTAGGGTTAAGGTTAGAGTATGGGTTAGCGTTAGTGTTAGGGTTAGGGTTAGTGTACGGATAGGGTTAGTGTTAGGGTTAGGGTTAGGGTACAGTTTAAGGTTAGGTTTAGGGTACGGGATAGGGTAGTGTACGGGATAAGTTTAGGTTTAGGTTTAGGTTTCGGTTACGGGTTAGGGTTAGGTTTAGGTGCGGGTTAGGGTTAGGGTACAGGTTAGGGTTAGGTTTAGGGTCAGGTTTAGGATTAGGGATATGGTTATGGTACGGGTTAGGTTTAGGGTTGGGGATACGGTTCGGGTTAGTTTTAGGGTTAGGGTACGGGTTAGGGTTACGGTTAAGGTTAGGGTTAGTGTTAGGTTATGGGTTAGGGTTAGAGTATGGGTAAGGGTTATGGTTAGGTTTTACGGTTAGGTTTTGGTTTAGGGTGCGGGTTAGGTTTAGGGTTAGGGTTAGGGTTAGCGCTAGGGTATGAGTTAGGGTTACTCTTAGGGTTAGGACAAGGGTTAGGGTTAGGTTTAGGGTACGGGATAGGGTTAGGCTTAGTGTTAGGGTTAGGGTTAGGGTTAGCGTTAGAGTACGGCTTAGGGTTATGGTTAGGGTTAGGGTTAGTGTTAGAGTACGGGGTAGGGTTAGTGTTAGGGTTTGGGTTAGGGTTAGAGTACAGGTTAGGGTTAGTGTTAGGGTTAAGGTTAGGGTACGGGATAGGGTTAGGGTTAGTGTTAGAGTACGGGGTAGGGTTAGTGTTAGGGTAAGGGTTAGGGTTAGAGTATGCGTTTGGGTTAGTGTTAGGGTACGGGTGAGTTTTACCGTTTGGGTACGGGTTAGGGAAAGTGTTAGGGTTAGGTTTAGGGTTAGGGTACGTGTCAGGGTTAGGGTTTGGGGACGGGTTAGGGTTAGGTTTAGGGTATGGGATAACGTTAGTGTATGGGTTAAGTTTACAGTTAGGGTTAGGTTTAGGTTATGGGTTAGAGTTAGGGTACGGGATAGGGTTAGGTTTTGGTGCGGGTTAGGGTTAGGGTATGGGTTAGGGTTAGGTTTATGGTTAGGGTTAGGTTATGGGTTAGTTTTAGGGTACGGGTCAGGGTTAGGGTTAGGGTCAGGTTTAGGGTTAGGGTTAGGGTATGAGTTAGGGTTAGGGATAGGTTAAGTGTACGGGTTAGGGATAGGGTTAGGGTTAGGGTTAGGGTTAGAGTACGGGGTAGGGTTAGTGTTAGGGTTAGGGTAAGTGTTAATGTACGGGTTAGGCTTAGGGTTAGGTTAGGGTTTGGATACGGGTTAGGGTTAGGTTTAGGGTACGGGATAAGGTTAGCGTGTGGGTTAAGGTTAGGGTTAGGGTTAGGTTTAGGTTAAGGTGTAGGTTTAGGGTACGGGTTAGGGTTAGGTTTAGGGTACGGGATAGGGTTAGCGAACGGGTTAAGTTTAGGGTCAGGGTTCGGTTTAGGTTACGGTTTAGCTTTAGGGTACAGGTTAGGGTTAGGTTTAGGGTGCGGGTTGGGTTAGGGTTAGGGTTAGGGTAAGGGTTAGGGTTAGGTTTAGGGTCAGGGTTAGGGATAGGGTTAGTGTTAGGGTACGGGTTAGCGTTAGGCTTGGGGTTAGGGTATGGGTTAGTGTTAGGGTTTGGATATGGATTAGGGTTATGGTTAAGGTTAGGGTTAGGGCTAGGTTATGGGTTAGGGTTAGGTTACGGTTAAGGGTTATGGTTTGGGTTAGGGTTAAGTTTAGGGTGCGGTTTAGGGTTAGGGTTAGGGTTATGGTTAGGGTTAGAGTACGGGTTTGGGTTAGTGTTAGGGTACGGGTTAGGTTTACCGTTTAGGTACGGGTTCGGATAAGGGTTAGGGTTAGGCTTAGGGTTAGGGGTTAGGGTTAGAGTTAGGATTAGACTACGGGTAGGGTTAGGGTACGGGTTAGGGATAGGGTTAATGTTCAGGTTAGGGTTTGGGTACAGGCTAGGTTACGTTTAGGGTTAGTGTATGGGTTAGGTTTAGGGTTAGGGTTCATGTACGGTTTAGGGTTAGGGTACGGGATAGGATTATTGTTAGGGTCAGAGTAAGGGTTAGGTTTAGGGTCTTGGTTAGGTTTAAGGTTAGGGTTAGCGGTAGGGTATGTGTTAGGGTTACTGTTAGGTTTTGGGTACGGGTTAGGGTTAGGTTTAGGTTACGGGATAGGTTTGGGTACGGGTTAGGGTTACGTTTAGGTTACGGTTTAGGGTTAGGATTAGGTTTAGGGTTAGGGTTAGGGTATGGGTTCGCTTAGGGTATGGGTTAGTGTTAGGTTTAGGGTCAGGGTTAGGGTAGGTTTAGGGTACGAGTTAGGGTTAGGGTTAGGTTTAGGGTACGGGTTAGGGTTAGGGTTACGTTAAAGTACGGGTTAGGTTTAGGGTACGGGTTAGGATTAGGGTTAGGGTCAGGGTTAAGTTTAGGGTTAGGGAACGAGTTAGGGTTAGGGTTAGGGTACGGGTTAGGTTTAAGGTTATGGTATGGGTTAGGGTTACAGTACTGGTTAGGGTTAGGGTGAAGGTTAGGATTAGTGTTAGAGTACAGTTAGTGTTAGGGTTAAGGTTAGGGTTAGTGTTAGGGTTAGGGTTAGGGTTAGGGTTAGGTTTAGGGTTAGAGTACGGGGTAGGTTTAGTGTTAGGGTTAGGGTTAGGGTTAGGGTACAGGTACGGGTTAGGGTTAGGGTTACTGTACGGGATAGGGTTAGGATTAGGGTTAGTGTTAGTGTTAGGGTTAGGGATAGGGTTAGGGTACGCGTTAGGGTTAGTGTTAGTGTTAGGGTACAGGTTAGGGTTAGGTTTAGGGGTTAGCGTAAGGGTTAGGTTTAGGGTACGAGTTAGGGTTAGGGTTAGGTTTAGGGTACGGGTTAGGGTTAGGGGTTAGGGTAAGGGTTAGGGTTAGGGTATGAGTTAGGGTTAGGGTATGGGTTAGGGTGAGGGGTAGGGTATGGGTTAGGTTTAGGGTTAGGGTTAGGATTAGGGTTAGGGTTATCTTACGTGTTAGCATACAGGTTAGGTTTAGGGTTAGGTTACGCGTTAGGGTACGGGTTAGGGTTACGGTTTCGGTTAGGGTTAGAGTACGGGTTAGGTTTAGTGTTAGGGTTAGAGTTAGGTTTAGGGTTAGGGTACGGGTACGGGTTAGGGTTAGGGTTAGTGTACGGGATAGTGTTAGGATTAGGGTTAGTGTTAGTGTTAGGATTAGGGTTAGGGTTAAGGTTAGGGTACGGTTTAGGTTTAGGGTTAGGGTTAGTGTTAGGGTACGGGTTAGGGTTAGAGTATGGGTTAGGTCTAGGGTTAGGGACAGGTTAGCATTAGGGATAGGGTACGAGATAGGTTTAGGGTACGGGTTAGGACTACGGTTAGGGTTTGGTTTAGGGTGTGGGTTAGGGTTAGGCATCGGCTTTGGGTAGGGTACGGGTTAGGGTTAGGGTACGGGTTAGGGTTAGTGTTAGGTTTATGGTACGGGTTAGGGTTAGGGTTTGTGTTAGGGTACATGTTACGGTTAGGGTACGGGTTAGGTCTAGGGTTAGGGTTAGGTTTAGATGCGGGTTAGGGTCAGGGTTAGGGTACCGGATTAGGTTTAGGGTTAGAGTCAGGGTTAAGGTTAGGTTTAGTGTTAGGTTTAGGGTTAGGGTATGGGTTCGGGTTACGGTCGAGTTAGGGTTATGGATAGGGTTAGGTTTAGGGTTAGGGTTATAGTAGGGGGTTAGAGTTAGTGTCAGTGTTAGGTTTAGGGTTAGAGAACGGGTTAGGTTTAGTGTTAGGATTATGGTTAGTGTTAGGATTAGGGTTAGGGTTAGAGTATGGGTTAGGGTTAGGTTTACGGTTCGGGTTAAGTTAGAGTACGGGTTAGGGTTAATGTTAGGGTTAGGGTTAGGGTTAGGGTTAGGGTTAGGGTTACGGTACAGGTTAGGGTTAAGGTTACGGTACAGGCTAGGTTTAGTGTACGTGTTAGGTCTAGGGTTAGGGTTAGTTTTAGTGTGCGGGATAGGGTTAGGGTTAGGGTACGGGTTAGGGATAGTGTTAGGTTTAGGGTTAGTGTTAGGGTACGGGTTAGGTTTAGCGTATGGGTTAGGGTTACGTTTAGGTTTAGGGTTAGTGCTAGAGTACGGGTTAGGTTTTGTGTTAGGGTTAGGGTTATGGTTAGGGTTAGGGTTAGAGTGCGGATAGGGTTAGGGTTAGGGTTAGGGTCAGGGATAGAGTACGGTTTAGGGTTAGGGTTTGTGTTATGGTTAGAGTATGGGGTAGGGTTAGTGTTAGGGTAAGGGTTAGGGTTAGGTTTAGGGTACGGGTTAGGGTTAGAGTTAGGGTTAGGTTTAGAGTATGGGGTAGGGTTAGTGTTAGTGTTAGGGTTAGGGTTAATGTACGGGTTAGGCTTAGGGTTAGGTTTAGGGTTAGGTTACGGTTTAGGGTTAGGTTTAGGGTACGGGATAGGGTTAGCGTATGGGTTAAGTTTGGGGTTAGGGTTAGGCTTAGGTTACTGGTCAGGGTTAGGTTTGGTGTGGGTTAGGTTTAGGGTTTGGTTAGGGTACAGGTTAGGGTTAGGGTGGGTTGGGGTACGGGTTAATTTTAGGTTTATTGTACGGGTCATGGTTACGGTTAAGTTTAGGGTTAGTGTTAGGGTATGGTTTAGGGTTAGGGTACGGGTAATGGTTAGGGTTAGGTTTAGTGTTAGGGTTAGTGTTAGCGCTAGGGTATGGTTTAGGGTTACTACTAGGTTTTGGGCACGGGTTAGGTTTAGGTTTAGTGTACGGGATAGGGTTAGTGTACGGGTTAAGTTTACGGTTAGGGTTAGGTTTAGGTTAGGGTTAGAGTTAGGGTACCTGGTAGTATTAGGTTTAGGTGCGGGTTAGGGTTAGGGTACATGTTAGGGTTAGGTTTAGGGTCAGGGTTAGGGTTAGGGATAGGGTTATGGTACGTGTTAGGTTTAGGGTTGGGGTTAGGGTACGGGTTAGTTTTAGGGGTAGGGTACGGGTTAGGGTTACGGTTAAGGTTAGGGTTAGTGTTAGGGTATGGGTTGGGGTTAGGGTACGGGTAAGTGTTATGGTTAGGGTTACGGTTAGGTTTAGGTTTAGGTGCTGGTTAGGCTTAGGGTTAGGGTTAGGGTTAGCGCTAGGGTATGGGTTAGTGTTACTGTTAGGTTTTGGGTACGGGTTAGGGTTAGGGTTAGGGTACGGGATAATGTTGGGATACGGGTTAGGTCAAGGGTTAGGGTTAGGTTTAGGGTACGGGTTAGGGTTAGGGTTAGGTTTATGGTTAGGGTTAGGGTATGGGTTAGTTTTAAGGTACAGGTTAGGGTTAGGGTCAGGTTTAGGGTTAGGGTTAGGGTATGAGTTAGGGTTAAGGATAGGTTAAGGGTACGGGTTAGGGTTAGGGTTAGGGTTAGAGTACGGGGTACGGTTAGTGTTAGGGTTAGGGTAAGGGTTAATATACGGGTTAGGCTTAGGGTTAGGTTAGGTTTTGGATACCGGTTAGGGTTAGGTTTAGGGTACGGGATAGGGTTAGCAAACGGGTTAAGTTTAGGGTTAGGCTTCGGTTTAGGTTACGGTTTAGCTTTAGGGTACGGGTTAGGGTTAGGTTTAGGTTGCGGGTTGGGTTAGGGTTAGGGTTAGGGTAAGGGTTAGGGTTAGGTTTAGGGTCAGGTTTAGGGTTAGGGTTAGTGTTAGGGTATGGGTTAGCGTTAGGTTTGGGGTTAGGGTATGGGTTAGTTTTAGGGATTGGGTACGGGTTAGGGTTATGGTTAAGGTTAGGGTTAGGGTTAGGTTATGGGTTAGGATTAGGTTACGGTTAAGGGTTATAGTTTGGGTTAGGGTTAGGTTTAAGTTTAGGTTGTGGGTTAGGGTTAGTGTTAGGGTTATGGTTAGGGTTAGAGTACGGGTTTGTGTTAGTGTTAGGGTATGGGTTAGGTTTACCGTTTGGGTACGGGTTTGGGTAAGGGTTAGGGTTAGGCTTAGGTTTAGGGGTTAGGGTTAGAGTTAGGATTACGCTACGGGTAGAGTTAGGGTACGGGTTAGGGTTAGGGTTAAGGTTCGGGTTAGGGTTTGGGTATGGGCTAGGGTTACGTTTAGGGTTAGGGTATGGGTTAGGTTTAGGGTTAGTGTTTTGTACGGTTTAGGGTTAGGGTACGGGATAGGGTTAGTGTTAGGGTCAGGGTAAGGTTTAGGTTTAGGGTCCGGGTTAGGGTTAGGGTTAAGTTTAGCGCTAGGGTATAGGTTTGGGTTACTGTTAGGGTTTGGGTACAGGTTAGGGTTAGGGATAGGTTACGGGATAGGTTTGGGTACGGGTTAGGTAGAGGGTTAGGGTGACGTTTAGGGTACGGTTTAAGTTTAGGGTTAGGTTTAGGGTTAGGGTGGGTATGGTTTAGGTTTAGGGTATGTGTTAGGGTTAGGGTTAGGTTTAAAGTACGGGTTAGGTTTAGGGTACGGGTTAGGGTTAGGGTTAGGGTCAGGGTTAGGGTTAGGGTTAGGGTAGGAGTTAGGGTTAGGGTTAGGGTACGGGTTATGTTTCGGGTTATGGTATGGGTTAGGGTTACAGTACGGGTTAGGGTTAGGGTGAGGCTTAGGTTTAGTGTACGGGTTAGGGTTAGGGTTAGGTTTAGCATTAGAGTACGTTGTAGGGTTAGTGTTATTGTTAGGTTTGGGATTAATGTACGGTATAGGCTTAAGGTTAGGTTTAGGGTTAGGATACAGGTTAGGGTTAGGTGTAGGGTACGGGATAGGGTACGGGTTAGGGTCAGGTTTAGGGTTAGTTTTAGGGTACGAGTTAGGGTTAGGGTGTGGTTTAGGATACGGGATAGGTTTATGGTTAGAGTATGGGTTAGGTTTAGGGTTAGGGTTAGGGTTAGGGTTAGGGTTAGGGTTATGGTACGGGTTAGGGTTAGAGTTAGGGTTAGGGTTAGAGTACGGGGTAGGGTTAGTGTTAGGGTTAGCATTAGGGTATGGGTTAGGCTTAGGGTACGGGTTAGGGTTAGAGTTAGGGATTAGGGTAAGAGTACGGGGTAGGGTTAGTGTTAGTGTTAGGGTTAGGGTTAATGTACGGGTTAGGCTTAGTGTTAGGTTTAGGGTTAGGTTACGGTTTAGGGTTAGGTTTAGGATACGGGATAGGGTTAGCGTACGGGTTAAGTTTAGGGTTAGGGTTATGTTTAGGTTACTGGTCAGGCTTAGGTTTGGTGTGGGTTATGGTTAGGGTTAGGGTTAGGGTACAGGTTAGGGTTAGGGTGGGGTTAGTGTACGGGTTAATTTTAGGTTTAGTGTACGGGTTATGGTTACGGTTAAGTTTAGGGTTAGTGTTAGGGTATGGTTTATGGTTAGGGTACGGTTAATGGTTAGGGTTAGGGTTAGTGTTAGCGCTAGGGTATGGTTTAGGGTTACTGTTAGGGTTTGGGTACGGGTGAGGTTTAGGTTTAGTGTACAGGATAGTGTTAGTGTACGGGTTAAGTTTACGGTTAGGGTTAGGTTTAGGTTATGGGTTAGAGTTAGGGTACGGGGTAGGGTTAGGTTTAGGTGCGGGTTAGGGTTAGGGTACGGGTTAGGGTTAGGTTTAGGGTCAGGGTTAGGGTTAGGGATAGGGTTATGGTACGTGTTAGGTTTAGGGAGGGGGTTAGTGTACTGGTTAGTTTTAGGGTTAGGGTACGGGTTAGGGTTACGGTTAAGGTTAGGGTTAGTGTTAGGGTATGGTTTAGGGTTAGGGTACGGGTAAGAGGTATGGTTAGGGTTACGGTTAGGTTTAGGTTTAGGGTGCGGGTTAGGCTTAGGGTTAGGGTTAGTGTTAGTGCTAGGGTATGGGTTAGTGTTACTGTTAGGGTTTGGGTACGGGTTAGGGTTAGGGTTAGGGAACGGGATAAGGTTGGGTACTGGTTAGGTCAATGGTTAGGGTTAGCTTTAGGGTACAGGTTAGGGTTAGGTTTAGGGAGCGGGTTGTGTTAGGGTTAGGGTTAGGGTAAGGGTTAGGTTTAGGTCAGGGTTAGGGTTAGGGTTATTGTTAGGGTACGGGTTAGCATTAGGGTTGGGGTTAGGGTATGGGTTAATTTTAGGGTTTGGGTACGGATTAGGGTTATGGTTAAGGTTAGGGTTAGGGTTAGGTTATGGGTTAGGGTTAGGTTACGGTTAAGGGTTATGGTTTGGGTTAGGGTTAGGTTTAAGTTTAGGGTGAGAGTTAGGGTTAGGGTTAGGCTTATGGTAAGTGTTAGAGTACGGATTTGTGTTAGTGTTAGGGTACGGGTTAGGTTTACCGTTTGGGTACAGGTTCGGGTAAGGGTTAGGGTTAGGCTTAGGTTTAGGGGTTAGGGTTAGAGTTAGACTTAGGCTATGGGTAGGGATAGGATACTGGTTAGGGTTAGGGTTAAGGTTCGGGTTAGGGTTTGGGTACGGGCTAGGGTTACATTTAGGGTTAGGGTATGGGTTAGGTTTAGGTTTAGGGTTCGTGTTTGGTTTAGGGTTAGGGTACGGGATAGGGTTAGTGTTAGGGTCAGGGTAAGAGTTAGGTTTAGGGTCCGGGTTAGGGTTAGGGTTACGGTTAGCGCTAGGGCATGGGTTAGGGTTACTTTTAGGGTTTGGGTACGGGTTAGGGTTAGGGTTAGGTTATGGGATAGGTTTGGGAATGGGTTAGGTAGAGGGTTAGGGTTACGTTTAGGGTACGGTTTAGGGTTAGGTTTAGGTTTAGGGTTAGGGTTAGGGTATGGGTTAGGCTTAGGGTATGGGTTAGGGTTAGGTTTAGGGTCAGGGTTAGGGTTAGGGTACGAGTTAGGGTTAGGGTTAGCATACGGGTTAGGTTTAGGGTTATGGTATGGTTTAGTGTTACAGTACGGGTTAGGGTTAGGGTTAGATTTAGAATACAGTTAGTGTTAGGGTTAGGATTAGGGTTAGGGTTAGGGTTAGGGTTCGGGTACGGGTTAGGGTTAGGGTTAGGTTTAGAGTACGGTGTAGGGTTAGTGTTAGGGTTAGGTTTGGGATTAATGTACGGTTTAGGCTTAGGGTTAGCTTTAGGGTTAGGATACGGGTTAGGGTTAGGTGTAGGGTACGGGATAGGGTTAGCGTACGGGTTAAGTTTAGGGTAATGTTTAGGTTTAGGTTACGGGTTAGGGTTAGGGTACGGGTTAGGGTTAGATTTTGGGTGCGGGGCAGGGTTAGGGTTAGGATTAGTGTAAGGGTTATGGTTAGGTTTAGGGTCAGGTTTAGGGTTAGGGTTAGAGTTAGTTTACGGGTTAGGGTTAGGTTTCGGTTTATGGTACGGGTTAGTTTTAGGGTTAGGGTATGGGTTAGGGTTATGGTTAAGGTTAGGGTTAGGTTTAGGGTATGAGTTAGGGTTAGGTTACGGTTAATGGTTATGGTTTGGGTTAGGGTTAGGGTTAAGTTTAGGGTGCGGGTTATGTTTATGGTTAGGGTTAGGGATAGAGTATGGGTTTGGGTTAGTGTTAGGGTATGGGTTAGGTTTGCCGTTTGGGTACGGGTTAGGGTAAGGTTTAGGGTTAGGGTTAGGGTTAGGGTTAGGGTACGTGTTATGGTTAGGTTTTGGGTACGGGTTAGGTGTAGGGATAGGGTTATGGTACGGGTTAGGGTTAGGGTTGGGGTTATGGTACGGGTTATTTTTAGGTTTATGGTACGGGTTAGGGTTACGGTTAATGCTAGTGTTAGTGTTAGGTATGGGTTAGGTTTAGGCTACGGGTAAGGGTTATGGTTAGGGTTACGGTTAGGTTTAGGTTTAGGGTGCGGGTTAGGCTTAGTGTTAGGGTTAGGGTTAGCGCTAGGGTATGGGTTAGTGTTACTGTTATGGTTTGGGTACAGGTTAGGGTTAGGGTTAGGGTACGGGAAAAGGTTGGGTACGGGTTAGGTCAAGGGTTAGGGTTAGGTTTAGGGTATGGGTTATGGTTAGGTTTAGGTTTATGGTTAGGGTTAGGGTATGGGTTAGTTTTAGGGTACGGGTTATGGTTAGGTTTAGGTGTGGGTTAGGTTTAGGGTTAGGGTTTGCTTTAGGTTACAGGTTAGGGTTAGGGTTTGGGTTAGGGTACGGGTTAATTTTAGGGTTAGGGTATGGGTCAGGGTTACAGTTAAGTTTAGGGTTTGGTTTAGGGTATGGGTTAGGGTTTGGGTACAGGTAAGTGTTATGGTTAGGGTTAGGGTTAGGTTTAGGTTAAGGGGGCGGGTTAGGGTTAGGGTTAGGGTTTGGGTTAGCGCTTAGGTATGGGTTAGGGTTACTATTAGGTTTTGGGTACGGGTTAGGGTTAGGGTTAGGTTACGGGATAGGGTTGGGTACGTGTTAGGTCAAGAGTTAGGGTTAGGTTTAGGGTACGGGTTAGGGTTAGGGTTAGGATTAGGGTTAGGTTTAGTGTATGGGTTAGGCTTAGGGTACGGGATAGGGTTAAAGTTAGGGTTAGGGTAGGGTACCGGTTAGGTTTAGGTTTAGGGTACAGTTCGGGTTAGGTTTAGGGTTAGGGTACAGGTTAGGTTTAGGGTCCGTGTTAGGGTTAGGATTAGAGTCAGGGTTAGGTTTAGGGTTAGGGTACGAATTAGGGTTAGGGTTAGGGTAAGGGTTAGGTTTAGGGTTATGGTACGGGTTTAGGTTAAAGTACGGTTTAGGGTTAGGGTGAGGTTTAGGGTTAGGGTTAGAGTACAGTTAGGGTTAGGGTTAGGGTTAGGGTTAGAGTACGGGATAAGGTTGGTGTTAGGGTTAGGGTTAGGGTTAGAGTTAGGGTACGGGTAAGGTTTAGGTTTAGGGTTAGGGTTAGGGTTAGAGTACGGGGTAGGATTGGTGTTTGGGTTAGTGTTAGGGTTAGGGTTAGGGTTAGGGTATGGGTTAGGCTTAGGGTACGGTTTAGGGTTAGGCTTAGGGTCAGGTTAGGGTTAAGGTTAGGGTTAGGGTTAGGGTTAGCACTACGGTATGGGTTAGGGTTACTGTTAGGATTTGGAGACGGGTTAGGGTTAAGGTTAGGTTATGGGATGGGTTGGGTACGGGTTAGGTCAAGGGTTAGGTTTAGGTTTAGAGACGGGTTAGGGTTTGGGTTAGGATTAGGGTTAGGTTTACGGTATGAGATAGGCTTAGGGTACGGGTTAGGATTAGGATTAGGGTACGGGTTAGGGTTAGGTTTAGGGTACAGGTTAGGGTTAGTTTGGGGTTATGGTATGGGTTAGGTTTAGGGTACGGTTTAGGGTTAGGGTCAGGGTTAGGGTTAGGGTTAGGGTTAGGGTTAGGGTTAGGGTTAGAGTACGGGTTAGGTTTAGGTTTAGGGTAAGGGTTAGGATTAGGGTTAGGGTATGAATTAAGGTTAGCGTTAGGGTACGGGTTAGGATTAGGATTATGGTATGGGTTAGGGTTCCAGTACGGGTTAGGATAAGGGTGAGGGTTAGGGTTAGGTTAGAATACGGTTAGGGTTAGGGTTAGGGTTAGAGTACGGGTTAGGGTTAGGGTTAGGGTTAGGGTCAGAGTTAGAGTACGGGTTAGGGTTAGGGTAAGGTTTAGTGTTAGAGTACGGGGTACGGTTAGTGTTAGGGTTACGGTACGGGTTTGGGTTAAGGTTACGGTACAGGATAGGTTTAGTGTACGTGTTAGGTCTAGGGTTAGGGTTAGTTTTAGTGTGCGGGTTAGGGTTAGGTTTAGGGTACGTGTTAGGTTTAGGGTTTCGGTTCGGGTTAGTGTTACATTTAGGGTTAGGGTACGGGTTACGTTTATGGTTAGGGTAAGGGTTAGTGTTAGGGTACGGGTTAGGGTTAGAGTACGGGTTAGGGTTAGGTTTAGGGTTAGGGTTAGGGTTAGAGTATGGGTGAGGGTTAGTTTTAGGGTTAGGGTTAGGGTTAGGGTTAGGGTACAGGTTAGGGTTAGGTTTAGGTTACAGGATAGGGTTAGTGTACGGGATAAGTTTAGGTTTAGGTTTAGGTTTAGGTTACGGGTTAGGCTTAGGGTACGAGTTAGGGTTAGGTTTAGGTGCGGGTTAGGGTTAGGGTACGGGTTAGAGTTAGGTTTAGGGTCAGGGTTAGGATTAGGGATAGGGTTATGGTTTGTGTTAGGGTTAGGGTTGGGGTTACGGTACAGGTTAGTTTTAGGGTTAGGGTATGGCTTAGGGTTACGGTTAAGGTTAGGGTTATTGTTAGGTTATGGGTTAGGGTTAGGGTACGGGTAAGGGTTATGGTTAGGGTTACTGTTAGGTTTAGGTTTAGGGTGTGGGTTAGGCTTAGGGTTAGGGTTAGGGTTAGCTCTAGGGTATGGGTTAGGGTTACTCTTAGGGTTGGGTACGGATTAGGGTTAGGGTTAGGGTACGGGATAGGTTTGGGTACGGGTTAGGACAAGGGTTAGGGTTAGGTTTAGGGTACGGGTTAGGGATAGGGTTAGGTTTAGGTTTAGGATTAGGCTATGGGTTAGGTTTAGGGTACGGGTTAAGGTTTTGTTTATGGCCAGGGTTAGGGTTAGGGTTAGGGTACAGTTAGGGTTTGGGTTAGGTTTATGGTACGGGTTAGTGTTAGGGTTAGGGTTAGGGTTAGAGTACGGGGTAAGTTTAGTATTAGGGTTATGTTTAGGGTTAGGGTACGGGTTAGGGTTAGAGTTAGTTTTAGGGTTAGAGTACGGGGTAGGGTTAGGGTTAGGGTTAGAGTAAGGATAGTGTTAGGGTTTGGGTTAGGGTTAGGGTATGGTTCAGGCTTAGGGTACGTTTTAGGGATAGGGTTAGTGTCAGCTTTAGGGTTAGGTTTAGGGTTAGGGTATGGGTTAGGGTTAGGTTTAGGGTACGGGTTAGGGTTAGGTTTAGGGTTAGGTTACAGGTTAGGTTTAGGTTATGGGATAGGGTTAGGGTTAGTGACAGGGTTAGGGTTAGTGTTAGGGTACGAATTATTGAGGGGTTAGGGTACTGGTTAGGGTTAGGTTATGGTACGGGTTAGGGTTACAGTACGGGTTAGGGTTAGGGTGAGGGTTAGGGTTAGGTTTAGGGTTAGAATACGGTGAGGGTTAGGGTTAGGGTTAGGGTTAGAGAACGGGTTAGGGTTAGTGTTAGTGTTAGGGTTAGTGTTAGGGTTAGAGTACGGGTTATGGTTAGGGTTAGGGTTAGTGTTAGAGTACGGGTTAGGGTTAGTGTTAGGGTTAGGGTTAGGGTTAGAGTACGGGTTAGAGTTAGTGTTAGGGTTAGGGTTAGGGTTAGGTTTAGGGTACGGGTTAGGGTTAGGTTTAGGGTGCGGGATAGGGTTAGTGTACGGGTTAAGTTTACGGTTAGGGTTAGGTTTAGGTTTTGGGTTAGAGTTAGGGTACTGGGTAGGGTTAGGTTTAGGTGCTGGTTAGGGTTTGGGTACGGGTTAGGGTTAGGTTTAGGGTCAGGGTTAGGGTTAGGTTTCGGGTTATGGTAAAGTTTTAGGGTTAGGGTTGGGGTTAGGGTACGGGTTAGTTTTAGGGTTAGGGTACGGGTTAGGGTTACGGTTAAGGTTAGGATTAGTGTTAGGGTATTCGTTAGGGTTATGGTACGGGTAAGGTTTATGGTTAGGGTTAGGGTTAGGTTTAGGTTTAGGGTGCTTGTTAGGCTTAGGGTTAGGGTTAGGGTTAGCGCTAGGGTATGGGTTAGTGTTACTGTTAGGGTTTGGGTACGGGTTAGGGATAGGTTTAGGGTACGGGATAAGGTTGGGTACAGGTTTGGTCAAGGGTTAGGGTTAGGTTTAGGTTACGGGTTAGGGTTAGGGTTAGGTTTATGGTTAGGGTTAGGGTATGGGTTAGTTTTAGGATACGGGTTAGTGTTAGGGTTAGGGTCAGGTTTAGGGTTAGGGTTAGGGTACGAGTTAGGGTTAGGGATAGGATAAGGGTACGGTTTAGGTTTAGGGTTAGGGTTAGGGTTAAGGTAAGGGTTAATGTACGGGTTAGGCTTAGGGTTAGGTTAGGGTTTGGATACGGGTTAGGTTTACGTTTTGGGTACGGGATAGGGTTAGCGAACGGGTTAAATTTAGGGTTAGGGTTCGGTTTAGGTAACGGTGTAGGTTTAGGGTACGGGTTAGGGTTAGGTTTAGGGTACGGGATAGGGTTAGCGAACGGGTTAAGTTTAGGGTTAGGGTTCGGTTTAGGTTACGGTTTAGCTTTAGGGTACGGGTTAGGGTTAGGTTTAGGGTGCGGGTTGCGTTAGGGTTAGGGTTAGGGTAAGGGTTAGGGTTAGGTTTAGGGTCAGGGTTAGGGTTAGGGTTAGTGTTAGGGTACCGGTTAGAGTTACGGTTGGGGTTAGGGTATGGGTTAGTTTTAGGGTTTGGGTACGGATTAGGGTTATGGTTAAGGTTAGGGTTAGGGTTAGGGTATGGGTTAGGGTTATGTTACGGTAAAGGATTATGGTTTGGGTTAGGGTTAGGGTTAAGTTTAGGGTGCGAGTTAGGGTTAGGGTTAGTGTTATGGTTAGGGTTAGAGTACGGGTTTGGATTAGTGTTAGGGTACGGGTTAGGTTTACCGTTTGGGTACGGTTCGGGTAAGGGTTAGGGTTAGGCTTAGGTTTAGGGGTTAGTGTTAGAGTTAGGATTAGGCTACGGGTAGGGTTAGGGTACGGGTTAGGGTTAGGGTTAATGTTCGGCTTAGGGTTTGGGTACAGGCTAGGGTTATGTTTAGGGTTAGGGTATGGGTTAGGTTTAGGGTTAGTGTTCGTCTACGGTTTAGGGTTAGGGTACGGAATAGGGTTAGTGTTAGGGTCAGGGTAAGAGTTAGGTTTAGGGTCCGGGTTAGGGTTAGGGTTAGGGTTAGCGTTAGGGTATGGGTTAGGGTTACTGTTAGGGTTTGGGTACCGGTTAGGGTTAGGGTTATGTTATGGGATAGGTTTGGGTACGGGTTAGGGAGAGGGTTAGGGTTACGTTTAGGGTACGGTTTAGGGTTAGGTTTAGGTTTAGGTTTAGGTTTAGGGTTAGGGTATGGGTTAGGCTTAGGGTATGGGTTAGGGTTAGGGTTAAGGTCAGGGTTAGGGTAGGTTTAGGGTACGAGTTAGGGTTAGGGTTAAGTTTAGGGTACGGGTTAGGGTTAGGGTTAGGTTTAAAGTACGGGTTAGGTTTAGGGTACGGGTTAGGGTTAGGGTTAGGGTCAGGGTTAAGGTTAGGGTTAGGGTACGAGTTAGTGTTAGGGTTAGGGTAGGCGTTAGGTTTAGGGATATGATATGGGTTAGGGTTACAGTACGGGTTAGGGTTAGGGTGAGGTTTAGGGTGAGGTTTAGAGTACAGTTAGTGTTAGGGTTAGGGTTAGGGTTAGGTTTAGGGTACGGGTTAGGGTTAGGTTTAATGTTAGGGTTAGGTTTAGGGTCAGAGTACGGGGTAGGATTCGTGTTAGGGTTAGGGTTAGGGTTAGGGTTAGTGTACGGGTTAGGGTTAGGGTTAGGGTTAGGGTTAGGTTTGGGATTAATGTACGGTTTAGGCTTAGGGTTAGCTTTAGGGTTAGGATACGGTTTAGGGTTAGGTGTAGGGTACAGGATAGGGTTAGCGTAGGGGTTAAGTTTAGGGTTATGGTTAGGTTTAGGTTACGGGTTAGGGTTAGGGTACGGGTTAGGGTTAGGTTTTGGGTGCGGGTAAGGTTTAGGGTTTGGATTATTGTAAGGGTTAGGGTTAGGTTTAGGGTAGGGTTAGGGTTAGAGTTAGTTTTAGGGTACGGGTTAGGGTTAGGGTTGGGTTTAGGGTACGGGTTAGTTTTAGGGTTAGGGTATTGGTTAGGGTTACGGTTAAAGTTAGGGTTAGGTTTAGGGTGCGTGTTAGGCTTATGGTTAGGGTTAAGGTTAGCACTAGGGTATGGGTTAGGGTTACGCTTAGGGTTTGGGTACGGGTTAGTTTAGGTTTAGGTTACGGGACAGGGTTGGGTACGGGTTGGACAAGGGTTAGGGTTAGATTTAGGGTACGGGATAGGGTTTGGGTTAGGTTTAGCGTTAGGTTTAGGATATGGGTTAGGTTTGGGTATGGGTTATGGTTAGGGTTAGGGTCAGGGTTACGGTTAGTTTAGGGTACGATTTAGGGTTAGGGTGTGGTTTAGGGTACAGGTTAAGGTTAGGATTAGAGTACGGGTTAGGTTTAGTGTTAGGTTTAAGGTTAGGTTTAGGGTTAGGGTTAGGGTTAGGGTACGGGTTAGGGTTAGAATTAGGGTTAGGGTTAGAGTACGGGGTAGGGTTAGGTTTAGGGTTAGGGTGCAGTTTAGGTTTAGGGTGCAGGTCAGGGTTATGGTTACGGTTAGGGTTAGCGCTAGGGTATGGGATAGGGTTACTGTTAGGGTTTGGGTACGGTTTAGGGTTAGTGTTAGGTTACGGGTAGGGTTGGGTACGTGTTAGGTCAAGGGTTAGGGTTAGGTTTAGGGTACGGTTAGGGTTAGGGTTAGGGTTAGGATGAGGATAAGGGTTAGGGTATGGGTTAGGCTTAGGGTACGGGTTAGGGTTAGGGTCAGGGTTAGGGTTAGGGTTAGGGTACGGGTTAGGGTTAGGTTAAGGGTACGGTTCGGGTTAGGTTTAGGTTTAGGGTACAGGTTAGGTTTAGGGTACGTTTAGGGTTATGGTTAGTGTCAGGGTTAGGGTCAGGGTTAGGGTACGAATTAGGGTTAGGATTAGGGTAAGGGTTAAGTTAGGGTTATGGTACGGGTTTGGGTTACAGTACGGGTTAGAGTTAGGGTGAGGTTTAGGGTTAGGGTTAGAGTACAGTTAGGGTTAGTGTTAGGGTTAGAGTACGGGATAGGGTTGGTGTTAGGGTTAGGGTTAGGGTTAGGGTACGGGTACGGGTTAGGGTTAGGGTTAGGGTTAGGTTTAGAGTACGGGGTAGGGTTGGTGTTTGGGTTAGGGTTAGGGTTAGGGTTAGGGTATGGTTTAGGCTTAGGGTACGGTTTAGTGTTAGGGTTAGGGTCAGGTTTAGGGTAAGGGTTAGGGTTAGGGTTAGTGCTACGGTAGGGGTTAGGGTTACTGTTAGGGTTTGGTTACGGGTTACGGTTAAGGTTAGGTTATGGGATAGTTATGGGTACGGGTTAGGTCAAGGGTTAGGGTTAGGTTTAGGTACGGGTTAGGGTTAGGGTTAGGATTAGGGTTAGGGTTATGGTAATGATTATGCTTAGGGTACGGGTTAGGATTAGGGTTAGGGTTAGGTTTTGGGTACAGGTTAGGGTTAGTTTGGGGTTAGGGTATGGGTTAGGTTTAGGGTACGGGTTAGGGTTAGGGTCAGGGTCAGGGTTAGGGTTAGGGTTAGGGTATGTGTTAGGTTTACGTTTAGGGTGCGGGTTAGGGTTAGTTTTAGGGTTAGTGTACAGTTTAGGTTTAGGGTACGGGTTAGGGTTAGGGTGAGGGTTAGGTTTAGGTTTAGAATACGGTTAGGGTTAGGGTTAGGGTTAGAGTATGGGTTAGGGTTAGTGTTAGGGTTAGGGTTAGGGTCAGGGTTAGAGTACGGGTTAGGGTTAGGGTAAGGGTTAGTGTTAGAGTACGGGGTAGGGTTAGTTTTAGGGTTAGGGTTAGGGTTAGAGTACGGGTTACAATTAGTGTTAGGGTTAGGGTTAGGTTTAGGGTACGGGTACGGGTTAGGTTTAGAGTACGGGGAAGGTTAGGGTTAGGGTTAGGGTTAGGGTACGGGATAGGGTTGGGTACGGGTTAGGACAAGGGTTAGGATTAGGTTTAGGGTACAGGATAGGGTTAGGGGTAGGTTTAGGGTGTGGGTTAGGGTATGGGTTAGGCTTAGGGTACGGGTTAGGGTTAGGGTTAGTTTCAGGGTTAGGGTTATGGTTAGGGTACGAGTTAGGGTTAGGGTTAGGTTTAGGGTACGGTTTAGGGTTACGGTTAGGTTTAGGTTTAGGGTTAGAGTATGTGGTAGGTTTAGTGTTAGGGTTAGGTTAAGGGTTAAGGTATGGGTTAGGGTTAGAGTTAGGCTTAGGTTTAGAGTACGGGGCAGGGTTAGGATTAGTGTTGGAGTACGGATAGGGTTAAGGTTAGGGTTAGGATTAGAGGACAGGTTAGGGTTAGTGTACGGGTTAGGGTTAGGGTCAGTGTTAGCGTTAGGGTATGAGTTAGGGTTAGGGTTAGGGTACGGTTAAGGGTTATGGTTAGTGTTAGGTTTGGGGTTAAGTTTATGGTGTGGTTTAGGGTTAGGGTTAGGGTTAGGGTTAAAGTACGTGTTTGGGTTAGTGTTAGAAAACGATTTGGTTTACCGTTTGGGTACGGGTTAGGTAAGGGTTAGGGATAGGGTTAGAGTTAGGGCTTAGGGTTAGAGTTTGTGTTAGGCTACGGGATAGGGTTAGAGTACGGGTTAGGGTTAGGTTTAGGGTTAGGGTTAGGTTTAGGGTTATAGTACGGGTTTGGTTTAGAGATAGGGTTAGGTTTAGGGTTAGAGTACGGGTTAGGGATAGTGTTAGGTTTAGGGTTAGTGTTAGGGTACGGGTTAGGGTTAGCTTATGGGTTAGGGTTACATTTAGGTATAGGTTTAGTGCTAGAGTACGGGTTAGGTTTAGTGTTAGGGTTTGGTTAGGGTTAGGGTTAGAGTGATGATAGGGTTAGGGTTAGGGTTAGGGTTAGGGTTAGGGTTAGGGTCAGGGATAGAGTACGGTTTAGGGTTAGGGTTTGTGTTAGGGTTAGAGTTTGGGGTAGGGTTAGTGTTAGGTTTAGGGTTAGGTTTAGGGTATGGTTTAGGGTTAGAGTTAGGGTTAGGGTTAGAGTACGGGGTAGGGTTAGTGTTAGTGTTAGTGTTAGGGTTAGGGTTAATGTACGGGTTAGGCTAGGGTTAGGTTTAGGGTTAGGTTACGGTTTAGGGTTAGGTTTAGGGTACGGGATAGGGTTAGCGTACGGGTTAAGTTTAGGGTTAGGGTTAGGCTTAGGTTATGGTCAGGGTTAGGTTTGGTGTGGGTTAGGGTTAGGGTTAGGGTTAGGGTACAGATTAGGGTTAGGGTGGGGTTAGGGTATGGGTTAATTTTAGGTTTAATGTACGGGTCATGGTTACGGTTAAGTTTAGGGTTAGTGTTAGGGTATGGTTTAGGGTTAAGGTACGGGTAATGGTTAGGGTTAGGTTTATGGTTAGTGTCAGCGCTAGGGTATGTTTTAGGGTTACTGTTAGGGTTTTGTGTACGGGTTAGGGTTAGGGTTAGGTTACGGGTTAGGTTAAGGGTTAGGGTTAGGTTTAGGGTACGTGTTAGGGTTAGGGTTAGGATTAGGTTTAGGGTTAGGGTATGGGTTAGGCTTAGGTTACGGGTTAGGGTCAGGGTCAGGGCTAGGGTTAGGGTTAGGGTACGGGTTATGGTTAGGTTTAGGGTACGGGTTAGGGTTAGGGTCAAGGTTAGGGTTAGGGTACGAATTAGGGTTAGGGTTAGGGTACGTGTTAGGTTTAGGGTTATGGTATGGGTTAGGTTTACAGTACTGGTTAGGGTAGGGTGAGGTTTAGAGTTAGGGTTAGAATACGTTTAGGTTTAGGGTTAGGCTTAGGGATAGAATACGGGTTAGGGTTAGTGTTAGGTTTACGTTTAGGGTTAGGGTTAGGGTACGGGTTAGGGTTAGGTTTAGGGTTAGTGTTAGAGTACGGGGAGGGTTAGTGTTAGGGTTAGGGTTATGGTAAGAGTACAGGTTAGGGTTAGTGTTAGTGTTAGGGTTAGGGTTAGGGTACGGGTTAGGGTTAGGGTTAAGGTTAGTGTTAGTGTGCGGGGTAGGGTTAGTGTTAGGGTTAGGGTTAGGGTTAGGGTTAGGGTACGTGTTAGGTTTAGGGTTGGGTACAGGTTAAGGTTACGTTTAGGGTTAGGGTACGAGTTAGGTTTAGGGTTAGGTTAAGGATTAGTGTTAGGGGACGGGATAAGGTTAGAGTATGGGTTAGGGTTAGGTTTAGGTTTAGGGTTAGGGTTAGAGTACGGGTTAGGGTTAGAGTTAGGGTTAGGTTTAGGGTCAGGGTTAGGGTTACGGTTAGTGTTAGGGTTAGGGTTAGGATTAGGTTACGTGTACGGGTTAGGGTTAGGGTTTGGGTTAGGGTTAGATTACGGGTTAGGGATAGGGTTGGGTTTAGGTTTAGGTACCGGTTAGGGTTAGGGTTAGGATTAGGGTTAGGGTTAGGGTATGGGTTAGGCGTAGGGTACGGGTTAGGTTTAGGGTTAGGGTACAGGTTAGGGTTAGGTTTAGGGTACAGGTTAGGGTTAGGTTTAGGGTTAGGGTATGGGTTAGGTTTAGGGTATGGGATAGGGTTAGGTTGAGGGTTAGTGTTAGGGTTATAGTACGGTTAGGGTAAGGGTTAGGGTTAGAGTACGGGTTATTGTTAGTGTTAGGGTTAGGGTTAGGGTTAGGGTATGGGTACGGGTTAGGGTTAGGGTTTGGGTTAGGGTTAGAGTCCGGGGTAGGGATAATGTTAGGGTTAGGGTTAGGGTTAGGTTTAGGGTACGGGTTAGGGTTAGAGTTAGTGTTAGGGTTAGCGTACGGATAGGATTAGTGTTAGGGTAAGGGTTAGGGTTAGAGTACGGGTTTGGGTTAGTGTTAGGGTGCGGGTCAGTTTTACCGTTTGGGTACGGGTTAGGTCAAGTGTTAGGTTTAGGTTAGGGTACGGGATAGGGTTAGGGTTAGGTTTATGGTTAGCGTTTGGGTAGGGTTAGTTTTAGGGTACTGGTTAGGGTTAGGGTTAGGGTCAGGTTTAGGGTTAAGGTTAGGGTACGATTTAGGGTTAGGAATAGGTTAAGTGTACGGGTTAGGGTTAGGGTTAGGTTTAGGTTTAGAGTACGGGGTAGGGTTAGTGTTAGGGTTAGGGTAAGGGTTAATGTACGGGTTAGGCTTAGGGTTAGGTTAGGGTTAGGATACGGGTTAGGGTTAGCTTTAGGGTACGGGATAGGGTTAGCGAACGGGTTAAGTTTAGGGTTAGGGTTCGGTGTAGGTTACAGTTTATGGTTTTGGTACGGGTTAGCGTTAGGTTTAGGCTGCGGGTTGGGTTAGGGTTAGGGTTAGTGTAAGGGTTAGGGTTAGGTTTAGTGTCAGGGTTAGGGTTAGTGTTAGGGTAAGGGTTAGCGTTAGGTTAGAGGTTAGGGTATGGGTTAGTTTTAGGGTTTGGGTACGGATTAGGGTTATGGTTAAAGTTAGGGTTAGGGTTAGGTTATGGGTTAGGGTTAGGTTACGGTTAAGGGTTATGGTTTGGGTTTTGGTTAGGGTTAAGTTTAGGGTGCGTGTTAGGGTTAGGGTTAGGGTTAGGGTTAGAGTACAGGTTTGGGTTAGTGTTAGTGTATGGGTTAGGTTTACCATTTGGGTACGGGTTCGGTTAAGGGTTAGGGTTAGGCTTAGGGTTAGGAGTTAGGATTAGGCTATGGGTGGGGTTAGGGTACGGGTTAGGGTTAGGGTTAAGGTTCGGGTTAGGGTTTGGGTACGGGCTAGGTTTACGTTTAGCGTTAGGGTATGGGTTAGGTTTAGGGTTAGGGTTCGTGTACGGTTTAGGGTTAGGGTACGGGATAGGGTTAGTGTTAGGGTCAGGGTTAGGGTTAGGTTTAGGGTCCGGGTTAGGGTTAGGTTTAGGGTTAGCGCTAGGGTATGGGCTAGGGTTACTGTTAGGTTTTGCGTACGGGTTAGAGTTAGGGTTAGGGTACGGGATAGGTTTGGGAACGGGTTAGGTAGAGGGTTAGGGGTACGTTTAGGTTTCGGTTTAGGGTTAGGGTTAGGTTTAGGTTTAGGGTTAGGGTATGGATTAGGCTTAGTGTATGGGTTAGGATTAGGGTTAGGGTCAGGGTTAGGGTAGGTTTAGGGTACGAGTTAGGGTTAGGGTTAGGTTTAGGGTACGGGTTATGGTTAGGGTTAGGTTAAAAGTACGGTTTAGGTTTAGGTTACCGGTTAGGGTTAGGGTTATCGTCATGGTTAGGGTTAGGGTTAGGGTACGGGTTAGGGTTAGGGTTAGTGTACGGGTTAGGGTTAGAGTATGGGTTATGTTTAGGTTTAGGGTTTGGGTTAGGGTTAGTGTACGGATAGGGTTATGGTTAGGGTTAGGGTTAGGGTTCGGGAATGGGTTAGGTTTAGGTTTAGGTGCGGGTTAGGGTTAGGGTTAGGGTTAGGTTTAGGTGCGGGTTAGGGTTAGGGTTAGGGGTTAGGGTTAGAGTTAGGGTTAGGCTACGGGTAGGGTTAGGGTACGGGTTAGGGTTAGGTTTAGGTTTCGGGTTAGGGTTAGTTTACGGGTTAGGTTTAGGGTTAGGGTTAGGGTTAGGGTTATGGTTAATGTTAGGGTACCGGTACGGGTTAGGGTTAAGGTTTCGGTATGGGATAGGGTTAGTGTAAATGTTAGGTCTAGGGTTAGGGTTAGTTTTAAGGTGCGGGTTAGAGTTAGGCCCTGGGTTAGGGTTAGGTTACGGGTTAGGGTTAGATTACGGGTTAGTGTTAGGTTTAGGGTTAGGGTTAGTGTTAGAGTACGTGTTAGGGTTAGTGTTAGGGTTTGGGTTAGGGTTAGTGTACGGATAATGTTAGGGTTAGATTTAGGTTTAGGGTATGGGTTAGGGTTAGGTTTAGGGTATGGGATAGGGTTAGTGTACGGGTTAAGTTTAGGGTTAGGGTTAGATTTAGGTTACGGGTTAGGGTTAGGGTACGGGTTAGGGTTAGGTTTCAGTGCGGGTTAGGGTTACGGTTCAGCTTAGGGTTAGGGTTAGGGTTAGTATACAGGTTAGGGTTAGGGTTAGGTAGGGTTAGTGTTAGGGTTATGATACGGGTTAGGAATAGGGTTAGGGTACGGGATAGGGTTAGGGTACGGGTTATGTCTAGGGTTAGGGTTAGGTTTACGGTGCGGGTTAGAGTTAGGCCCTGGGTTAGGGTTAGGGTACGGGTTAGGGTTAGGGTATGGGTTAGGGTTATGGTTAGTGTACGGGTTAGGGTTAGGGTTAGTGTTAGGGTTAGGGTACGGGTTAGTGTTAGGGTATGGGTTAGGGTTAGGCTACGGGTTAGGTCTAGGTTTAGGGTTAGGTTTAGGATGCGGTTTAGGGTTAGGGTTAGGGTACGTTATTAGGGTTAGGGTTAGGGTCAAGGTTAGGGTTAGATTTAGGTTTAGGGTTAGGGTTGGGTACGGGTTCGGGTTATGGTACGACTTAGGGTTAGGGAAAGGGTTAGGTTTAGGGTTAGGATTATAGTAGGGGTTAGGTTTAGTGTTAGGGTTACGTTTAGGTTTAGAGTACTGGTTAGTGTTAGTGTTAGTGTTATGGTTAGTGTTAGGATTTGGGTTAAGGTTAGAGTACGGGTTAGGGTTATGGTTAGGGTTAGGGTTAGGTTTAGAGTACGGGATAGGGTTAGTGTTAAGGTTAGGGTTAGGCTTAGGGTTAGTGTGCGATTAGGGTTAGGTTTAGGGTCAGGGTTAGGGTTAGGTTTAGTGTTAGTGTACGCGTTAAGGTTAGGGTTGGGGTTAGGGTACGGGTTAGTTTTAGGGTTAGGGTACGAGTTAGGGTTATGGTTAAGGTTAGGTTTAGGGTTAGGGTATGGGTTAGGGTTATGTTACGGTTAAGGGTTATGGTTTGCGTTAAGGTTAGGTTTAAGTTTAGGGTGCGGGTTAGGGTTATGGTTATGGTTAGGGTTAGGGTTAGGTTTAGAGTACGGGTTTTGGTTAGTGTTAGGGTACGTGTTAGGTTTACCATTTGGGTACGTCTTAGGGTAAGGGTTAGGGTTAATGTTAGGGATAGGGTTAGGGGTTAGGGTTAGAGTTAGGGTTAGGCTACGGGAAGTGTTAGGGTACGGGTTAGGGTTAGGGTTATGGTTAGGGTTAGGGTTAGGATTAGAGTACGGGTTTGGGTTAGTGTTAGTGTACAGGACAGGTTTACCGTTTGGGTACGGGTTAGGGTAAGGGTTAGGGTTAGGGTTGGGGTTAGGGTTAGAGTTAGGGTTAGGCTACGGGTAGGGTTAGGGTACGGGTTAGGGTTAGGGTTAGGGTTAGGGTTACGGTACGGGTTAGGGTTAAGTTTAGGGTACGGGATAGGGTTAGTGTACGTGTTAGGTCTAGGGTTAGGGTTAGGTTTAGTGTGGGGGTTAGGGTTAGGGTTAGGGTACGTGTTAGGGTTAAAGTTTGGGTACGGTTTAGGGTTACGTTTCGGGTTAGGGTACGGGTTAGGTTTAGGGTTAGTGTAATGGTTAGAGTTAGGGTACGGGTTATGGTTAGAGTACGGGTTAGGGCTAGGTTTAGGGTTAGGTTTAGTGTTAGAGTACGGGTTAGGGTTAGTGTTAGGGTTAGGGTTAGGGTTAGTGTACGGATAGTGTTAGGGTTAGGGTTAGGGTTATGTATAGTTTAGGGTTAGGTTTAGGTTACGGGATAGGTTTAGTGTTCACGTTAAGTTTAGGGTTAGGGTTAGGTTTAGGTTACGGGTAAGGGTTAGGTTACAGGTTAGGGTTAGGTTTAGGTGCGGGTGAGGGTTAGGGTTGGGGTTAGGGTACGGGTTAGTTTTAGGTTTAGGGTACGGGTTAGGGTTACGGTTCAGGTTGGGGTTAGTGTTAGGGTATGCTTAGGATCAGGGTATGGGTAAGCGTTATGGTTAGGGTTAGCGTTAGGTTTAGGTTTAGGGTGTGGGTTAGGATTAGATTTAGGTTTATGCTTAGCGCTAGGGAATGGGTTACGGTTACTGTAAGGTTTGGGTACGGGTTAGGGTTAGGGTTAGGGTACGAGATAGGGTTGGGTATGGGTTAGGTCAAGGGTTAGGATTAGGTATATTGTAAGAGTTAGGTTTAGCGTTAGGTTTAGGATTAGGGTTAGGGTATGGGTTAGGTTTAGGGTACGGGTTAGGGTTAGGGTGAGGGTTAGGGTTAGGGTTAGGATATGAGTTAGCGTTAGGGTTAGGTTTAAGGTACGGCTTAGGGTTAGGTTTAGGGTTAGGGTACGGGTTAGGTTTAGGGTACGGGTTAGGGTTAGGGTCAGGGTTAGTGTTAGGCGATGAGTTAGGTTTAAGGTTAGGGTATGGGTTAGAGTTAGGGTTATGTTACATGTTAGGGTTACAGTACAGGTTAGGGTTAGTGTGAGGTTTAGGGTTAGGGTTAGAGTACAGTTAGGGTAAGGGTTAGGGTTAGGGTTAGAGTAAGGGTTAGGGTTAGTGTTAGTGTTAGGGAAAGGTTTAGGGTTAGGGTTAGGGTATGGGTTAGGGTTAGGGTTAGGGTTAGGGTTAGGGTTAGGGTTAAGGTTAGGTTTAGATTACGGTGTAGGGTTAGTGTTAGGGTTAGGGTTAGGGTTAATGTACGGGTTAGGCTTAGGGTTAGGTTAGGGTTAGGTTACGGGTTAAGGTTAGGCTTAGGGTATGGGATAGGGTTAGCGTATGGGATAAGTTTAGGGTTAGGGTTAGGATTAGGTTACGGGATAGGGTTAGGGTACGGGTTAGGTCAAGGGTTAGGATTAGGTATATGGTAGGAGTTAGGGTTAGCTTTAGGTTTAGGATTAGGGTTAGGGTATGGGTTAGGTTTAGGGTGTGGGTTAGGGTTAGGGTTAGCGTTAGTGTACGGGTTAGGGTTAGCTTTAGGGTCAGGGTTAGTGTTAGGTTTAGTGTTAGGTTATGGGTTAGGGTTAGGGTTGGGGTTAGGGGACGGGTTAGTTTTAGGGTTAGGTTACGGGTTAGGGTTACAGTTAAAGTTAGGGTTAGGGTTAGGGTGTGAGTTAGGGTTTGGGTACGGTTTAGGGTTAAGTTTAGTGTTAGGGTTAGGGTTAAGTTTAGGGTGCAGTTTAGGGATAGGGTTAGGGTTATGGTTAGGGTTAGAGTACGGGTTTGGGTTAGTGTTAGGGTACGGGTTAGGTGTTCCGTTTGGGTACGGCATAGGGTAAGGAATAGGGTTAGGGTTAGGGTTAGGGTTTAGGGTTAGAGTTAGGGTTAGGGTTAGATTACGGGGTAGGGTTAGTGTTAGGGTAGGGTTAGGGTATGGGTTAGGCTTAGGGTACGGGTTAGGGTTAGGGTTAAGGTCATGGTTAGGGTTAGGGATAGGGTACGAGTTAGGGTTAGGGTTAGGTTTAGGGTACGGTTTAAGGTTACGGTTAGGTTTAGGGTTAGGGTTAGAGTACGGGGTAGGTTTAGTGTTAGGGTTTGGTTAAGGGTTAAGGTACGGGTTAGGGTTAGAGTTAGGCTTAGGTTTAGAGTACGGGGTAGGGTTAGGGTTAGGGTTGGAGTACGGATAGGGTTAGGGTTAGGGTTAGGATTAGGGTACGGGTTAGGGTTATTGTACGGGTTAGGGTTAGGGTCAGTGTTAGGGTTAGGGTACGAGTTAAGGTTAGGGTTAGGGTACGGTTAAGGGTTAGGGATAGGTTAAGGGTACGGGTTAGGGTTAGGGTTAGAGTACGGGGCAGGGTTTTGTTAGGGTTAGGGTAAGGGTTAATATACGGGTTAGGCTTACAGTTAGGTTAGGGTTTGGATACGGTTTAGGGTTAGGTTTAGGGTACGGGATAGGTTTAGCGTACGGGTTAAGTTTAGGGTTAGGCTTTGGTTTAGGTTACGGTTTAGCTTTAGGGTACGGGTTAGGGTTAGGTTTAGGGTGCGGGTTCGGTTAGGGTTAGTGTTAGGGAAAGGTTTAGGGTTAGATTTAGGGTCAGGGTTAGGGTTAGGGTTAGTGTTAGGTTACGGGTTAACGTTAGGGTTGGGGTTAGGGTATGGGTTAGTTTTAGGGTTTGGGTACGGATTAGGGTTATGGTTAAGGTTAGGGTTAGGGTTAGGTTATGGGTTAGGGTTAGGTTACGGTTAAGGGTTATGGTTTGGGTTAGGGTTAGGGTTAAGTTTAGGGTGTGGGTTAGGGTTAGGGTTAGGGTTATGGTTAGGGTTAGAGTACGGGTTTGGGTTAGTGTTAGGGTACGGGTTAGGTTTACCGTTTAGGTACGGGTTCGGGAAAGGGTTAGGGCTAGGCTTAGGTTTAGGGCTTAGGGTTAGAGTTAGGATTACGCTACAGGTATGGTTAGGGTACGGGTTAGGGTTAGGGTTAAGGTTCGTGTTAGGGTTTGGGTACAAGCTAGCGTTACGTTTAGGGTAGGGTATGGGTTAGGTTTAGGGTTAGTGTTCATGTACGGTTTAGGGTTAGGGTACGGGATAGGGTTAGTGTTAGGGTCAGGGTAAGTGTTAGGTTTAGGGTCCGGGTTAGGGTTAGGGTTAGGGTTAGCGCTAGTGTATAGTTTAGGGTTACTGTTAGGGTTTGGGTACGGGTTAGGGTTAGGGTTAGGTTACGGGATAGGTTTGGATACGGGTTAGGTAGAGGGTTAGGGTTACATTTAGGGTACGGTTTAGGGTTAGGGTTAGGTTTATGGTTAGGGTGGGTATGGGTTAGGCTTATGGTATGGGTTAGGGTTAGGGTGAGGGTCAGTGTTAGGGTAGGTTTAGGGTACGAGTTAGGGTTAGGGTTAGGTTTCGGGTAGGGGTTAGGGTTAGGGTTAGGTTTAAAGTACGGGTTAGGTTTAGGGTACGGGTTAAGGTTAGGGTTAGGGTCAGGTTTAGGGTTAGGGTTAGGGTACGAGTTAGGGTTAGGGTTAGGGTACGGGTTAGGTTTAGGGTTATGGTATGGGTTAGGGTTACAGTACGAGTTAGGGTGAGGGTGAGGGTTAGGGTTAGTGTTAAAATACAGTTAGTGTTATGGTTAGGGTTAGGGTTAGTGTTAGGGTACGTGTTAGGGTTAGCAGAGGGTTAGGGTAAGGTTTAGGGTTAGAGTACGGGGTAGGATTAGTGTTAGGGTTAGGGTTAGGGTTAGGGTTAGTGTAGGGGTTAGGGTTAGGGTTAGGTTTAGGGTTAGAGTACGGTGTAGGGTTAGTGTTAGGTTTAGGTTTGGGATTAATGTACAGTTTAGGCTTAGGGTTAGCTTTAGGTTTAGGATACGGTTTAGGCTTAGGTGTAGGGTACGGGATAGGGTTAGCGTACGGGTTAAATTTAGGGTTATGGTTAGGTTTAGGTTACAGGTTATGGTTAGGGTACGGGTTATGGTTAGGTTTTGGTGCGGGTTAGGGTTAGGGTTAGGATTAGTGTAAGGGTTAGGGTTAGGTTTAGGTCAGGGTTAGGGTTAGGGTTAGTGTTAGGGTACGGGTTAGGGTTAGGGTTGGGTTTAGGGTACGGGTTAGTTTTATGGTTAGGGTATGGGTTAGGGTTACGGTTAAGGTTAGGGTTAGGTTTAGGTTATGGGTTAGGGTTAGGTTACTGTTAAGGGTTATGGTTTGGATTAGGGTTAGGGTTAAATTTAGGGTGCGGGTTATGGTTATATTTAGGATTAGGGTTAGAGTACTGGTTTGGGTTAGTGTTAGGGTATGGGTTAGGTTTACCGTTTGGGTATGGGTTAGGGTAAGGGTTAGGGTTAGGGTTAGGTTTAGGGTACGTGTTATGGTTAGGTTTGGGGTACGGGTTAGGATTAGGGATAGGGTTATGGTACGGGTTAGGGTTAGGGTTGGGGTTACGGTACGGGTTATTTTTAGGGTTAGGGAACGGGTTAGGGTTACGGTTAAGGTTAGGGTTAGTGTTAGGTATGGGTTAGGTTTAGGCTACGGGTAAGGGTTATGGTTAGGGTTACGGTTAGGTTTAGGTTTAGGGTGCGGTTTAGGCTTAGGGTTAGGTTTAGGGTTAGCGCTAGGTTATGGGTTAGGATTACTCTTAGGTTTTGCGTACGGGTTAGGGTTAGGGTTAGGTTTAGGGTTAGAGTACGGTGTAGGGTTAGTGTTAGGTTTAGGTTTGGGATTAATGTACACTTTAGGCTTAGGGTTAGCTTTAGGGTTAGGATACGGTTTAGGGTTAGGTGTAGGGTACGGGATAGGGTTAGCATACTGGTTAAATTTAGGGTTATGGTTAGGTTTAGGTTACAGGTTATGGTTAGGGTATGGGTTATGGTTAGGTTTTGGTGCGGGTTAGGGTTAGGGTTAGGATTAGTGTAAGGGTTAGGGTTAGGTTTAGGTCAGGATTAGGGTTAGGGTTAGTGTTAGGGTACGGGTTAGGGTTAGTGTTGGGTTTAGGGTACTGGTTAGTTTTATGGTTAGGGTATGGGTTAGGGTTACGGTTAAGGTTAGGGTTAGGTTTAGGTTATGGGTTAGGGTTAGGTTACGGTTAAGGGTTATGGTTTGGGTTAGGGTTAGGGTTAAGTTTAGGGTGCGGGTTATGGTTATATTTAGGATTAGGGTTAGAGTACTGCTTTGGGTTAGTGTTAGGGTACGGGTTAGGTTTACCGTTTGTGTATGGGTTAGGGTGAGGGTTAGGGTTAGGGTTAGGTTTAGGGTACGTGTTATGGTTATGTTTTGGGTACGGGTTAGGATTAGGGATAGGGTTATGGTACGGGTTAGGGTTAGGGTTGGGGTTACGGTACGGGTTATTTTTAGGGTTAGGGTACGGGTTAGGGTTACGGTTAAGGTTAGGGTTAGTGTTAGGTATGGGTTAGGTTTAGGCTACGGGTAAGGGTTATGGTTAGGGTTACGGTTACGTTTAGATAAGGGTGCCATTTAGGCTTAGGGTTAGGTTTAGGGTTAGCGCTAGGTTATGGGTTAGGATTACTCTTAGGGTTTGCGTACGGGTTAGGGTTAGGGTTAGGTTACGGGACAGGGTTGGGTACGGGTTAGGACAAGGGTTAGGGTTAAATTTAGGGTACGGGATAGGGTTAGGGTTAGGTTTAGGGTATGGGTTAGGTTTAGGGCATGGGTTAGGGTTAGGGTTAGTGTTAGGGTACGAGTTAGGGTTAGGGTGTGGCTTAGGGTACGGGATAGGTTTAGGTTTAGAGTACGGGTTAGGTTTAGTGTTAGGGTTAGAGTTAGGTTTAGGTTTAGGGTACGGGTTAGGGTTAGAGTTAGGTTTAGTGTTAGAGTACGGGGAAGGGTTAGTGTTAGGGTTAGGGTTAGTGTATGGGTTAGGCTTAGGGTACGGGTTAGGGTTAGGGTTAGGGTCAGGGTTAGGGTTAGGGATAGGGTACGAGTTAGGGTTAGGGTTAGGTTTAGGGTACGGTTTAGGGTTACGGTTAGGTTTAGGGTTAGGTTTAGAGTACGAGGTAGGGTTAGTGTTAGGGTTAGGTTAAGGGTTAAGGTACGTGTTAGGGTTAGAGTTAGGCTTAGGGTTAGAGTACGGGATAGGGTTACGGTTAGGGTTGGAGTACGGATAGGGTTAGGGTTAGGTTTAGGATTAGGGTACGGGTTAGAGTTAGTGTACGGGTTAGGGTTAGGGTCAGTGTTAGGGTTAGGGTACGAGTTAGGGTTAGGTTTAGGGTACGGTTATGGGTTATGGTTAGCGTTAGTGTTAGGGTTATGTTTAGGGTGCGGTTTAGGGTTAGGGTTAGGGTTAGAGTACGGGTTTGGGTTAGTGTTAAGAAATGGGTTAGGTTTACCATTTGGGTACGGGTTAGGTAAGGGTTAGGGATAGGGTTAGAGTTAGGGGCTAGGGTTAGAGTTTGTGTACGGGTTAGGGTTAGGTTTAGGGTTAGGGTTAGGTTTAGGGTTATAGTACGGGTTTGGGTTATAGATAGGGTTAGGTTTAGTGTTAGAGTATGGGTTAGGGTTAGTGTTATGTTTAGGGTTAGTGTTAGGGTACCGGTTAGGGTTAGCGTATGGTTTAGGGTTACGTTTAGTGTTTAGGGTTAGTGCTAGTGTACGGGGTAGGTTTAGTGTTAGGGTTAGGGTTAGGGTTAGGGTTAGGATTAGAGTGCCGATAGGGTTAGGGTTAGGGTTAGGGTCAGGGATAGAGTACGGTTTAGGGTTAGGTTTTGTGTTAGATTTAGAGTATGGGGTAGGGTTAGTGTTAGTGTTAGGGTTAGGGTAAGGTTTAGGGTACAGGTTAGGGTTAGAGTTAGGGTTAGGTTTAGAGTACGGGGTAGGGTTAGTGTTAGTGTTAGGATTAGGGTTAATGTACGGGTTAGGCTTAGGGTTAGGTTTAGGGTTAGATTACGGTTTAGGGTTAGGTTTAGGGTATGGGATAGGGTTAGTGTACGGGTTAAGTTTAGGGTTAGGGTTAGGCTTAGGTTACTGGTCAGGGTTAGGTTTGGTGTGGGTTAGGGTTAGGGTTAGGGTACAGGTTAGGGTTAGGTGGGGTTAGGGTACGGGTTAATTTTAGGTTTAGTGTACGGGTCATGGTTACGGTTAAGTTTAGGGTTAGTGTTAGGGTATGGTTTAGGGTTAGGGTATGGGTAAGGGTTATGGTTATGGTTACAGTTAGGTTTAGGTTTAGGGTGCGGGTTAGGCTTAGGGTTAGGTTTAGGGTTAGTGCTAGGGTATGAGTTAGTGTTACTTTTAGGGTTTGGGTACGGGTTAGGGTTAGGGTTAGGGTTAGGGTTAGTGTTAGCGCTAGGGTATGGTTTAGGGTTACTGTTAGGGTTTGGGCACGGGTTAAGTTTAGGTTTAGGGTACGGGATAGGGTTAGTGTACGGGTTAAGTTTACGGTTAGGGTTAGGTTTAGGTTATGGGTTAGAGTTAGGGTACGGGGTAGGGTTAGGTTTAGGTGCGGGTTAGGGTTAGGGTATGGGTTAGGGTTAGGTTTAGGGTCAGGATCAGGGTTAGGGATAGGGTTATGGTACGTGTTAGGGTTAGGTTTCGGGTTAGGGTACGGGTTAGTTTTAGGGTTAGGGTACGGGTTAGGGTTACGGTTAAGGTTAGGGTTAGTGTTAGGTTATGGGTTAGGGTTAGGGTACGGGTAAGGGTTATGGTTAGGGTTATGGTTAGGTTTAGGTTTAGGGTGCGGTTTAGGCTTAGGGTTAGGTTTAGGGTTAGCGCTAGGGTATGGGTTAGTGTTACTGTTAGGGTTTGGGTACGGGTTAGGGTTAGGTTTAGGGTACGGGATAAGGTTGGGTACGGGTTAGGTCAAGGGTTAGGGTTAGGTTTAGGGTACGGGTTAGGGTTAGGGTTAGGTTTATGGTTAGGGTTATGGTATGGGTTAGTTTTAGGGTACGGGTTAGGGTTTGGGTTAGGGTCAGTTTTAGGGTTAAGGTTAGGGTACGAGTTAGGTTTAGGGATAGGTTAAGGGTACGGGTTAGGGTTACGGTTAGGGTTAGAGTACGGGGTAGGGTTAGTGTTAGGGTTAGGGTAAGGGTTAATATACGGGTTAGGCTTAGGGTTAGGTTAGGGTTTGATATTGGTTAGGGTTAGGTTTAGGGTACGGGATAGGGTTAGCGAACGGATTAAGTTTAGGTTTAGGGTTCGGTTTAGGTTACGGTGTAGGTTTAGGGTATGGGTTAGGGTTAGTTTTAGGGTGCGGGTTGGGTTAGGGTTAGGGTTAGGGAAAGGGTTAGGGTTAGGTTTAGGGTCAGGGTTAGGGTTAGGGTTAGTGTTAGGGTACGGGTTAGCATTAGGGTTGGGGTTAGGGTATGGGTTAGTTTTAGGGTTTGGGTACGGATCAGGGTTATGGTTAAGGTTAGGGTAAGGGTTAGGTTATGGGTTTGGGTTAGGTTACAGTTAAGGGTTATGGTTTGGGTTAGGGTTAGGGTTAAGTTTAGGGTGCGAGTTAGGGTTAGGGTTAGGGTTATGGTTAGGGTTAGAGTACGGGTTTGGGTTAGTGTTAGGGTACGGGTTAGGTTTACCGTTTGGGTACAGGTTCGGGTAAGGGTTTCGGTTAGGCTTAGGTTTAGGAGTTAGGTTTAGAGTTTGGATTAGGCTATGGGTAGGGTTAGGGTACGGGTTAGGGTAAGGGTTAAGGTTCGGGTTAGGGTTTGGGTACGGGCTAGGTTTACGTTTAGGGTTAGGGTATGGGTTAGGTTTAGGGTTAGTGTTCGTGTCTGGTTTAGGGTTAGGGTACTGGATAGGGTTAGTGTTAGGGTCAGGGTAAGAGTTAGGTTTAGGGTCCGGGTTAGGGTTAGGGTTAGGGTTAGCGCTAGGGTATGGGTTAGGGTTACTGTTAGGGTTTGGGTACGGGTTAGGGTTAGGGTTAGGTTACGGGATAGGTTTTGGTACGGGTTAGGTAAAGGGTTATGTTTACGTTTAGGGTACGGTTTAGGGTTAGGGTCAGTGTACGGATAGGGTTAGGGTTAGGGTTAGGATTAGGGTTCGGGTACGGCTTAGGGCTAGGTTTAGGTGCGGGTTAGGGTTAAGGTTAGGGTTAGGGGTTAGGTTTAGAGTTAGGGTTAGGCTACGGGTAGGGTTAGGGTTCGTGTTACGGTTAGGGTTAGTGTACGGGTTAGGTTTAGGATTAGGGTTAGGGTTAGGGTTAAGATTAATATTAGGGTACCGGTACGGGTTAGGGTTAAGGTTCCGGTACGGGATAGGTTTAGTGTAAGTGTTAGGTCTAGGGTTAGGGTTAGTTTTATGGTGCGGGTTAGAGTTAGGCCCTGGGTTAGGGTTATGTTATGGGATAGGGTTAGATTACGGTTTAGGGTTAGGTTTAGGGTTAGGGTTAGTGTTAGAGTACGTGTTAGGGTTAATGTTAGGGTTAGGGTTAGGGTTAGTGTACGGATTGTGTTAGGGTTAGATTTAGGGTGAGGGTACGGGTGAGGGTTAGGTTTAGGGTATGGGATAGGGGTAGTGTACGGGTTAAGTTTAGGGTTAGGGTAGGGTTTAGGTTACGGGTTAGGGTTTGGGTATGGGTTAGGGTTAGGTTTCGGGGCGGGTTAGGGTTAGGTTACGGGTTAGTGTTAGGGTTAGGGTTAGTGTACGGGTTGGGGTTAGTGTTAGGGTTAGGGTTAGTGTTAGGGTTACGATAAGGGTTAAGACTAGGGTTAGGGTACGTGATAGGGTTAGGGTATGGGTTATGTCTAGGGTTAGGGTTAGGATTACGGTGCGGGTCAGAGTTAGGCCCTGGGTTAGGGTTAGGGTATGGGTTAGGGTTAGGGTATGGGTTAGGGTTATGGTTAGTGTACGGGTTAGGGTTAGGGTTAGGGTTAGTGTTAGGGTTAGGGTTCGGGTTAGTGTTAGGGTACGGGTTAGGGTTAGGCTTCGGGTTAGGTCTAGCGTTAGGGTTAGGTTTAGGATGCGGGTTAGGGTTAGGGTTAGGGTACGGGATTAGGGTTAGGGTTAGGGTCAAGTTTAGGGTTAGGTTTAGGGTTAGGGTTAGGTTTGGGTACGGGTTCGGGTTACGGTATGAGTTAGGGTTAGGGTAAGGGTTAGGTTTAGGGTTAGGATTATAGTAGGGGGTTAGGGTTAGTGTTAGGTTTACGTTTAGGGTTAGAGTACTGGTTAGGGTTAGTGTTAGGGTTAGGGTTAGGTTTAGAGTATGGGATAGGGTTAGTGTTAAAGTTAGGGTTAGGGTTAGGGTTAGTGTGTGGCTGGGTTACGTTTAGGGTCAGGGTTAGGGTTAGGGTTAGTGTTAGTGTACGCGTTAAAGTTAGGGTTGGGGTTAGGGTACGGGTTAGTTTTAGGGTTAGGGTAGGATTTAGGGTTATGGTTAAGGTTAGGTTTAGGGTTAGGGTATGGTTTAGGGTTAGGTTACGGTTAAGGGTTATGGTTTGCGTTAGCGTTAGGGTTAAGTTTAGGGTGCGGGTTAGTGTTAGGGTTAGGGTTAGGGTTAGAGTTATTTTTAGAGTACGGGTTTGGGTTAGTGTTAGGGTACGTGTTAGGTTTACCGTTTGGGTACGTGTTAGGGTATGGGTTAGGGTTAGGGTTAGGGATAGGGTTAGGGGTTAGGGTTAGAGTTAGGGTTAGGCTACGGGAAGGGTTAGGGTACGGGTTAGGGTACGGGTTAGGGTTAGGGTTAGGATTAGAGTACTGTTTGGGTTAGTGTTAGGGTATGGGATACGTTTACCGTTTGGGTACGGGTTAGGGTAAGGGTTAGGTTTAGGGTAGGGGGTTAGGGTTAGATTTAGGGTTAGGCTACGGGTAGGGTTAGGGTACGGGTTAGTGTTAGGGTTAGTGTTAGGGTTACGGTACAGGTTAGGGTTAAGGTTAGGGTACGGGATAGGGTTAGTGTACGTGTTAGGTTTAGGGTTAGGGTTAGGTTTAGTGTGCGGGTTAGGGTTAGGGTTAGGGTACGTTTTAGTGTTAAAGTATGGGTATGGGTTAGGGTTATGTTTAGGGTTAGGGTACGGGTTAGGTTTAGGGTTAGTGTAACGGTTAGTGTTAGGGATCGGGTTATGGTTAGAGTACGGGTTAGGGTTAGGTTTAGGGTTAGGTTTAGTGTTAGAGTACGGGTTAGGGTTAGTGTTAGGGTTAGGGTTAGGGTTAGGGTTAGTGTACGGATAGTGTTAGGGTTAGGGTTAGGGTTAGTGTATAGTTTAGGGTTAGGATTAGGGTACGGGATAGGTTTAGTGTTCAGGTTAAGTTTAGGGTTAGGGTTAGGTTTAGGTTACGGGTAAGGGTTAGGTTACGGGTTAGGGTTAGGTTTAGGTGCGGGTGAGGGTTAAGGTTGGGGTTAGGGTACGGGTTAGTTTTAGGGTTAGGGTACGGGTAAGGGTTACGGTTCAGGTTGGGGTTAGTGTTAGGGTATGCTTAGGGTCAGGGTACGGGTAAGGGTTATGGTTAGGGTTAGCGTTAGGTTTAGGTTTAGGGTGCGGGTTAGGTTAGGTTTAGGTTTATGCTTAGCGCTAGGGAATGGGTTACGGTTACTGTTAGGTTTGGGTACGCGTTAGGGTTAGGGTTAGGGTACGAGATAGGATTGGGTACGGGTGAGGTCAAGGGTAAGGATTAGGTTTGGGGTAAGAGTTAGGGTTAGCGTTAGGTTTAGGATTAGGGTTAGGGTATGTGTTAGGTTTAGGGTACCGGTTAGGGTTAGGGTCAGGATTAGGGTTAGGGTTAGGGTATGAGTTAGGGTTAGGGTTAGGTTTAGGGTACCGCTTAGGGTTAGGTTTAGGGTTAGGTTACGGTTTAGGTTTAGGGTACGGGTTAGGGTTAGGGTCAGGGTTAGTGTTAGGCTATGAGTTAGGGTTAGGGTTAGGGTACAGGTTAGAGTTAGGGTTATGTTACATGTTAGGATTACAGTACGGGTTAGGGTTAGGGTGAGGTTTAGGGTTAGGGTTAGAGTACAGTTAGGGTAAGGGTTAGGGTTAGGGTTAGAGTAAGGGTTACGGTTAGTGTTAGGGTTAGGGAAAGGTTTAGGGTTAGGGTTAGGGTATGGGTTAGGGTTAGGGTTAGGGTTATGGTTAGGGTTAGATTACGAGGTAGGGTTCGTTTTAGGGTTAGGGTTAGGTTTAATGTATGGGTTAGGCTTAGTGTTAGGTTTAGGTTTAGGTTACGGGTTAGGGTTAGGTTTAGGGTATGGGATAGGGTTAGCGTACGGGATAAGTTTAGGGTTAGGGTTAGGATTAGGTTACGGGATGGGGGTAGGGTACGGGTTATGGTTAGGTTTAGGGTGTGGGTTAGGGTTAGGGTTAGGGTTAGTGTACGGGCTAGGATTAGGTTTAGGGTCAGGGTTAGTGTTAGGGTTAGTGTTAGGTTATGGGTTAGGGATAGGGTTAGGTTTAGGGTTAGGGTTTTTGTTAGGGTTAGAGTACGGGTAGGGTTAGTGTTAGGGTTAGGTTTATGGTTAGGGTACGGGTTAGGGTTAGAGTTAGGGTTAGGGTTAGAGTATGGGGTAGGGTTAGTGTTAGTGTTAGGATTAGGCTTAATGTACGGGTTAGGCTTAGGGTTAGGTTTAGGGTTAGTTTACGGGCTAGAGTTAGGTTAAGGGTACGGGATAGGGTTAGCGTCGGGTTAAGTTTAGTGTTAGGGTTAGGCTTAGGTTATGGGTTAGGGTTAGGTTTAGGTGCGGGTTAGGGTCAGGGTTACGGTTAGGGTTAGGGTACGAATTAGGGTTAGGTTTAGGGTACGGGTTAGGTTTAGGGTTATGGTTTGGCTTAGGGTTACAGTAAGGGTTAGGCTTATGGGGAGGTTTAGGGTTAGGGTTAGAATACGGTTAGGGTTAGGGATTGAGTACGGGTAAGGGTTAGTGTTAGGGTTAGGTTTAGGGTTAGGGTTAATGTACAGGTTAGGCTTAGGGTTAGGTTTAGGTTTAGGATACAGGTTAGGGATAGGTTTAGGGTACAGGATAGGGTTAGCGTACGGGTTAAGTTTAGGGTTAGGGTTAGGATTAGGTTACGGGTTAGGTTTAGGGTACGGGTTATGGTTAGGTTTAGGGTGCGGGTTAGGGTTAGGGTTAGTGTATGTGTTAGGTCTAGGTTTAGGGTTAATTTTAGTGCGCGGGTTAGGGTAAGGGCTAGGGTTCGTGTTAGGGTTAGGGTTTGGGTACGGGTTACGGATAGTGTTAGGGTTAGGGTTAGTGTTAGAGTACGGGCTAGGGTTAGATTATGGGTTAGGTTTACGTTTAGGGTTAGGGTTAGGGTTAGAGTTCATGTTTGGGTTAGAGTTAGGTTTAGGGTTAGGGTTAGGGTTAGAGTATGCCGTAGGATTAGTGTTAGGGTTAGGGTTAGGGTTAGTGTTAGTGTACAGATAGGGTTAGTGTTAGGGTTAGGTTTAGGGTACAGGTTAGGTTTAGGTTTACGGTACGGGATTGGGTTAGTATGGGATAAGTTTAGGGTTAGGTTTAGGTTTAGGTTATGGGTTAGGGTTACGGTACGTGTTAGGGTACGGTTTAGGTGCGGGTTATGGTTAGTTTATGGGTTAGGGTTAGGGTACCGGTAAGGGTTATGGTTAGGGTTAGGGTTAGGGTTAGGTTTAGGTTTAGGGTTCGGGTTAGGCTTAGGGATAGGGTTACGTTTAGCGCTAGGGTATGGGTTAGGGTTACTCTTAGGGTTTGGGTACGTGTTAGGGTTAGGGTTAGGGTACGGGATAAGGTTGGGTACGGGTTAGGTCAAGGGTTCGGATTAGGTATAGGGTACGGGATAGGGTTAGGTTTAGGTGAAGGTTAGTGTTAGGGTTAGGGTTTGGGTACAGTTTAGTGTTAGGTTTAGGTTCAGGGTTCGCGTTAGCGATAGGGTTAGGGTAAGGGTTAGGGTTAGGGTTGGGGTTAGGTTTAGGGTTAGGTTACGGGTTAGGGTTTGGTTAAGGGTACGGGATAGGGTTAGCGTACGAGTTAAGTTTAGGTTTAGGGTTAGGCTTAGGTTACGGGTTAGGGTTAGGTTTAGGTGTGGGTTAGGGTTAGGGTTAGGGTTAGGGTACGGGTTAGGGTTAGGGTTGGCATTAGGCTCCGGGTTAATTTTAGGTTTAGGGTACTGGTCAGGGTTACGGTTAAGTTTAGGTTTAGGATTAGGTTATGGGTTAGGGTTAGGGTATGGGTAATGGTTAGAGTTAGGGTTAGGGTTAGTGTTAGCGCTAGGGTATGGTTTAGGGTTACTGTTAAGGGTTGGGTACTGGTTAGGGTTAGGGTTACGTTACGGGTTAGTGCAAGGGTTAGGATTAGGGGTAGTGTTAGTGTACGGGATAGGGTTAGAGCACAGGTTAGGTTTAGGTTTAGGGTTAGGGTATGGGTTAGGTTTAGATTACAGGTTAGGGTTAGGGTTAGGGTACAGGTTAGGTTTAGGTTTAGGGTTAGGGTATGTGTTAGGTTTAGGGTACGGGTTAGGGTTAGGGTTAGGGTCAGGGTTAGGGTTAGGGTTAGGGTACGAATTAGGGTTAGGGTTAGGGTACGGGTTAGGTTTAGGGTTATGGTATGTGTTAGGGTTACAGTACGTGTTAAGGTTAGGGTGAGGGTTATGGTTAGAATACGGTTAGGGTTAGGGATAGAGTACGGGTTAGGGTTAGTGTTAAGGTTAAGGTTAGGTTTAGGGTTAGGGTACGAGTTAGTGTTAGGATTAGGTTTAGTGTTAGAGTACGGGTTAGGGTTAGTGTTAGGGTTAGGGTTAGGGTTAAAGTACGGGTTAGGTTTAGGGTTAGGGTATGGGTTAGTTTTAGGTTTAGGGTTAGGGTATGGGTTAGGTTTAGGGTAAGGGTTAGGGTTAGGGTTAGGGTCAGGGTTAGGGTTAGGGTTAGGTTACGAATTAGGGTTAGGGTTAGGGTACGGGTTAGGGTTAGAGTTAGGGTTAGGGTTAGAGTATGGGGTAGGGTTAGTGTTAGTGTTAGGATTAGGCTTAATGTACGGGTTAGGCTTAGGGTTAGGTTTAGGGTTAGTTTACGGGCTAGAGTTAGGTTAAGGGTACGGGATAGGGTTAGCGTCGGGTTAAGTTTAGTGTTAGGGTTAGGCTTAGGTTATGGGTTAGGGTTAGGTTTAGGTGCGGGTTAGGGTCAGGGTTACGGTTAGGGTTAGGGTACGAATTAGGGTTAGGTTTAGGGTACGGGTTAGGTTTAGGGTTATGGTTTGGCTTAGGGTTACAGTAAGGGTTAGGCTTATGGGGAGGTTTAGGGTTAGGGTTAGAATACGGTTAGGGTTAGGGATTGAGTACGGGTAAGGGTTAGTGTTAGGGTTAGGTTTAGGGTTAGGGTTAATGTACAGGTTAGGCTTAGGGTTAGGTTTAGGTTTAGGATACAGGTTAGGGATAGGTTTAGGGTACAGGATAGGGTTAGCGTACGGGTTAAGTTTAGGGTTAGGGTTAGGATTAGGTTACGGGTTAGGTTTAGGGTACGGGTTATGGTTAGGTTTAGGGTGCGGGTTAGGGTTAGGGTTAGTGTATGTGTTAGGTCTAGGTTTAGGGTTAATTTTAGTGCGCGGGTTAGGGTAAGGGCTAGGGTTCGTGTTAGGGTTAGGGTTTGGGTACGGGTTACGGATAGTGTTAGGGTTAGGGTTAGTGTTAGAGTACGGGCTAGGGTTAGATTATGGGTTAGGTTTACGTTTAGGGTTAGGGTTAGGGTTAGAGTTCATGTTTGGGTTAGAGTTAGGTTTAGGGTTAGGGTTAGGGTTAGAGTATGCCGTAGGATTAGTGTTAGGGTTAGGGTTAGGGTTAGTGTTAGTGTACAGATAGGGTTAGTGTTAGGGTTAGGTTTAGGGTACAGGTTAGGTTTAGGTTTACGGTACGGGATTGGGTTAGTATGGGATAAGTTTAGGGTTAGGTTTAGGTTTAGGTTATGGGTTAGGGTTACGGTACGTGTTAGGGTACGGTTTAGGTGCGGGTTATGGTTAGTTTATGGGTTAGGGTTAGGGTACCGGTAAGGGTTATGGTTAGGGTTAGGGTTAGGGTTAGGTTTAGGTTTAGGGTTCGGGTTAGGCTTAGGGATAGGGTTACGTTTAGCGCTAGGGTATGGGTTAGGGTTACTCTTAGGGTTTGGGTACGTGTTAGGGTTAGGGTTAGGGTACGGGATAAGGTTGGGTACGGGTTAGGTCAAGGGTTCGGATTAGGTATAGGGTACGGGATAGGGTTAGGTTTAGGTGAAGGTTAGTGTTAGGGTTAGGGTTTGGGTACAGTTTAGTGTTAGGTTTAGGTTCAGGGTTCGCGTTAGCGATAGGGTTAGGGTAAGGGTTAGGGTTAGGGTTGGGGTTAGGTTTAGGGTTAGGTTACGGGTTAGGGTTTGGTTAAGGGTACGGGATAGGGTTAGCGTACGAGTTAAGTTTAGGTTTAGGGTTAGGCTTAGGTTACGGGTTAGGGTTAGGTTTAGGTGTGGGTTAGGGTTAGGGTTAGGGTTAGGGTACGGGTTAGGGTTAGGGTTGGCATTAGGCTCCGGGTTAATTTTAGGTTTAGGGTACTGGTCAGGGTTACGGTTAAGTTTAGGTTTAGGATTAGGTTATGGGTTAGGGTTAGGGTATGGGTAATGGTTAGAGTTAGGGTTAGGGTTAGTGTTAGCGCTAGGGTATGGTTTAGGGTTACTGTTAAGGGTTGGGTACTGGTTAGGGTTAGGGTTACGTTACGGGTTAGTGCAAGGGTTAGGATTAGGGGTAGTGTTAGTGTACGGGATAGGGTTAGAGCACAGGTTAGGTTTAGGTTTAGGGTTAGGGTATGGGTTAGGTTTAGATTACAGGTTAGGGTTAGGGTTAGGGTACAGGTTAGGTTTAGGTTTAGGGTTAGGGTATGTGTTAGGTTTAGGGTACGGGTTAGGGTTAGGGTTAGGGTCAGGGTTAGGGTTAGGGTTAGGGTACGAATTAGGGTTAGGGTTAGGGTACGGGTTAGGTTTAGGGTTATGGTATGTGTTAGGGTTACAGTACGTGTTAAGGTTAGGGTGAGGGTTATGGTTAGAATACGGTTAGGGTTAGGGATAGAGTACGGGTTAGGGTTAGTGTTAAGGTTAAGGTTAGGTTTAGGGTTAGGGTACGAGTTAGTGTTAGGATTAGGTTTAGTGTTAGAGTACGGGTTAGGGTTAGTGTTAGGGTTAGGGTTAGGGTTAAAGTACGGGTTAGGTTTAGGGTTAGGGTATGGGTTAGTTTTAGGTTTAGGGTTAGGGTATGGGTTAGGTTTAGGGTAAGGGTTAGGGTTAGGGTTAGGGTCAGGGTTAGGGTTAGGGTTAGGTTACGAATTAGGGTTAGGGTTAGGGTACGGGTTAGGGTTAGAGTTAGGGTTAGGGTTAGAGTATGGGGTAGGGTTAGTGTTAGTGTTAGGATTAGGCTTAATGTACGGGTTAGGCTTAGGGTTAGGTTTAGGGTTAGTTTACGGGCTAGAGTTAGGTTAAGGGTACGGGATAGGGTTAGCGTCGGGTTAAGTTTAGTGTTAGGGTTAGGCTTAGGTTATGGGTTAGGGTTAGGTTTAGGTGCGGGTTAGGGTCAGGGTTACGGTTAGGGTTAGGGTACGAATTAGGGTTAGGTTTAGGGTACGGGTTAGGTTTAGGGTTATGGTTTGGCTTAGGGTTACAGTAAGGGTTAGGCTTATGGGGAGGTTTAGGGTTAGGGTTAGAATACGGTTAGGGTTAGGGATTGAGTACGGGTAAGGGTTAGTGTTAGGGTTAGGTTTAGGGTTAGGGTTAATGTACAGGTTAGGCTTAGGGTTAGGTTTAGGTTTAGGATACAGGTTAGGGATAGGTTTAGGGTACAGGATAGGGTTAGCGTACGGGTTAAGTTTAGGGTTAGGGTTAGGATTAGGTTACGGGTTAGGTTTAGGGTACGGGTTATGGTTAGGTTTAGGGTGCGGGTTAGGGTTAGGGTTAGTGTATGTGTTAGGTCTAGGTTTAGGGTTAATTTTAGTGCGCGGGTTAGGGTAAGGGCTAGGGTTCGTGTTAGGGTTAGGGTTTGGGTACGGGTTACGGATAGTGTTAGGGTTAGGGTTAGTGTTAGAGTACGGGCTAGGGTTAGATTATGGGTTAGGTTTACGTTTAGGGTTAGGGTTAGGGTTAGAGTTCATGTTTGGGTTAGAGTTAGGTTTAGGGTTAGGGTTAGGGTTAGAGTATGCCGTAGGATTAGTGTTAGGGTTAGGGTTAGGGTTAGTGTTAGTGTACAGATAGGGTTAGTGTTAGGGTTAGGTTTAGGGTACAGGTTAGGTTTAGGTTTACGGTACGGGATTGGGTTAGTATGGGATAAGTTTAGGGTTAGGTTTAGGTTTAGGTTATGGGTTAGGGTTACGGTACGTGTTAGGGTACGGTTTAGGTGCGGGTTATGGTTAGTTTATGGGTTAGGGTTAGGGTACCGGTAAGGGTTATGGTTAGGGTTAGGGTTAGGGTTAGGTTTAGGTTTAGGGTTCGGGTTAGGCTTAGGGATAGGGTTACGTTTAGCGCTAGGGTATGGGTTAGGGTTACTCTTAGGGTTTGGGTACGTGTTAGGGTTAGGGTTAGGGTACGGGATAAGGTTGGGTACGGGTTAGGTCAAGGGTTCGGATTAGGTATAGGGTACGGGATAGGGTTAGGTTTAGGTGAAGGTTAGTGTTAGGGTTAGGGTTTGGGTACAGTTTAGTGTTAGGTTTAGGTTCAGGGTTCGCGTTAGCGATAGGGTTAGGGTAAGGGTTAGGGTTAGGGTTGGGGTTAGGTTTAGGGTTAGGTTACGGGTTAGGGTTTGGTTAAGGGTACGGGATAGGGTTAGCGTACGAGTTAAGTTTAGGTTTAGGGTTAGGCTTAGGTTACGGGTTAGGGTTAGGTTTAGGTGTGGGTTAGGGTTAGGGTTAGGGTTAGGGTACGGGTTAGGGTTAGGGTTGGCATTAGGCTCCGGGTTAATTTTAGGTTTAGGGTACTGGTCAGGGTTACGGTTAAGTTTAGGTTTAGGATTAGGTTATGGGTTAGGGTTAGGGTATGGGTAATGGTTAGAGTTAGGGTTAGGGTTAGTGTTAGCGCTAGGGTATGGTTTAGGGTTACTGTTAAGGGTTGGGTACTGGTTAGGGTTAGGGTTACGTTACGGGTTAGTGCAAGGGTTAGGATTAGGGGTAGTGTTAGTGTACGGGATAGGGTTAGAGCACAGGTTAGGTTTAGGTTTAGGGTTAGGGTATGGGTTAGGTTTAGATTACAGGTTAGGGTTAGGGTTAGGGTACAGGTTAGGTTTAGGTTTAGGGTTAGGGTATGTGTTAGGTTTAGGGTACGGGTTAGGGTTAGGGTTAGGGTCAGGGTTAGGGTTAGGGTTAGGGTACGAATTAGGGTTAGGGTTAGGGTACGGGTTAGGTTTAGGGTTATGGTATGTGTTAGGGTTACAGTACGTGTTAAGGTTAGGGTGAGGGTTATGGTTAGAATACGGTTAGGGTTAGGGATAGAGTACGGGTTAGGGTTAGTGTTAAGGTTAAGGTTAGGTTTAGGGTTAGGGTACGAGTTAGTGTTAGGATTAGGTTTAGTGTTAGAGTACGGGTTAGGGTTAGTGTTAGGGTTAGGGTTAGGGTTAAAGTACGGGTTAGGTTTAGGGTTAGGGTATGGGTTAGTTTTAGGTTTAGGGTTAGGGTATGGGTTAGGTTTAGGGTAAGGGTTAGGGTTAGGGTTAGGGTCAGGGTTAGGGTTAGGGTTAGGTTACGAATTAGGGTTAGGGTTAGGGTACGGGTTAGGGTTAGGGTTATGTTATGGGTTAGGGTTACTGTACGGGTTAGGGTGAGGGTGAGGGTTTGGGTTACGGTTAGAGTACGGTTAGGGTAAGGGTTAGTGTTAGAGTACGGGTTAGGGTTAGTATTAGGGTTAGGGTTAGTGTTAGGGTTAGGGTACGGGTACGGGTTAGGGTCAGGTTTAGTGTTAGAGTACGGGGTAGGGTTAGTGTTAGGGTTAGGTTTAGGGTTAGAGTATGGGTTTGGGTTAGTGTTAGGGTACGGGTTAGGTTTACCGTTTGGGTACGGGTTAGGGTAATTGTTAGGGTTAGGGTTAGGGTTAGGGTACGTGTAAGGGTTAGAGTTTGGGTACACGTTAGTGTTACGTTTAGGGTTAGGGTAAAGGTTAGTTTTAGGGTTAGGGTAAGAGTTAGTGTTGGGGTACAGGATAGGGTTAGAGTACGGGTTAGGGTTACGTTTAGGGTGAGGGTTAGGGTTAGAGTACGTGTTAGGGTTAGTGTTAGGGTTAGTGTTAGGGTTAGTGTACAGATAAGTTTAGTGTTAGGGTTAGGGTTAGGGTACGGTTTAGGGTTAGGTTTAGGGTACGGGATAGGGTTAGGGTACGGATTAAGTTTAGAGTTAGGGTTAGGTTTACGTTATGAGTTAGAGTTAGGGTACGCGTTAGGGTTAGGTTTAGGTGTGGTTTAGGGTTAGGGTACGGGTTAGGGTTTGGTTTAGAGTCAGGGTTAGGGTTAGGTTACGTGTTAGGGTTAGGTTTTGGTACGGGTTAGGGTTACGTGTAGGGTTAGGGTATGGGTTAGGTTTAGGGTTAGGGTAAGGGTTAGTGTTAGGGTACGGGATAGGGTTAGAGTATGGGTTAGGGTTAGGTTAAGGGTTAGGGTTAGGGTTAGGGTACGGGTTAGGTATAGTGTTAGGGTTATGGTTAGTGTTAGAGTTAGGGTTAGGGTTAGAGTACAGGAAGGGTTGGGTTGAGGGTTAGGGTTAAGTTGGAGTACGGGTTAGGGTTAGTGTTAGATTAGGGTTAGGGTTAGGGTTAGGGTATGTTTAGGGTTAGGGTTAGGGTAGGGTTCGGGTTAGGGTTAGTCTACGGGTTAGTGCTAGGGTTCGGGTTAGGGTTAGGGTAGGTGTTAGGGTTACGGTACGGGTTAGGGTTAAGGTTACAGTATGGGATAGGTTTAGTGTACGTGTTAGGTCTAGGGTTAGGGCGAATTTTAGTGTGCGGGTTAGGGTTAGGGTTAGGGTACGTGTTAGGTTTAGGGTTTCGGTTCGGGTTAGGGTTACGTTTATGGTTAGGGTACGGGTTAGGTTTATGGTTAGGGTAAGGGTTAGTGTTAGGGTACGGGTTAGGTTTAGTGTACGGGTTAGGGTTAGGTTTAGGGTTAGAGTTAGGGTTAGAGTATGGGTTAGGGTTAGTGTTAGTGTTAGGGTTAGGGTTAGTGTACGGATAGGGTTACGGTTAGGGTAGGGTTAGGGTACAGGTTAGGGTTAGGTTAAGGGTACAGGATAGGGTTAGTGTATGGGATAAGTTTAGGTTTAGGTTTAGGTTTAGGTTACGGGTTAGGGTTAGGGTACGGGTTAGGGTTAGTTTTAGGTGTGGGTAAGGGTTAGGGTACGGGTTAGGGTTAGGGTTAGGTTCAGGGTTAGGATTAGGGATAGGGTTATGGTACGGTTTAGGATTAGGGTTGGGGTTATGGTACAAGTTAGTTTTAGGGTTAGGGTATGGGTTAGGGTTATGGTAAAGGTTAGGGTTAGTGTTAGGTTATGGGTTAGGGTTAGGGTACGGGTAAGGGTTATGGTTACGGTTATGGTTAGGTTTAGGTTTAGGGTGTGGGTTAGGCTTAGGGTTAGGGTTAGGGTTAGCGCTAGGGTATGAGTTAGGGTTACTCTTAGGTTTGGGTACGGGTTAGTGTGTAGGGTTAGGGTACGGGATAGGGTTGGGTACTGGTTAGGACAAGGGTTAGAGTTAGGTTTAGAGTACGGGATAGGGTTAGGGTTAGGTTTAGGGTTAGAGTTAGGCTATGGGTTAGGTTTAGGGTACGGGTTAAGGTTTGTTTTAGGGCCAGGGTTAGGGTTAGGGTTTGGGTACAAGTTAGGGTTAGGGTTAGGTTTATGATACGGGTTAGTGTCAGTGTTAGGGTTAGGGTTAGAGTACGGGGTAGGGTTATTGTTAGGGTTAGAGTACGGATAGGGTTAGGGTTAAGGTTAGGGTTAGGGTTAGGGTTAGGGTATGGGTTAGGCTTAGGGTATGTTTAGGGTTAAGGTTAGGGTCAGGTTTAGGTTTAGGTTTAGGGTTAGGGTACGGGTTAGGGTTAGGTTTAGGGTATGGGTTAGGGTTAGGTTTAGGGTTAGGGTACAGGTTAGGTTTAGGGTACGGGTTAGGGTAGGGTTAGTGTCAGGGTTATGGTTAGGGTTAGGGTACTGGTTAAGGTTAGGTTTATGGTACGGGTTAGGGTTACAGTACGGGTTAGGGTTAGGGTGAGGGTTAGTTTTAAGGTTATAATACGGTTAGGATTAGTGTTAGGGTTAGGGTTAGAGTACGGGTGAGGGTTAGTGTTAGGGTTAGGGTTAGGGTTAGGGTTAGGGTTAGGGTTAGAGTACGGGTTAGGGTTAGGTTTAGGGTTAGTGTTAGAGTACGGGGTATGGTTATTGTTAGGGTTAGGGTTAGGGTTAGGGTTAGAGTACGGATTAGTGTTAGTGTTAGGGTTAGGGTTAGGTTTAGGGTTAGGGTACGTGTTAGGGTTAGGGTTAGTGTTAGAGTTCGGGTAGGGTTAGTGTTAGTGTAAGGTTTAGGGTTAGAGTACGGGTTTGGGTTAGTGTTTGGATACTGGTTAGTTTTACCGTTTGGGTACGGGTTAGGGAAAGTGTTAGGGTTAGGTTTAAGGTTAGGGTACGTGTTAGGATTAGGGTTTGGGTACGGGTTAATTTTAGGTTTAGGGTCAGGGTTAGGGTTAGGTATAGGGTTATGGTACGTCTTAGGGTTAGGGTTGGGGTTAGGGTATGGGTTAGTTTTAGGGTTAGGGTACGGGTTAGCGTTACGGTTAAGGTTAGGGTTAGTGTTAGGGTATGGTTTAGGTTTAGGGTACGGGTAAGGTTTATGGTTATGGTTAGGGTTAGGTTTAGGTTTAGGGTGCTGATTAGGCTTAAGGTTAGGGTTTGGGTTAGCGCTAGGGTATGGGTTAGTGTTACTGTTAGGGTTTGGGTACGGTATAGGGTTAGGGTTAGGGTACGTGTTAGGTTTAGGGTTTGGGTACAGGTTAGGGTTACGTTTAGGGTTAGGGTACGAGTTAGGTTTAGGGTTAGGTTAAGGGTTAGTGTTAGGGGACGGGATAGGGTTAGAGTACGGGTTAGGGTTAGGTTTAGGTTTAGGGTTAGGGTTAGAGTACGGGTTAGGTTTAGAGTTAGGGTTAGGGTTAGGTTTAGGGTCAGGGTTAGGGTTAGTGTTAGGGTTAGGGTTAGGGTTAGAGTTAAAGCACGGGTTAGGTTTAGGGTACAGGTTACGTTTAGGGTACGGGTTAGTTTTAGGGTTATGGTACGGTATAGGTTTACAGAACGGGTTAGGGTTAGGGTCAGCGTTAGGGTTAGAGTACGAGTTAGGGTTAGGGTTAGGGTTAGGGTACGGGTTAAGGTTAGGGTTTTGGTACGGGTTAGGGTTACAATACGTGTTAGGGTTAGGGTGAGGGTTAGGGTTAGTGTACGGGTTAGGTTTAAGGTACGGGTTAGGGTTAGGGTCAGGGTTAGGTTTAGGGTTATTGTTAGGGTTAGAGTACGGTTAGGGTTTGTGTTCGGGTTAGGGTTAGTGTACGGATAGGTTTAGGGTTAGGGTTAGGGTTAGGTTACGGGTTAGGGTTAGGTTTAGGGTACATGATTGGTTTAGCGTATGGGTTAAGTTTAGTGTTAGGTTAGGTTTAGGTTACGGGTTAGTGTTATGGTACGGTTTAGGGTTAGGTTTAGGTGAGGGTTAGGGTTAGGGTTAGGGATAGGGTTAGGGATAGGGTTAGGATTAGGGTACGGGTTAGGGTTAGGTTTAGGGTCAGGGTTAGCGTTTGGGATAAGGTTATGGTATGGGTTAGGGTTGGGGTTGGCGTTAGTTTACGGGTTAGTTTTAGGGTTAGGGTAGTTTTCAGGGTTACGGTTAAGGTTAGGTTTAGGGTTAGGGTATGGGTTAGGGTCACGGTACGGTTAAGGGTTATGGTTAGGGTTAGGGTTAGGTTTAGGTCAGGGTGCATGTTAGGGTTAGGGTTAAAGCTAGGGTATGGGTTAGGGTTAGGGTAAGTGTTCGGGATAGGGTTGGGTACGGGATAGGTCAAGGTTTAGGGTTAGGTTTAGTGCACGGTTTAGGGTTAGGGTTAGGTTTAGGGTTAGGATTAGAGTATGGGTTAGGCTTAGGGTACGGGTTAGGATTAGGATTAGGGTCAGGGTTAGGGTTAGGGTTAGGGTACGAGTTATGGTTAGGTTTAGGTTTGGGGTACGGATTAGGGTTAGGGTTAGGGTTAGTGTACTGGTTAGGTTTAAGGTACGGGTTAGGGTTAGGTTTAGGGTCAGGGTTATGTTTAGGGTTAGGGTTAGGGTTAGAGTACGGTAAGGGTTTGTGTTAGGGTTAGGGTTAGGGTTAGTGTACGGATAGGGTTAGGGTTAGGGTTAGGTTTAGGCAACGGGTTAGGATTAGGGTTAGGGTATGGGTTAGGGTTAGGTTTAGGTGCGGGTTACGGTTAGGGTACGGGTTAGGGTTAGGCTTAGTGTCAGGGTTAAGGTTAGGGATAGGTTTATGTTACGGGTTAGGTTTAGGGTTGGGGTTAGGGTACGGGTTAGTTTTAGGGTTAGGGTACGAGTTAGGGTTAGGGTGCGGTTTAGGGTTAGCATTAGGGTTGTGTTATAGGTTAGGGTTAGCGTTGGGGTTAGTGTTAGGGTACGGGTTAGGGTTAGGGTTATAGTACGGTTTAGGGTTACAGTACGATTAGGGTTAGGGTTAGGGTTAGGGATAGAGTACGGGTTAGGGTTAGTGTTAGGGTTAGGGAAAGGTTTAGGGTTAGGGTTAGGGTACGGGATAGGGTTAGGGTTAGTGTTACTGTAAGGGTTAGAATACGGGTTAGGGTTAGTGTTAGGGTTAGGGTTAGGGTTAATGTACGGGTTAGGCTTAGGGTTAGGTTTAGGGTTAGGTTACGGGTTAGTGTTAGGTTTAGGGTACGGGATAGGGTTAGCATACGGCTTAAGTTTAGGGTTTGGGTTAGGTTTAGGTTACGGGTTAGGGTTAGGGTACTGGTTACGGTTAAGTTTAGGTGCAGGTTAGGGTTAGTGTTAGGGTTAGTGTACGGGTTAGGGTTAGGTTTTGTGTCAGGGTAAGGGTTAGGGTTAGTGTTAGGGTATGGGTGAGGGTTAGGGTTGGGTTTAGAGTACGGGTTAGTTTTAGGGTTAGGATACGGGTAAGGGTTACTTTTAAAGTAAGGTTTAGAGTTAGGTGTGGGTTAGGTTTAGGGTATGGTTTAGGTCTAGGGTTAGGGTTAGTTTTAGGGTGTGGGTTAGGGTTAGGCAACGGATTAGGGATAGGGTACGGGTTAGGTTTAGGGTACAGGTTAGGGTTAGCGTTAGGGTTATGGTATGGGTTAGGGTTAGGTTTGGTGTTAGTGTTAGGGTACGGGTTAGGGTTAGGGTACGGGTTAGGTCTAGGGTTAGGGTTAGGTTTAGGATGCGGGTTAGGGTTAGGGTTAGGGTACGGGATTAGGTTTAGCGTTACGGTCAGGGTTAGGTTTAGGTTTAGCGTTAGGGTTAGTGTTAGGGTACGGGTTCGGGTTACGGTACGAGTTAGGGTTAGTGTTAGGGTTAGGTTTAGGGTTAGGTTATAGTAGGGGTTAGGGTTAGTGTTAGGGTTAGGTTTAGGGTTAGAGAACGGGTTAGTTTTAGTGTTAGGGTTATGGTTAGTGTTAGGTTTAGGGTTAGGGTTAGAGTACGGGATAGGGTAAGGTTTAGGGTTAGGGTTAGTTTAGAGTACAGGTTAGGGTTAGTGTTAGGGTTAGGGTTAGGGTTAGGGTTAGGGTTAGTGTATGTTTAGGGTTAGGGTCAGGGTTCGGGTTAGAGTTAGTGAACGGGTTAGGGTTAGGTTTAGGGTTAGGGTTAGTGTTAGGTTTACGGTATGGTTTAGCGTTAAGTTTACAGTACGGGATAGGTTTAGTGTACGTGTTAGGTCTAGGGTTAGCGTTAGGTTTAGTGTGCAGGTTAGGGTTAGGGTTAGGGTTAGGGTACGGGTTAGGGTTTGGGTACGGGTTAGGGTTACGTTTAGGGTTAGGGTACGGGTTAGGTTTATGGTTAGGGTAAGGGTTAGTGTTAGGGTACGGGTTAGTGTTAGGGTACAGGTTAGGGTTAGGTTTGGGGTTAGGGTATGGGTTAGTTTTAGGGTTAGGGTACAGGTTAGGTTTACGGTTAAGGTTAGGGTTAGGGTTAGGGTATGGGTTAGGGTTAGGTTATGGTTAAGGGTTACGGTTTGGGTTAGGGTTAGGGTTAAGTTTAGGGTGCGGGTTTGGATTAGGGTTAGGGCTAGAGTACGGGTTTGGGTTAGTGTTAGGGTACGGGTTAGGTTTACCGTTTGGGTAAGGGTTAGGGTAAGGGTTAGGTTTAGGGTTAGGGTTAGGGGTTAGGGTTAGATTTACGGTTAGGCTACAGGTAGGCTTAGGGTACGGGTTAGGGTTAGGGTTAGGGTTCGGGTTAGGGTTAGTGTATGGGTTAGGGTTAGGGTTAGGGTTAGTGTTAGGGTTACGGTATGGGTTTGGATTAAGGCTGGGGTACGGGATAGGTTTAGTGTACGTGTTAGGTCTAGGGTTAGGGTTAGGTTTAGTGTGCGGGTTAGGGTTAGGGTTAGGGTTAGGGTACGTGTTAGGGATAGGTTTTGGGTACGGGTTAGCGTTACATTTAGGGTTAGGGTACGGGTTAGGTTTAGGGTTAGGGTTAGGGTACGGTTTAGGGTTAGGGTACGGGTTAGGGTTTGGTTTAGGGTCAGGGTTATGGTTAGGTTTAGGTTTAGGGTTAGGGTTAGGGTACGGGTTAGGGTTACTGTACGGGTTAGGGTTAGGTTTAGTGTTAGGGCTAGGTTTAGGGTTATGGTACGGATTAGGTTTAGGGTACGGGTTAGGGAAGGTTTAGGTGCGGGTTAGGGTTAGGGTTAGGGTTAGGGTATGGGTTAGGGTTAGGTTTAGGGTCAGGGTTAGGGTTAGTGATAGGGATATGGTATGGGTTAGGGTTAGGGTTAGGGTTAGTGTTAGGGTTATGGTATGGGTTTGGATTAAGGCTGGGTTACGGGATAGGTTTAGTGTACGTGTTAGGTCTAGGGTTAGGGTTAGGTTTAGTGTGCGGGTTAGGGTTAGGGTTAGGGTTAGGGTACGTGTTAGGGATATGTTTTGGGTACGGGTTAGCGTTACATTTAAGGTTAGGGTACGGGTTAGGTTTAGGGTTAGGGTTAGGGTACGGTTTAGGGTTAGGGTACGGGTTAGGGTTTGGTTTAGGGTCAGGGTTATGGTTAGGTTTAGGTTTAGGGTTAGGGTTAGGGTACGGGTTAGGGTTACTGTACGGGTTAGGGTTAGGTTTAGGGTTAGGGCTAGGTTTAGGGTTATGGTACGGATTAGGTTTAGGGTACGGGTTAGGGTTAGGTTTAGGTGCGGGTTAGGGTTAGGGTTAGGGTTAGGGCATGGGTTAGGGTTAGGTTTAGGGTCAGGGTTAGGGTTAGTGATAGGGTTATGGTATGGGTTAGGGTTAAGGTTGGGGTTAGGGTACGGGTTAGTTTTAAGTTTAGGGGATGGGTTAGGTTTACGGTTAATGTTAGGGTTAGGGTTAGGGTATGGGTTAGGGTTAGGGTACGGATAAGGATTATGGTTAGGGTTAGGGTTAGCTTTAGGTTTAGGGTGTGGGTTAGGGTTAGGGTTAGGGTTAGTGTTAGGGTTAGCGCTAGGGAATGGTTTAGGGTAAATGTTAGGGTTTGGGTACAGGTTAGGGTGAGGTTTAGTTTATGAGATAGGGTTAGGTACGGGTTAGGTCAATGGTTAGGTTTAGGTTTAGGGTACGGGTTAGGGTTAGGGTTTGGATTAAGGTTAGGTTTAGGGTATGGGTTAGGCTTAGGGTACGAGTTAAGGTTAGGGTTAATGTCAATGTTAGGGTTAGGGTTAGCGTTAGGGTATGGTTTAGGGTTAGGTTTAGGGTACAGGTTAGGGTTAGGGTTACGGTTAGAGTATGGGTTAGGTTTAGGGTACAGGTTAGGGTTAGGTTTAGGGTCAGGGTTAGGGTTAGGGTTAGGGTACGGGTTAGGGTTAGGGTATTGGTACGGGTTCGGGTTACAGTACGGGTTAAGGGTAGGGTGAGGGTTCGGTTAGGTTTAGAGTACAGTTAGGGTTAGGGTTAAAGTACGGGTTAGGGTTAGTGTTAGGGTTAGGGTTAGGGTTAGGTTTAGGGTTAGGGTACGGGTTAGGGTTAGGGTTAGGATTAGAGTATGGGGTAGGGTTAGTGTTAGTGTTAGGGTTATTGTTAATGTACGGGTTAGGCTTAGGGTTAGGTTTAGGGTTAGGATACGGTTTAGGGTTAGGTTTAGGGTACGGGATAGGGTTAGAGTACGGGTTAAGTTTGGGTTAGGGTTAGGTTTAGGTTATGGGTTAGGGTTAGGGTACGGGTTAGGGTTAGGTTTAGGGCGCGGGTTAGGTTTAGGGTAAGGTTTAGTGTAAGTGATAAGGTTAGGTTTAGGGTCTGTGTTAGGGTTAGGGTTAGTGTTAGTGTATGGGTTAGGGTTAGGTTTGGGTTCAGGGTACGGGCTAGTTGTAGGGTTAGGATACGGGTTAGCATTATGTTTAAGGTTAGGGTTAGGGTTAAGGTATGGGTTAGGGTTAGGTTACGGTTAAGGGTTATGGTTTGGGTTAGGGTTAGGGTTATGTTTAGGTTGCTGGTTAGGGTTAGGGTAGGGTTAGGGTTAGAGAACGGGTTTGGGTTAGTGTTAGGCTATGGGTTAGGTTTACCGTTTGGGTACAGTTTAGGGTAAGGGTTAGGGTTAGGGTTGGGGGTTAGGGTTAGAGTTACAGTTAGGCTACGGGTATGGTTAGGGTACGGGTTAGGGTAAGGGTTAGGGTTCGGGTTAGGGTTAGTGTACGGCTTAGGGTTAGGGTTAGGGTTAGGGTTAGTGTTAGGGTTACGGTACGGGTTAGGGTTAAGTTTAGGTTACGGGATAGGGTTAGTGTACGTGTTAGGTCTAGGGTTAGGGTTAGGTTTAGTGTGCGGGTTAGGGTTAGGGTTAGGGATAGGGTACGTGTTAGGGTTAGGGTTTGGGTAAGGGTTAGGGATACGTTTAGGGTTACGGTACGGGTTAGGTTTAGGGTTAGGGTAAGTGTTAGTGTTAGGTTGCGGGTTCGGGTTAGAGTACGGGTTAGGTTTAGGTTTAGAGTTAGGGTTAGGTTTAGTTTTAGGGTTAGGGTTAGGGTACGGATTAGGGTTAGGATACGGGTTAGGTTTAGGGTTAGTTTCGGGGTTAGGGTTAGGGTTAGGGTACGGGTTAGGGTTAGGGTTAGGTTTAGGGTACGGGTTAGAGTTAGGGTTAGGGGTTACGGTAAGTGTTAGGGTTAGGGTATGGGTTAGGGTGAGGGGTAGGGTATGGTTTAGGATTAGGGTTAGGGTTAGGATTAGGGTTAGGGTTATGGTATGTGTTAGCGTACAGGTTAGTGTTATGGTTAGGTTACGGGTTAGGGTCCGGTTTAGGGTTAGGGTTAAGGTACGTGTAACGGTACGGGTTAGGGTTAGGGTACAGGTTAGGGTTAGGGTTAGGGATAGTGTACAGGAATAGGGTTAGAATTAGGGTTAGTGTTAGTGTTAGGGTTAGGGTACAGGTTAGCGTTAGGGTTAGGGTACAGGATAGGTTTAGGGTACGGGTTATGTCTAGGGTTAGGGTTAGTTTTAGGGTTTTAGTTAGGGCTAGGCATCGGGTTAGGGTTAGTGTACGTGTTAGGGTTTGGGTACGGGTTAGGGTTAGTGTTAGGTTTATGGTACGGGTTAGGGTTAGGGTTAGGGTTAGGTTTAAGATGCGGGTTAGGGTTACGGTTAGGGTACGGGATTAGGTTTAGGGTTAGGGTCAGGGTTAGGGTTAGGTTTAGGGTTAGGGTTAGGGTACGGGTTAGGTTTAGGGTTAGGATTAGTGTAAGGGATAGGGTTAGCATTAGGGTTAGTGTTAGGATTAGGGTTAGGGTACAGGTTAGCGTTAGGGTTAGGTTATGGGATAGGTTTAGGGTACGGTTTAGGTCTAGGGTTAGGGTTAAGTTTAGGGTGTGGGTTAGGGTTAGGCATCGGGTTAAGGATAGGGTACGGGTTAGGGTTAGGGTATGGGTTAGGGTTAGTGTTAGGGTTATGGTACGGAATAGGGTTAGGGTTGGTGTTAGGGTACGGGTTAGTGTTAGGTTACGGTTTAGGTCTAGGTTTAGGGTTAGGTTTAGTATGCGGGTTAGGGTTAGGGTTAGTGTACGGGATTAGGTTTAGGGTTAGGGTCAGGGTTAGGGTAAGGTTTAGGGTTAGGTTTAGGGTACGATTTCGGGTTACGGTACGAGTTAGTTTTAGGGTTAGCGTTAGGTTTCGGGTTAGGGTTATAGTAGGGAGTTAGGGTTAGTGTTAGGGTTAGGTTTAGGGTTAGAGAACGGGTTAGGGTTACGTTTAGGGTTAGGGTTAGGGTTAGAGTACGGGTTAGGGTTAGTGTTAGGGTTAGGGTTAGGGTTAAGGTTAGGGTTAGAGTACGGGTTTGGGTTAGTGTTAGGGTACGGGTTAGGTTTACCGTTTGGGTTAGTGTTAGGGTAAGGGTTAGGGTTAGGGTTAGGTTTATGGTTAGGGGTTAGGGTTAGACTTAGTGTTAGGCTACAGGATAGGGTTAGAGTACGGGTTAGGTTTAGGTTTAGGGTTAGGGTTAGGTTTATGGTTATAGTACGGGTTAGGGTTAGATTTCGGGTTAGGTTTATGTTTAGAGTACGGGTTAGGGATAGTGTTAGGGTTAGGGTTAGGGTTAGGGTGCGGGTTAGGGTTAGGGTTAGGGTTAGAGTACGGGGTAGGGTTAGTGTTAAAGTTAGGGTTAGGGTTAGAGTACGGGTTTGGGTTAGTGTTAGGGTATGGGTTAGGTTTACCGTTTGTGTTCATGGTAGGGTAAGTGTTAGGGTTAGGGTTTGGTTTAGGGTTAGGGGTTAGGGTTAGACTTAGTGTTAGGCAACGGGATAGGGTTAGAGTACGGGTTAGGTTTAGGTTTAGGGTTCGGGTTAGGTTTATGGTTATACTACAGTTTAGGGTTAGATTTAGGGTTAGGTTTAGGTTTAGAGTACTATTTAGGGATAGTGTTAGGGTTAGTTTTAGGATTAGGTTACGGGTTAGGGTTCGGGTACGGGTTGGGGTTAGGTTTAGGTGCGGGTTAGGGTTAGGGTTAGGGTTAGGTGCGGGTTAGGGTTAGGGTTAGGGTTAAGGTTTAGGGTTAGAGTTAGGGTTAGGCTACGGGTAGGGTTAGGGTACGGGTTACGGTTAGGGATAGGGTTCGGGTTAGGGTTAGTGTACGAGTTAGGGTTAGGTTTAGGGTTAGGGTTAGGGTACGTGTTAGGGCTAGATTTTGGGTACGGGTTAGGTTTACATTTAGGGTTAGGTTACGGGTTAGGTTTAGGGTTAGGGTTAGGGTATGGTTTAGCGTTAGGGTACGGGTTATGGTTAGCTTTAGGTTCAAGATTAGGGTTAGGGTTAGGGTACGCGTTAGGGTTACTGTACGGGTTAGGGTTAGGGTTAGGGTTAGGTTTAGGGTTAGGGTTAGAGCTCGGGTTTGGGTTAGTGTTAGGGTTCAGGTTAGGTTTACCGTTTGGGTACGGGTTAGGGTAATGGTTAGGGTTAGGGGTTAGGGTTAGGGTTAGGATTAGGGTTAGGGTTAGGGTTAGTGTGAGGGTTACGGACCCGGTGAGGGTTAAGGTTAGGGTACGGTATCGGGGTAGTGTACGTGTTAGGTCTAGGGTTAGGGTTAGGTTTAGTGTCGGGTTAGGTTTAGGGTTAGGTTAGGGTTTGTGTTAGGGTTAGGGTTTGGGTACCGGTTAGTGTTACGTTTAGGATTAGGGTACGTTTTAGGTTTAGGGTTAGGGTTAGGGTTAGGGTACGGTTTAGGGTTAGGTTACGTTTTAGGGTTAGTTTTAGGGTACGGGTTAGGGTTACTGTACCGGTTAGGGTTAGGGTTAGGGTTAGGGTTAGGGTTAGGGTTAGGGTTATAGTACGGGTTAGCTTTAGATTTAGAGTTAGGTTTAGGGTTAGATTACGGGTTAGGGTTAGTGTTAGAGTACGGGTTAGGGTTAGAGTACGGGTTAGGGTTAGGTTTAGGGTTAGGTTTAGGGTTAGGGTTAGGGTTAGAGTACGGGTTAGGGTTAGTGTTAGTGTTAGGGTTAGTGTTAGTGTTAGTGTACGGATAGTGTTAGGGTTAGGGTTAGGGTACGGGTTAGGTTTAGGTTTAGGTTACGGGATAGGGTTAGCATACGGGTTAAGTTTAGGGTTAGGGTTAGGTTTAGGTTCCGGGTTAGGGTTAGGTTTAGGTGCGGGTTAGGGTTAGGTTTAGGGTACGGGTTATGTTTAGGTTAGGGTCAGGGTTAGGGTTAGTGATAGGGTTAAGGTAGGGGTTAGGGTTAAGGTTGGGGTTAAGGTACGGGTTAGGGTTACGGTTAATTTTAGGGTTAGGGTTGGGGTATGGGTTAGGGTAAGGGTATGGGTAAGTGTTATGGTTAGGGTTAGGGTTAGCTTTAGGTTTAGGGTGCGGGTTAGGGTTAGGGTTAGGGTACGGGTTAGGGTTTGGGTACGGGTTAGGGTTACGTTTAGGGTTAGGGTACGGGTTAGGTTTATGGTTAGGGTAAGGGTTAGTGTTAGGGTACGGGTTAGTGTTAGGGTACAGGTTAGGGTTAGGTTTGGGGTTAGGGTATGGGTTAGTTTTAGGGTTAGGGTACAGGTTAGGTTTACGGTTAAGGTTAGGGTTAGGGTTAGGGTATGGGTTAGGGTTAGGTTATGGTTAAGGGTTATGGTTTGGGTTAGGGTTAGGGTTAAGTTTAGGGTGCGGGTTTGGATTAGGGTTAGGGCTAGAGTACGGGTTTGGGTTAGTGTTAGGGTACGGGTTAGGTTTACCGTTTGGGTAAGGGTTAGGGTAAGGGTTAGGTTTAGGGTTAGGGTTAGGGGTTAGGGTTAGATTTACGGTTAGGCTACAGGTAGGCTTAGGGTACGGGTTAGGGTTAGGGTTAGGGTTCGGGTTAGGGTTAGTGTATGGGTTAGGGTTAGGGTTAGGGTTAGTGTTAGGGTTACGGTATGGGTTTGGATTAAGGCTGGGGTACGGGATAGGTTTAGTGTACGTGTTAGGTCTAGGGTTAGGGTTAGGTTTAGTGTGCGGGTTAGGGTTAGGGTTAGGGTTAGGGTACGTGTTAGGGATAGGTTTTGGGTACGGGTTAGCGTTACATTTAGGGTTAGGATACGGGTTAGGTTTAGGGTTAGGGTTAGGGTACGGTTTAGGGTTAGGGTACGGGTTAGGGTTTGGTTTAGGGTCAGGGTTATGGTTAGGTTTAGGTTTAGGGTTAGGGTTAGGGTACGGGTTAGGGTTACTGTACGGGTTAGGGTTAGGTTTAGGGTTAGGGCTAGGTTTAGGGTTATGGTACGGATTAGGTTTAGGGTACGGGTTAGGGAAGGTTTAGGTGCGGGTTAGGGTTAGGGTTAGGGTTAGGGTATGGGTTAGGGTTAGGTTTAGGGTCAGGGTTAGGGTTAGTGATAGGGATATGGTATGGGTTAGGGTTAGGGTTAGGGTTAGTGTTAGGGTTATGGTATGGGTTTGGATTAAGGCTGGGTTACGGGATAGGTTTAGTGTACGTGTTAGGTCTAGGGTTAGGGTTAGGTTTAGTGTGCGGGTTAGGGTTAGGGTTAGGGTTAGGGTACGTGTTAGGGATATGTTTTGGGTACGGGTTAGCGTTACATTTAAGGTTAGGGTACGGGTTAGGTTTAGGGTTAGGGTTAGGGTACGGTTTAGGGTTAGGGTACGGGTTAGGGTTTGGTTTAGGGTCAGGGTTATGGTTAGGTTTAGGTTTAGGGTTAGGGTTAGGGTACGGGTTAGGGTTACTGTACGGGTTAGGGTTAGGTTTAGGGTTAGGGCTAGGTTTAGGGTTATGGTACGGATTAGGTTTAGGGTACGGGTTAGGGTTAGGTTTAGGTGCGGGTTAGGGTTAGGGTTAGGGTTAGGGCATGGGTTAGGGTTAGGTTTAGGGTCAGGGTTAGGGTTAGTGATAGGGTTATGGTATGGGTTAGGGTTAAGGTTGGGGTTAGGGTACGGGTTAGTTTTAAGTTTAGGGGATGGGTTAGGTTTACGGTTAATGTTAGGGTTAGGGTTAGGGTATGGGTTAGGGTTAGGGTACGGATAAGGATTATGGTTAGGGTTAGGGTTAGCTTTAGGTTTAGGGTGTGGGTTAGGGTTAGGGTTAGGGTTAGTGTTAGGGTTAGCGCTAGGGAATGGTTTAGGGTAAATGTTAGGGTTTGGGTACAGGTTAGGGTGAGGTTTAGTTTATGAGATAGGGTTAGGTACGGGTTAGGTCAATGGTTAGGTTTAGGTTTAGGGTACGGGTTAGGGTTAGGGTTTGGATTAAGGTTAGGTTTAGGGTATGGGTTAGGCTTAGGGTACGAGTTAAGGTTAGGGTTAATGTCAATGTTAGGGTTAGGGTTAGCGTTAGGGTATGGTTTAGGGTTAGGTTTAGGGTACAGGTTAGGGTTAGGGTTACGGTTAGAGTATGGGTTAGGTTTAGGGTACAGGTTAGGGTTAGGTTTAGGGTCAGGGTTAGGGTTAGGGTTAGGGTACGGGTTAGGGTTAGGGTATTGGTACGGGTTCGGGTTACAGTACGGGTTAAGGGTAGGGTGAGGGTTCGGTTAGGTTTAGAGTACAGTTAGGGTTAGGGTTAAAGTACGGGTTAGGGTTAGTGTTAGGGTTAGGGTTAGGGTTAGGTTTAGGGTTAGGGTACGGGTTAGGGTTAGGGTTAGGATTAGAGTATGGGGTAGGGTTAGTGTTAGTGTTAGGGTTATTGTTAATGTACGGGTTAGGCTTAGGGTTAGGTTTAGGGTTAGGATACGGTTTAGGGTTAGGTTTAGGGTACGGGATAGGGTTAGAGTACGGGTTAAGTTTGGGTTAGGGTTAGGTTTAGGTTATGGGTTAGGGTTAGGGTACGGGTTAGGGTTAGGTTTAGGGCGCGGGTTAGGTTTAGGGTAAGGTTTAGTGTAAGTGATAAGGTTAGGTTTAGGGTCTGTGTTAGGGTTAGGGTTAGTGTTAGTGTATGGGTTAGGGTTAGGTTTGGGTTCAGGGTACGGGCTAGTTGTAGGGTTAGGATACGGGTTAGCATTATGTTTAAGGTTAGGGTTAGGGTTAAGGTATGGGTTAGGGTTAGGTTACGGTTAAGGGTTATGGTTTGGGTTAGGGTTAGGGTTATGTTTAGGTTGCTGGTTAGGGTTAGGGTAGGGTTAGGGTTAGAGAACGGGTTTGGGTTAGTGTTAGGCTATGGGTTAGGTTTACCGTTTGGGTACAGTTTAGGGTAAGGGTTAGGGTTAGGGTTGGGGGTTAGGGTTAGAGTTACAGTTAGGCTACGGGTATGGTTAGGGTACGGGTTAGGGTAAGGGTTAGGGTTCGGGTTAGGGTTAGTGTACGGCTTAGGGTTAGGGTTAGGGTTAGGGTTAGTGTTAGGGTTACGGTACGGGTTAGGGTTAAGTTTAGGTTACGGGATAGGGTTAGTGTACGTGTTAGGTCTAGGGTTAGGGTTAGGTTTAGTGTGCGGGTTAGGGTTAGGGTTAGGGATAGGGTACGTGTTAGGGTTAGGGTTTGGGTAAGGGTTAGGGATACGTTTAGGGTTACGGTACGGGTTAGGTTTAGGGTTAGGGTAAGTGTTAGTGTTAGGTTGCGGGTTCGGGTTAGAGTACGGGTTAGGTTTAGGTTTAGAGTTAGGGTTAGGTTTAGTTTTAGGGTTAGGGTTAGGGTACGGATTAGGGTTAGGATACGGGTTAGGTTTAGGGTTAGTTTCGGGGTTAGGGTTAGGGTTAGGGTACGGGTTAGGGTTAGGGTTAGGTTTAGGGTACGGGTTAGAGTTAGGGTTAGGGGTTACGGTAAGTGTTAGGGTTAGGGTATGGGTTAGGGTGAGGGGTAGGGTATGGTTTAGGATTAGGGTTAGGGTTAGGATTAGGGTTAGGGTTATGGTATGTGTTAGCGTACAGGTTAGTGTTATGGTTAGGTTACGGGTTAGGGTCCGGTTTAGGGTTAGGGTTAAGGTACGTGTAACGGTACGGGTTAGGGTTAGGGTACAGGTTAGGGTTAGGGTTAGGGATAGTGTACAGGAATAGGGTTAGAATTAGGGTTAGTGTTAGTGTTAGGGTTAGGGTACAGGTTAGCGTTAGGGTTAGGGTACAGGATAGGTTTAGGGTACGGGTTATGTCTAGGGTTAGGGTTAGTTTTAGGGTTTTAGTTAGGGCTAGGCATCGGGTTAGGGTTAGTGTACGTGTTAGGGTTTGGGTACGGGTTAGGGTTAGTGTTAGGTTTATGGTACGGGTTAGGGTTAGGGTTAGGGTTAGGTTTAAGATGCGGGTTAGGGTTACGGTTAGGGTACGGGATTAGGTTTAGGGTTAGGGTCAGGGTTAGGGTTAGGTTTAGGGTTAGGGTTAGGGTACGGGTTAGGTTTAGGGTTAGGATTAGTGTAAGGGATAGGGTTAGCATTAGGGTTAGTGTTAGGATTAGGGTTAGGGTACAGGTTAGCGTTAGGGTTAGGTTATGGGATAGGTTTAGGGTACGGTTTAGGTCTAGGGTTAGGGTTAAGTTTAGGGTGTGGGTTAGGGTTAGGCATCGGGTTAAGGATAGGGTACGGGTTAGGGTTAGGGTATGGGTTAGGGTTAGTGTTAGGGTTATGGTACGGAATAGGGTTAGGGTTGGTGTTAGGGTACGGGTTAGTGTTAGGTTACGGTTTAGGTCTAGGTTTAGGGTTAGGTTTAGTATGCGGGTTAGGGTTAGGGTTAGTGTACGGGATTAGGTTTAGGGTTAGGGTCAGGGTTAGGGTAAGGTTTAGGGTTAGGTTTAGGGTACGATTTCGGGTTACGGTACGAGTTAGTTTTAGGGTTAGCGTTAGGTTTCGGGTTAGGGTTATAGTAGGGAGTTAGGGTTAGTGTTAGGGTTAGGTTTAGGGTTAGAGAACGGGTTAGGGTTACGTTTAGGGTTAGGGTTAGGGTTAGAGTACGGGTTAGGGTTAGTGTTAGGGTTAGGGTTAGGGTTAAGGTTAGGGTTAGAGTACGGGTTTGGGTTAGTGTTAGGGTACGGGTTAGGTTTACCGTTTGGGTTAGTGTTAGGGTAAGGGTTAGGGTTAGGGTTAGGTTTATGGTTAGGGGTTAGGGTTAGACTTAGTGTTAGGCTACAGGATAGGGTTAGAGTACGGGTTAGGTTTAGGTTTAGGGTTAGGGTTAGGTTTATGGTTATAGTACGGGTTAGGGTTAGATTTCGGGTTAGGTTTATGTTTAGAGTACGGGTTAGGGATAGTGTTAGGGTTAGGGTTAGGGTTAGGGTGCGGGTTAGGGTTAGGGTTAGGGTTAGAGTACGGGGTAGGGTTAGTGTTAAAGTTAGGGTTAGGGTTAGAGTACGGGTTTGGGTTAGTGTTAGGGTATGGGTTAGGTTTACCGTTTGTGTTCATGGTAGGGTAAGTGTTAGGGTTAGGGTTTGGTTTAGGGTTAGGGGTTAGGGTTAGACTTAGTGTTAGGCAACGGGATAGGGTTAGAGTACGGGTTAGGTTTAGGTTTAGGGTTCGGGTTAGGTTTATGGTTATACTACAGTTTAGGGTTAGATTTAGGGTTAGGTTTAGGTTTAGAGTACTATTTAGGGATAGTGTTAGGGTTAGTTTTAGGATTAGGTTACGGGTTAGGGTTCGGGTACGGGTTGGGGTTAGGTTTAGGTGCGGGTTAGGGTTAGGGTTAGGGTTAGGTGCGGGTTAGGGTTAGGGTTAGGGTTAAGGTTTAGGGTTAGAGTTAGGGTTAGGCTACGGGTAGGGTTAGGGTACGGGTTACGGTTAGGGATAGGGTTCGGGTTAGGGTTAGTGTACGAGTTAGGGTTAGGTTTAGGGTTAGGGTTAGGGTACGTGTTAGGGCTAGATTTTGGGTACGGGTTAGGTTTACATTTAGGGTTAGGTTACGGGTTAGGTTTAGGGTTAGGGTTAGGGTATGGTTTAGCGTTAGGGTACGGGTTATGGTTAGCTTTAGGTTCAAGATTAGGGTTAGGGTTAGGGTACGCGTTAGGGTTACTGTACGGGTTAGGGTTAGGGTTAGGGTTAGGTTTAGGGTTAGGGTTAGAGCTCGGGTTTGGGTTAGTGTTAGGGTTCAGGTTAGGTTTACCGTTTGGGTACGGGTTAGGGTAATGGTTAGGGTTAGGGGTTAGGGTTAGGGTTAGGATTAGGGTTAGGGTTAGGGTTAGTGTGAGGGTTACGGACCCGGTGAGGGTTAAGGTTAGGGTACGGTATCGGGGTAGTGTACGTGTTAGGTCTAGGGTTAGGGTTAGGTTTAGTGTCGGGTTAGGTTTAGGGTTAGGTTAGGGTTTGTGTTAGGGTTAGGGTTTGGGTACCGGTTAGTGTTACGTTTAGGATTAGGGTACGTTTTAGGTTTAGGGTTAGGGTTAGGGTTAGGGTACGGTTTAGGGTTAGGTTACGTTTTAGGGTTAGTTTTAGGGTACGGGTTAGGGTTACTGTACCGGTTAGGGTTAGGGTTAGGGTTAGGGTTAGGGTTAGGGTTAGGGTTATAGTACGGGTTAGCTTTAGATTTAGAGTTAGGTTTAGGGTTAGATTACGGGTTAGGGTTAGTGTTAGAGTACGGGTTAGGGTTAGAGTACGGGTTAGGGTTAGGTTTAGGGTTAGGTTTAGGGTTAGGGTTAGGGTTAGAGTACGGGTTAGGGTTAGTGTTAGTGTTAGGGTTAGTGTTAGTGTTAGTGTACGGATAGTGTTAGGGTTAGGGTTAGGGTACGGGTTAGGTTTAGGTTTAGGTTACGGGATAGGGTTAGCATACGGGTTAAGTTTAGGGTTAGGGTTAGGTTTAGGTTCCGGGTTAGGGTTAGGTTTAGGTGCGGGTTAGGGTTAGGTTTAGGGTACGGGTTATGTTTAGGTTAGGGTCAGGGTTAGGGTTAGTGATAGGGTTAAGGTAGGGGTTAGGGTTAAGGTTGGGGTTAAGGTACGGGTTAGGGTTACGGTTAATTTTAGGGTTAGGGTTGGGGTATGGGTTAGGGTAAGGGTATGGGTAAGTGTTATGGTTAGGGTTAGGGTTAGCTTTAGGTTTAGGGTGCGGGTTAGGGTTAGGGTTAGGGTTAGTGTTAGGGTGTGCCCTAGGGAATGGTTTAGGGTAACTGTTAGGGTTTGTGTACGGGTTAGGGTGAGGGTTAGTTTATGGAATAGGGTTGGGGACGGGTTAGGTCAAGGGTTAGGGTTAGGTTTAGGGTAAGGGTTAGGGTTAGCGTTTGGATTAAGTTTAGGTTTAGGGTATGGATTAGGCTTAGGGTACGAGTTAGGTTTAGGGTTAACGTCAGTGTTAGGGTTAGGGTTAGCGTTAGGGTATGGTTTAGGGTTAGGTTTAGGGTACGGGTTAGGGTTAGGGTTACGGTTAGAGTACGGGTTAAGTTTAGGGTACAGGTTAGGGTTAGGTTTAGGGTCAGGGTTAGGGTTAGGGTTAGGGTACGAGTAAGGGTTAGGGTTTGGGTACGGGTTAGGGTTAGGGTATTGGTATGGGTTAGGGTTAGAGTACGGGTTAAGGTTAGGGTGAGGGTTAGGGTTAGGTTTAGTGTATGGTTAGGGTTAGGGTTAGTGTTAGATTACGGGTTAGGTTTAGTGTTAGTGTTAGGGTTAGGGTTAGGTTTAGGGTTAGGGTACGAGTTTGGGTTAGGATTAGGGTTAGGATTAGAGTACGGGTTAGGGTTAGTGTTAGGGTTAGGGTTAGGGTTAATGTACGGCTTAGGCTTAGGTTTAGGTTTAGGGTTAGGATACGGGTTAGGGTTAGGTTTAGGGTACGGGATAGGGTTAGCGTATGGGTTAAGTTTGGGTTAGGGTTAGGTTTAGGTTACGGGTTATGGTTAGGGTACGGGTTAGGGTTAGGTTTAAGGCGCGGGTTAGGTTTAGTGTTAGGTTTAGTGTAAGTGATAAGGTTTGGTTTATGGTCTATGTTAGGGTTAGGGTTAGTGTTAGTGTACGGGTTAGGGTTAGGGTTGGGTTCAGGGTACGGGTTAGTTTTAGGGTTAGGAAACAGGTTAGCGTTATGGTTAAGGTTAGGGTTAGGATTAGGGTACGTGTTAGGGTTAGGGTTTGGGTACGGGTTAGGGTTACATTAAGGGTTAGGGTACGGGTTAGGTTTAGGGTTAGGGTAAGGTTTAGTGTTAGGGTACGGGTTAGTGTTAGGGTACGGGTACGGGTTAGGGTTGGGGTTAGGTTACGGGTTAGTTTTAGGGTTAGCGTACGGGTTAGGGTTACGGTGAAGGTTAGCGTTAGGGTTAGGGCATGGGTTATGGTTAGGTTACAGTTAAGGGTTATGGTTAGCGTAGGGTTAGGGTTAAGTTTAGGGTGCGGTTTAGGGTTAGGGTTAGGGTTAGAGCACAGGTTTGGGTTAGTGTTAGGAAACGGGTTAGGTTTACCGTTTGTGTACGGGTAAGGTAAGGGTTAGGGATAGGGTTAGAGTTAGCGGTTAGTGTTAGAGTTTGTGTTAGGCTATGGGATAGGGTTAGAGTACAGGTTAGGATTAGGTTTAGGGTTAGGGTTAGGTTTAGGGTTATAGTACGTGTTTGGGTTAGAGATAGGGTTAGGTTTAGGGTTAGAGTACGAGTTAGGGATAGTGTTAGGTTTAGGGTTAGTGTTAGGGTACGGGTTAGGGTTAGCGTATTGGTTAGGGTTACGTTTAGGTTTAGGGATTGTGCTAGAGTACGGGTTAGGTTTAGTGATAGTGTTAGGGTTAGGGTTAGGGTTAGAGTGTGGATATGTTAGGGTTAGGGTTAGGGTCAGGGATAGAGTACGGTTTAGGGTTAGGGTTTGTGTTAGGGTTAGAGTATTGGGTAGTGTTAGTGTTAGGGTTAGGGTTAGGGTTAGGTTTAGGGTACGGGTTAGGGTTAGAGTTAGGGTTAGGGTTAGAGTACGGGGTAGGGTTAGTGTTAGTGTTAGGGTTAGGGTTAATGTACGTGTTAGGCTTAGGGTTAGGTTTAGGGTTAGGTTACGGTTTAGGGTTAGGTTTAGGGTACGGGATAGGGTTAGCATGCGGGTTAAGTTAGGGTTAGGGTTAGGCTTAGGTTACTGGTCAGGGTTAGGTTTGGTGTGGGTTAGGGTTAAGGTACAGGTTAGGGTTAGGGTGGGGTTAGGGTACGGGTTAATTTTAGGTTTAGTGTACGGGTCATGGTTACGGTTAAGTTTAGGGTTTGTGTTAGGGTATGGTTTAGGGTTAGGGTACGGGTAATATTAGGGTTAGGGTTATGGTTAGTGTTACCGCTAGGGTATGGTTTAGGGTTACTGTTAGGTTTTGGGTACGGGTTAGGTTTAGGTTTAGGGTACGGGATAGGGTTAGTGTGCGGGTTAAGTTTACGGTTAGGGTTAGGTTTACGTTATGGGTTAGAGTTAGGGTACGGGGTAGGGTTAGGTTTAGGTGCGGGTTAGGGTTAGGGTACGGGTTAGGGTTAGGTTTAGGGTCAGGGTTAGGGTTAGGGATAGGGTTATGGTATGTGTTAGGGTTGGGTTGGGGTTAGGGTACGGGTTAGTTTTAGGGTTAGGGTACGGGTTAGGGTTACGGTTAAGGTTAGGGTTAGTGTTAGGGTATGGGTTAGGGTTAGGGTACGGGTAAGGGTTATGGTTAGGGTTACGGTTAGGTTTAGGTTTAGGGTGCTGGTTAGGCTTAGGGTTAGGGTTAGGGTTAGCACCAGGGTATGGGTTAGTGTTACTGTTAGGGTTTGGGTGCGGGTTAGGGTTAGGGTTAGGGTACGGGATAAGGTTGGGTACGGGTTAGGTCAAGGTTTAGGGTTAGGTTTAGGGTATGGGTTAGGGTTAGGGTTAGGTTTATGGTTAGGTTTAGGGTATGGGTTAGCTTTAGGGTACGGGTTAGGGTTGGGGTTAGAGTCAGGTTTAGGGTTAGGGTTAGGGTACGAGTTAGGTTTAGGGATAGGTTAAGGGTACGGGTTAGGGTTAGTGTTAGGGTTAGGGTTAGAGTACAGGGTAGGGTTAGGGTTAGGGTTAGGGTAAGGGTTAATGTACGGGTTAGTCATAGGGTTAGGTTAGGGTTTGGATACGGGTTAGGGTTAGGTTTTGGGTACGGGATAGGGTTAGCGAATGGGTTAAGTTTAGGGTTAGGGTTCGGTTTTGGTTACAGTGTAGGTTTAGGGTACGGGTTAGGGTTAGGTTTAGGGTACGGGATAGGGTTAGCGAATGGGTTAAGTTTAGGGTTAGGGTTCGGTTTAGGTTACGGTTTAGCTTTAGGGTACGGGTTAGGGTTAGGTTAAGGGTGCGGGTTGGGTTAGGGTTAGGGTAAGGGTTAGGGTTAGGTTTAGGGTCAGGGTTAGGGTTAGGGTTAGTGTTATGGTACGGGTTAGCATTAAGGTTGGGGTTAGGGTATGGGTTAGTTTTAGGGTTTGGGTACGGATTAGGGTTATGGTTAAGGTTAGGGTGAGGGTTAGGTTATGGGTTAGGGTTAGGTTATGGTTAAGGGTTATGGTTTGGGTTAGAGTTAGGGTTAAGATTAGGGTGCGAGTTAGGGTTAGGGTTAGCGTTATGGTTAGGGTTAGAGTACGGGTTTGGGTTAGTGTTAGGGTACGGTTAGGTTTACCATTTGGGTACGGGTTTGGGTAAGGGTTAGGTTAGGCTTAGATTTAGGGGTTAGGGTAAGGTTTAGGATTAGGCTACGGGTAGGGTTAGGGTACGGGTTAGGGTTAGGGTTAAGGTTCGGGTTAGGGTTTGGGTACGGCCTAAGGTTACGTTTAGGGTTAGGGTATGGGTTAGGTTTAGGGTTAGTGTTCGTGTACGGTTTAGGGTTAGGGTACGGGATAGGGTTAGTGTTAGGGTCAGGGTAAGAGTTAGGTTTAGGGTCCGGGTTAGGGTTAGGGTTACGGTTAGCGCTAGGGCATGGGTTAGGGTTACTCTTAGGGTTTGGGTACGGGTTAGGGTTAGGGTTAGGTTATGGGATAGGTTTGGGCATGGGTTAGGTAGAGGGTTAGGGTTACGTTTAGGGTACGGTTTAGGGTTAGGGTTAGGGTATGGGTTAGGCTTAGGGTATGGGTTAGGGTTAGGTTTAGGGTCAGGGTTAGGGTAGGTTTAGGGTACGAGTTAGGGTTAGGGATAGGTTTAGGGTACGGGTGTGGGTTAGGGTTAGGTTTAAAGTACGGGTTAGGTTTAGGGTATGGGTTCGGATTACGGTTATGGTGAGGGTTAGGGTTAGGGTTAGGGTATGAGTTAGGGTTAGGGTTAGGGTACGGGTTAGGTTTACCGTTTGGGTACGGGTTAGGGTAAGGTTTAGGGTTAGGGTTAGGTTTAGGGTACGTGTTATGGTTAGGTTTTGGGTATGGGTTAGGATCAGGGATAGGGTTATGGTACGGGTTAGGGTTAGAGTTGGGGTTACGGTACAGGTTATTTTTAGGTTTATGGTACGGGCTAGGGTTACGGTTAATGTTAGGGTTAGTGTTAGGTATGGGTTAAGTTTAGGCTACGGGTAAGGGTTATGGTTAGGGTTACAGTTAGGTTTAGGTTTAGGGTGTGGGTTAGTCTTAGGGTTAGGGTTAGGGTTAGCGCTAGAGTATGGGTTAGGGTTACTCTTAGGGTTTGGGTACGGGTTAGGGTTAGGGTTAGGTTACGGCATAGGGTTGGGTACGGGTTAGGACAAGGGTTAGGGTTAGATATAGGGTACGGGATAGCGTTAGGGTTAGGTTTAGGGTTAGGTTCAGGGTATGGGTTAGGTTTAGGGTACGGGTTAGGGTTAGTTTTAGGGTCAGGGTTAGCTTAGTGTTAGGGTACGAGTTAGGGTTAGGGTGTGGTTTAGGGTACGGGTTAGGGTTAGTGTTAGAGTACGGGTTAGGTTTAGTGTTAGGGTTAGGGTTAAGGTTAGGGTATGGGTTAGGGTTAGAGTTAGGGTTAGGGTTAGAGTACAGGGTAGCATTAGTGTTAGGGTTAGGGTTAGGGTTAATGTACAGGTTAGGCTTAGGGTTAGGTTTAGGGTTAGGTTACGGGTTAGGGTTAGGTTTAGGTTACGGGATAGGGTTAGCGGACGGGTTAAGTTTAGGGTTAGGGTTAGGTGTAGGTTACAGGTTAGGGTTAGGTTTAGGTGTATGTTAGGTTAGGGTTAGGGTTAGGTTTAGGTTACGAATTAGGGTTAGGGTTGGGGTTAGGGTACGGGTTAATTTTAGGGTTAGGGTATGGGTCAGGTTTACGGTTAAGTTTAGGGTTTGGTTTAGGGTTTGGGTTAGGGTTAGGGTACGGGTAAGTGTTATGGTTAGGTTTAGGGTTAGGTTTAGGTTTAGGGGGCGGGTTAGGGTTAGAGTTAGGGTTAGGGTTAGCGCCTGGGTATTGGTTAGGGTTACTGTTAGGTTTTGGGTACGGTTTAGGGTTAGGGTTAGGTTACGGGATAGGGTTGGGTACGTGTTAGGTCAAGGGTTAGGGTTCGGTTTAGGGTACGGGTTAGGGTTAGGGTTAGGATTAGGGTTAGGGTTAGGGTTAGGGTATGGGTTAGGCTTAGGGTACGGGTTAGGGTTAGAGTTAGGGTTAGGGTTAGGGTACGCGTTAGGTTAGGTTTAGGGTACAGTTCGGGTTAGGTTTAGGGTTAGGGTACAGGTTAGGTTTAGGGTACGGGTTAGGGTTAGGGTTAGGGTCAGGTTTAGGGTTAGGGTTAGTGTACGAATTAGTTTTAGGGTTAGCGTAAGGGTTAGGTTTAGGGTTATGGTACAGGTTTGGGTTACAGTACCGGTTAGGGTTAGGGTGAGGTTTAGGGTAAGGCTTAGAGTACAGTTAGGGTTAGGGTTAGGGTTAGGGTTAGAGTATGGGATAGGTGGTGTTAGGGTTAGGTTTAGGGTTAGGGTTAGGGTACGGGTACGGGTTAGGGTTAGGGTTAGGGTTAGGGATAGAGTACAGGGTAGGGTTGGTGTTTTGGTTAGGGTTAGGGTTAGGGTTAGGGTATGGGTTAGGTGTAGTTTACGGTTTACGGTTAGGTTTAGGGTCAGGTTTAGGGTTAGGGTTAGGGTTAGGGTTAGCGCTACGGTATGGGTTAGGGTTACTCTTAGGGTTTGGGTACGGGTTAGGGTTAAGGTTAGGTTACGGGATAGGGTTGGGTACAGGTTGGGTCAAGGGTTAGTGTTAGGTTTAGGTACGGGTTAGGGTTAGGGTTAGGATTAGGGTTAGGGTTACGGTATGGGATAGGCTTAGGGTACGGGTTAGGATTAAGGTTAGGGTACGGGTTAGGGTTAGTTTAAGGGTACAGGTTAGGGTTAGTTTGGGGTTAGGGTATGGGTTAGGTTTAGGGTACGGGTTAGGTTTAGGGTCAGGGTTAGGGTTAGGGTTAGGGTTAGGGTATGGTTTAGGGTTAGGTTTAGGGTACGGGTAAGGGTTAGGTTTAGGGTTAGGGTACAGGTTAGGTTTAGGGTACGGGTTAGGGTTGGGTTACAGTAAGTGTTAGGATTAGGGTTAGGGTATGAATTAGCGTTAGGGTTAGGGTACGGGTTAGGGTTAGGGTTATGGTACGGGTTAGGATTACAGTACGGGTTAGGGTAAGGTTGAGGGTTAGGGTTAGGGTTAGGGTTAGAATACGGTTAGGGTTAGAGTTAGGGTTAGAGTATGATTTAGGGTTAGTGTTAGGGTGCGTGTTAGGGTTAGGGTTAGGGTATGGTTAGGGTTAGAGTACGGGTTTGGGTTAGTGTTAGGGTACGGGTTAGGTTTCCCATTTGGGTACGTGTTCAGGTAAGGGTTAGGGTTAGGCTTAGGTTTAGGGGTTAGGGTTAGAGTTAGGATTAAGCTACGGGTAGGGTTAGGGTACGGGTTAGTGTTAGGGTTAAGTTTTGGGTTAGGGTTTGGGTAAGGGCTAGAGTTACATTTAGGGTTAGGGTATGGGTTAGGTTTAGGGTTAGTGTTCGTGTACGGTTTAGGGTTAGGGTACGGGATAGGGTTAGTTTTAGGGTCAGGGTAAGGGTTATGTTTAGGGTCCGGGTTAGGGTTAGGTTTAGGGATAGCGCTAGGTTATAGGTTAGGGTTACTGTTAGGGTTTGGGTACGGGTTAGGGTTAGGGTTAGGTTACGGGATAGGTTTGGGTACGGGTTAGGAAGAGGGTTAGGGTTACGTTTAGGGTACGGTTTAGGGTTAGGGTTAGGTTTAGGGTTAGGGTGGGAGTGGGTTAGGCTTAGGGTATGGGTTAGGGTTAGAGTTAGGGTCAGGGTTAGGGTAGGTTTACAGTACGAGTTAGGGTTAGGGTTACGTTTAGGGTACGGGTTAGTCTTAGGGTAAGGTTTAAAGTACGGGTTAGGTTTAGGGTACGGGTTAGGGTTAGGGTTAGGGTCAGGGTTAGGATTAGGTTTAGGGTACGAGTTAGGGTTAGGGTTAGGGTACGGGTTAGGTTTAGGGTTATGCTATGGGTTAGGGTTACAGTACGGGTTAGGGTTAGGGTGAGGTTTGGGGTTAGGGTAAGAATACAGTTAGTGTTAGGGTTAGGGTTAGGGTTAGGGTACGGGTTAGGGTTAGGGTTAGGGTTAGGTTTAGGGTTAGAGTACGGGGTAGGATTAGTGTTATGGTTATGGTTAGGGTTAGGGTTAGTGTACGGGTTAGGGTTAGGGTTAGGGTTAGAGTACGGTGTAGGGTTAGTGTTAGTGTTAGGTTTGGGATTAATGTACGGTTTAGGCTTAGGGTTAGCTTTAGGGTTAGGATACTGTTTAGGGTTAGGTGTAGGGTACGGGATAGGGTTAGCGTACGGGTTAAGTTTAGGGTTATGGTTAGGTTTAGGTTACGGGTTAGGGTTTGGGTACGGGTTATGGTTAGGTTTGGGTGCGGGTTAGGGTTAGGGTTAGGATTAGTGTAAGGGTTAGGGTTAGGTTTAGAGTCAGGGTTAGGGTTAGGGTTAATGTTAGGGTACGGGTTAGGGTTAGAGTTGTGTTTAGGGTACGGGTTAGTTTTAGGGGTAGGATATGGGTTAGGGTTACGGTTAAGGTTAGGGTTAGGTTTAGGGTATGGGTTAGGGTTAGGTTACGGTTAAGGGTTATGGTTTGGGTTAGGATTAGGGTTAAGTTTAGGGGGCGGGTTATGGTTATAGTTAGGGTTAGGGTTAGAGAACGGGTTTGGGTTAGTGTTAGGGTATCGGTTAGGTTTACCATTTGGGTACGGGTTAGGGTAATGTTAGGTTTAGGGTTAGGGTTAGGGTACGTGTTATGGTTAGGTTTTGGGTACGGGTTAGGATTAGGGATAGGGTTATGGTATGCGTTAAGGTTAGGGTTTGGGTTACGGTACAGGTTATTTTTAGGGTTATGGTACGTGTTAGGGTGACGGTTAAGTTTAAGGTTAGTGTTAGGTATGGGTTAGGTTTCGGCTACGGGTAAGGGTTATGGTTAGGGTTGCGGTTAGGTTTAGGTTTAGGGTGTGGGTTAGGCTTAGGGTTAGGTTTAGGGTTAGCGCTAGGGTATGGGTTAGGGTTACTCTTAGGGTTTGGGTACGGGTTAGGGTTAGGGTTAGGTTACGGGATAGGGTTGGTTACGGGTTAGGACAAGGGTTAGGGTTAGATTTAGGGTACGGGATAGGGTTCGGGTTAGGTTTAGGGTTACGTTTAGGGTATGGGTTAGGTTTAGGGTATGGTTTAGGGTTAGGGTTAGCGTCAGGGTTAGGGTTAGTGTTAGGGTACGAGTTAGGGTTAGGGTGTGGTTTAGGGTACGGGATAGGGTTAGGGTTAGAGTACGGGTTAGGTTTAGTGTTAGGGTTAGTGTTAGGGTTAAGGTACGGGTTAGGGTTAGGGTTAGGGTCAGGGTTAGGGTTAGGGATAGGGTACGAGTTAGGGTTAGGGTTAGGTTTAGGGTATGGTTTAGGGTTACGGTTAGGTTTAGGGTTAGGGTTAGAGTATGGGGTAGGGTTAGTGTTAGGTTTAGGTTAAGGGTTAAGGTACGGGTTAGGGTTAGAGTTAGGCTTTGGGTTAGTGTACAGGGTAGCGTTAGGGTTAGGGTTAGAGTACGGATAGGGTTAGGGTTAGGGTTAGGATTAGGGTACGGTTAGGATTAGTGTACGGGTTAGGGTTAGGGTCAGTGTTAGGGTTAGGGTACGAGTTAGGGTTAGGGTTAGGGTACGGATAAGGGTTATGGTTAGCGTTAGGGTTAGGGTTAAGTTTAGGGTGCGGTTTAGGGTTAGGGTTAGGGTTAGAGTACGGGTTTGGGTTAGTGTTAGGAAACGGGTTAGGTTTACCTTTTGGGTACGGGTTAGGTAAGGGTTAGGGATAGGTTTAGAGTTAGGGGTTAGGGTTAGAGTTTGTGTTAGGCTTTGGGATATTTTTAGAGTACGGGTTAGGTTTAAGTTTAGGGTTAGGGTTAGGTTTAGGGTTATAGTACGTGTTTGGGTTAGAGATAGGGTTAGGTTTAGGGTTAGAGTACGGGTTAGGGATAGTGTTAGGTTTAGGGTTAGTGTTAGGGTACGGGTTAGTGTTAGCGTATGGGTTAGGTTTACGTTTAGGTTTAGTGTTAGTGCTATAGTACGTGTTAGGTTTAGTGTTAGGGTTAGGGTTAGGGATAGGGTTAGAGTGCGGATAGGGTTAGGGTTAGGGTTACGTTAGGGTCAGGGATAGAGTACGGTTTAGGGTTAGGGTTTGTGTTAGGGTTAGAGTATGGGGTAGGGTTAGTGTTAGGGTTAGGGTTAGGGTTAATATACGTGTAAGGCTTAGGGTTAGGTTTAGGGTTAGGTTACGGTTTAAGGTTAGGATTATTGTTCGGGATAGGTTTAGCGTACGGGTTAAGTTAGGGTTAGGGTTAGGCTTAGGTTACTGGTCAGGGTTAGGTTTGGTGTGGGTTAGGGTTAGCGTTAGGGTACAGGTTAGGGTTAGGGTGGGGTTAGGGTACGGGTTAATTTTAGGTTTAGTGTACGGGTCATGGTTACGGTTAAGTTTAGGGTTAGCGTTAGGGTATGGTTTAGGGTTAGGGTACGGGTAATGGTTAGGGTTAGGGTTAGGGTTAGTGTTAGCACTAGGGTATGGTTTAGGGTTACTGTTAGGGTTTGGGTACGGGTTAGGGTTAGGGTTAGGTTACGGGTTAGGTTAAGTGTTAGGGTTAGGTGTAGGTTACGTGTTAGCGTTAGGGTTAGGATTAAGTTTAGGGTTAGTGTATGGGTTAGGCTTAAGGTACGGGTTAGGGTTAGGTTTAGGGTCAGGGTTAGGGTTAGGGTTAGGGTTGGGTACGGGTTATGGTTAGGTTTAGGGTACCGGTTAGGGTTAGGTTTAGGGTTAGGGTATGGGTTAGGTTTAGGATACGAGTTAGGGTTAGGGTTAGGGTCAGGTTTAGGGTTAGGGCAGGGTACGATTTAGGGTTAGGGTTAGGGTTCGGGTTAGGTTTAGGGTTATGGTATGGGTTAGGGTTACAGTACGGGTTAGGGTTAGGGTGAGGGTTAGGGTTAGTGTTAGAATACGTTTAGGCTTAGGGTTAGGCTTAGGGATAGAGTACGGGTTAGGGTTAGTGTTAGGTTTAGGTTTAGAGTTAGGGTTAGGGTACGGGTTAGGGTTAGGGTTAGTGTTAGAGTACGGGGAGGGTTAGTGTTAGGGTTAGGGTAATGGTTAGAGTATGGGTTAGGGTTAGTGTTAGGGTTAGGGTTAGGTTTAGGGTACGGGTTAGGTTTAGGGTTAGGGTTAGTGTTAGAGTGCGGGGTAGGGTTAGTGTTAGGGTTGGGGTTAGGGTTAGAGAATGGGCTTGGGTTAGTGTTAGGGTACTGGTTAGGTTTACCGTTTGGGTACGGGTGAGGGTAAGGGTTAGGGTTAGGTTTAGGGTTAGGGTACGTGTTAGGTTTAGGGTTTGGGTACAGGTTAGGGTGATGTTTAGGGTTAGGGTACGAGTTTTGTTTAGGGTAAGGTTAAGGGTTAGTGTTAGGGGACGGGATAGGGTTAGAGTACGGGTTAGGGTTAGGTTTAGGTTTAGGGTTAGGGTTAGAGTACGGATTAGGGTTAGATTTAGGGTTAGGTTTAGGGTCAGGGTTAGGGTTAGGGTTAGTGTTAGGGTTAGGGTTAGGGTTAAAGTACGGGTTAGGTTTAGGGTACAGGTTAGGTTTAGGGTACGGCTTAGTTTTAGGGTTATGGTACGGTATAGGGTTACAGTACGGGTTAGGGTTAGGGTCAGCGTTAGTGTTAGAGTATGAGGGTTAGGGTTAGGGTACGGGTTAAGGTTAAGGTTTTGGTACGGGTTAGGGTTACAATACATGTTAGGGTTAGGGTGAGGGTTAGGGTTAGTGTTAGAATACGGTTAGGGTTAGTGTTAGTGTTAGGGTCAGGTTTAGAGTACTGGTTAGGGTTAGTGTTAGGGTTAGGGTTAAGGTTAGGTTTACGGTTAGGGTTAGGGTTAGGGTTAGGGTTAGGGTTAGAGTACTGGGTAGGATTAGAGTAAGTGTTAGTGTTAGGGTTGGGGTTAATGTACGGTTTAGGCTTAGGGTTAGGTTTAGTGTTAGGATACGGGTTAGGGTTAGGTTTAGGGTATGGGATAGGGTTAGCGTATGGGTTAAGTTTAGGATTAGGGTTAGTTTTAGTGTTAGGCTTAGGGTACGGGTTAGGGGTAGTTTTAGGGTCAGGGTTAGGGTTAGGGTTAGGGTACGGGTTAGGTTTAGGGTTAGGTTTAGGGTACGGGTTAGGGTTAGGGTACGGGTTAGGTTTAGGGTACGGGTTAGGGTTAGGGTACGGGTAAGTTTTAGGGTTATGGTATGGTATAGGGTTACAGTACGGTTTAGGGTTAAGGTGAGGGTTAGTGTTAGGGTTAGAGTATGGTTAGGGTTAGGGTTAGGGTTAATGTACGGGTTAAGCTTAGGGTTAGGTTTAGGGTTAGGATATGGGTTAGGGTTAGGTTTAGGGTATGGGAGAGGGTTAGCGTACGGGTTAAGTTTAGGGTTACGGTTAGGTTTAGGTTATGGTTTAGGGTTAGGGTACGGGTTAGGGTTAGGTTTAGGGTGCGGGTAGGGTTAGGGTTAGGGTTAGTGTAAGGGTTAGGGTTAGGTTTAGGGTCAGGGTAGGGTTAGGGTTAGGGTTAGTGTTAGGGTACGTATTAAGGTTAGAGTTGGGGTTAGGGTACGGGTTAGTTTTAGAGTTAGGGTACGGTTTAGGGTTGTGGTTAAGGTTTGGGTTATGTTTAGGGTATGGGTTAGGGTTAGGTTACGGTTAAGGCTTATGGTTTGTGTTAGGGTTAGGGTTAAGTTTAGGGTGCGGGTTAGGTTTAGAGTACGGGTTCGGGTTAGTGTTAGGGTACGGGTTAGGTTTACCGCCAGGGTACGGGTTAGGGTAAGGGTTAGGATTAGTGTTAGGGTTAGGGGTTATATTTAGGGTTAGGGTTAGGAAACGGTTAGGGTTAGGGTACGGGTTAGGGTTAGGGTTAGGTTTCAGGTTAGGGTTAGCGTACGGGTTAGGGTTAGGTTTAGGGTTAGGGTTAGGGTTAGTGTACCGATAGGGTTAGGGTTAGGGTTAGGATTAGAGTATGGGATAGGCTTAGGGTATGGGTTAGGTTTAGGATTAGGGTCAGGGTTAGGGTAGGGTTAGGGTACGACTTATGGTTAGGGTTAGGTTTGGGGTACGGATTAGGGTTAGGTTTAGGGTTAGTGTACGGGTTAGGTTTAAGGTACGGATTAGGGTTAGGGTTAGGGTCAGGGTTAGGTTTAGGGTTAGGGTTAGGGTTAGAGTACAGTTAGGGTTTGTGTTAGGGTTAGGGTTAGTGTACGGATAGGGTTAGGGTTAGGGTTAGGGTTAGGGTTAGGGTTAGGTTACGGGTAGGGTTAGGTTTAGGGTAGAGGATAGGGTTAGCGTATGGGTTAAGTTTAGTGTTAGGTTAGGTTTAGGTTACGGGTTAGTGTTAGGGTACGGGTTAGGGTTAGGTTTAGGTGAGGGTTAGTGTTAGGGTTAGGCATAGGGTTAGGATTAGGGTACGGGTTAGGGTTAGGTTTAGGGTCAGGGTTAGCGTTTGGGATAAGGTTATGGTACGGGTTAGGGTTGGGGTTGGGGTTAGGTTTTGGGTTAGTTTTAGGGTTAGGGTACAGGTCAGGTTTAGGGTTAAGGTTAGGGTTAGGGATAGGGTATGGGTAAGGGTCATGGTACAGTTCAGGGTTATGGTTAGGTTTAGGGTTAGGTTTAGGTTTAGGGTGCAGGTTAGGGTTAGGCTTAAAGCTAGGGTATGGGTTAGGGTTAGGGTAAGGGTTCGGGATAGGGTTGGGTACGGGTTAGGTCAAGGGTTAGGGTTAGGTTTAGTGTACGAGTTAGGGTTAGGGTTAGGTTTCGGGTTAGGATTAGAGTATGGGTTAGGCTTAGGGTACGGGTTAGGATTAGGTTTAGGGTCAGGGTTAGTGTTAGGGTTAGGGTACGAGTTATGGTTAGGGTTAGGTTTGGGGTGCGGATTAGGGTTAGGGTTAGGGTTAGTGTATGGGTTAGGTTTAAGGTACGGGTTAGGGTTAGGGTTAGGGTCAGGGTAGGTTTAGGGTTAGAGTTAGGGTTAGAGTATGGTAAGGGTATGTGTTAGGGTTAGGGTTAGGGTTAGTGTACTGATAGGGTTAGGGTTAGGGTTAGGTTTAGCCAACGGGTTAGGATTAGGGTTAGTGTATGGGTTAGGGTTAGGTTTAGGTGTGGGTTACGGTTAGGGTACGGGTTAGGGTTAGGCTTAGGGTCAGGGTTAAGGTTAAGGATAGGGTTATGATCCGGGTTAGGGTTATGGTTGGGGTTAGGGTACGGGTTAGTTTTAGGGTTAGGGTATGGGTTAGGGTTAGAGTATGGGTTAGGGTTAGCGTTAGGGTTGTGTTATGGGTTAGGGTTAGGGTTGGGGTTAGTGTTAGGGTACGGGTTATGGTTAGGGTTATGGTACGGGTTAGGGTTACAGTACGGGTTAGGGTTAGGGTTAGGGGTAGAGTACGGGTTAGGGTTAGTGTTAGGGTTAGGGAAAGGTTTAGGGTTAGGGTTAGGGTACGGGATAGGGTTAGGGTTAGGGTTACTGTTAGGTTTAGAGTACGGGGTAGGGTTAGTGTTAGGGTTAGGGTTAGGGTTAATGTACGGGTTAGGCTTAGGGTTAGGTTTAGGGTTAGGTTATGGGTTAGTGTTAGGTTTAGGGTACAGGATAGGGTTATCATACGGCTTAAGTTTAGGGTTTGGGTTAGGTTTAGGTTACGGGTTATGGTTAGGGTACTGGTTAGGGTTAAGTTTAGGTTGCAGGTTAGGGTTAGTTTTAGGGTTAGTGTACGAGTTAGGGTTAGGTTTTGGGTCAGGGTAAGGGTTAGGGTAAGTGTTAGGGTATGGGTGAGGGTTAGGGTTGCGGTTAGAGTACGGGTTAGTTTTAAGGTTAGGGTACGGGTTAGGGTTACTTTTAAAGTAAGGGTTAGGGTTAGGGTGTGGGTTAGGTTTAGGGTACGGTTTAGGTCTAGGGTTAGGGTTAGTTTTAGGGTGTGGGTTAGGGTTAGGCATCGGGTTAGAGATAGGGTACGGGTTAGGTTTAGGGTACAGGTTAGGGGTAGCGTTAGGTTTATGGTATGGGTTAGGGTTAGGGTTGGGGTTAGTGTTAGGGTACGGGTTAGGATTAGGGTCCGGGTTAGGTCTAGGGTTAGGGTTAGGTTTAGGATGCGGGTTAGGGTTAGGGTTAGGGTACGGGATTAGGTTTAGGGTTACGGTCAGGTTTAGGTTTAGTTTTAGGGTTAGGGTTAGTGTTAGGGTACGGGTTCGGGTTACGGTACGAGTTAGGGTTAGAGTTAGGGTTAGGTTTAGGGTTAGGTTTATAGTAGGGGTTTACGGTTAGTGTTAGGGTTAGGTTTAGGGTTAGAGAACGGGTTAGGTTTAGTGTTAGGTTTATGGTTAGTGTTAGGTTTAGGGTTAGGGTTAGAGTACAGGATAGGGTTAGGTTTAGGGTTAGGGTTAGTTTAGGGTACGGGTTAGGGTTAGTGTTAGGGTTAGGGTTACGGATAGGGTTAGTGTACGTTTAGGGTTAGGGTTAGGGTTAGGGTTCGGGTTAGTGTTAGTGTACGGGTTAGGGTTAGGTTTAGGGTTAGGATTAGTGTTAGGTTTACGGTACGGTTTAGCGTTAAGTTTATGGTACGGGATAGGTTTAGTGTACGTGTTAGGTCTAGGGTTAGGGTTAGGTTTAGTGTGCGGGTTAGGGTTAGGGTTAGGGTTAGGGTACGGGTTAGGTTGATGGTTAGGGTAAGGGTTAGTGTTAGGGTACGGGTTAGTGTAAGGTTACGGGTTAGTGTTAGGGTAGGGGTTAGGGTACGGGTTAGTTTTAGGGTTAGGGTACGCATTAGGGTTCCGGTTAAGGTTAGGGTTAGGGTTAGGGTATGGGTTAGGATTAGGTTACGGTTAAGGGTTATGGCTTGGGTTAGGGTTAGTGTTAAGTTTAGAGTGCAGGTTTGGGTTAGGGTTAGGGTTAGAGTACGGGTTTGGGTTAGTGTTAGGGTTTGGGTTAGGTTTACCGTTTGGGTAAGGGTTAGGGTAAGGGTTAGGTTTAGGGTTAGGGTTAAGGGTTAGGGTTAGATTTAGGGTTAGGCTACAGGTAGGGTTAGGGTACGGGTTAGGGTTAGGGTTAGGGTTAGGGTTAGGGTTAGGGTACGGTTTAGGGTTAGGGTATGGGTTAGGGTTTGGTTTAGGGTCAGGGTTATGGTTAGGTTTAGTTTTAGGGTTAGGGTTAGGGTACGCGTTAGGGTTACTGTACGGGTTAGGGTTAGGTTTAGGTTTAGGGTTAGAGTACGGATTAGGGTTAGGGTACGGGTTAGGGTTAGGGTTAGGGTCAGGGTTAGGGTGAGGGTTAGGTTACGGGGTAGGTTTAGGGTTAGGTTTAGGGTACGGTTTAGGGTTAGGGTTAGGGGTAGTGTACGGGTTAGGTTTAGGGTATGGGTAGGTTTAGGGTTAGGGTTAGTTTTAGGGTTATTGTACGGTATAGGGTTACAGTACGGGTTAGGGTTAAGGTGAGGGTTAGTGTTAGGGTTAGAGTATGGTTAGGGTTAGGGTTAGGGTTAATATACGGGTTAGCTTAGGGTTAGGTTTAGGGTTAGGATATGGTTTAGGATTAGGTTTAGGGTACGGGATAGGGTTAGCGTACGGGTTAAGTTTAGGGTTATGGTTAGGTTTAGGTTACGGGATTAGGGTTAGGGTACGGGTTAGGGTTAGGTTTAGGGTGCGGGTTAGGGTCAGGGTTAGGGTTAGTGGAAGGGTTAGGGTTAGGATTAGGGTCTGATTAGGGTTAGGGTTAGTGTTAGGGTACATATTAAGGTTAGGGTTGGTGTTAGGGTACAGGTTAGTTTTAGAGTTAGGGTATGGGTTAGGGTTATGGTTAAGGTGAGGGTTATGTTTAGGGTATGGGTTAGGGTTAGATTACGGTTAAGGTTTATGGTTTGGGTTAAGGTTAGGTTTAAGTTTAGGCTGCGGTTTAGGGTTAGGGTTAGTGTTAGTGTACGGGTTTGGGTTAGTGTTAGGGTACGGGTTAGGTTTACCGCCAGGGTACGGGTTAGGGTAAGTGTTAGGGTTAGTGTTAGGGTTAGATGTTATATTTAGGGTTAGGGTTAGGCTACGGGTAGGGATAGGGTACGGGTTAGGGTTAGGGCTAGGGTTCGGGTTAGGGTTAGGGTACGGGTTAGGGTTAGGTTTAGGGTTAGGGTTAGGGTTAGTGTACGGATAGGGTTAGGTTTAGGGGTAGGGTTAGGTTATGGGTTAGGGTTAGGTTTAGGGTACAGGATAGGGTTAGCATATGGGTTAAGTTTAGTGTTAAGTTAGGTTTAGGTTACGGGTTAGTGTTAGGGTACGGGTTAGGGTTAGGTTTATGTGAGGGTTAGCATTAGGGTTAGGTGTAGGTTTAGGATTATGGTACGGGTTAGGCTTAGGTTTGGGTCAGGGTTAACGTTTGGGATAGGGTTATGGTACGGGTTTGGGTTAGGGTTGTGGCTAGGGTACGGGTTAGTTTTAGGGTTAGGCTACAGGTCAGGGTTACGGTTAAGTTTAGGGTTAAGGTTAGGGTATGGGTTAGGGTTACGGTACGGTTAAGGGTTATGGTTATGGTTAGGGTTAGGTTTAGGTTTAGGGTGCGTGTTAGGGTTAGGGTTAGAGCTATGGTATGGGTTAGGGTTAGGGTAAGGGTTCGGCATAGGGTTGGGTAAGGGTTAGGTCAAGGGTTAGGGTTAGGTTTAGGGTACGTGTTATGGTTAGGGTTTGGGTACGGGTTAGGATTAGAATAGGGTTATGGTACGGGTTAGGGTTAGGGTTGGGGTTACATTAAGGGTTAGTTTTAGGGTTAGGGTACGGTTTAGGGTTACGGTTAAGGTTAGGGTTAGTATTAGGTTATGGGTTAGGGTTAGGTTACGGGTAAGGGTTATGGTTAGGTTTACGGTTAGGTTTAGGTTTAGGGTGCGGGTTTGGCTTAGGGTTAGGGTTAGGGTTAGCGCTAGTGTATGGGTTAGGGTTACTCGTAGGGTTTGCATACAGGTTATGGTTAGGTTTAGGGTACGGGATAGGTTTGGGTACGGGTTAGGACAAGGGTTAGGGTTAGGTTTAGGGTACAGGTTAGGGTTACGGATAGGGTTAGGGTTAGGGTTAGGGTTAGGGTACGTGTTAGGGTTAGTGTACGGGTTAGGGTTAGGGTCAGTGTTAGGGTTAGGGTACGAGTTAGGGTTAGGTTTAGGGTACGGTTAAAGGTTATGGATAGTTTTAGGGTTAGGGTTAAGTTTAGGGTGCGGTTTAGGGTTAGGTTTAGGGTTAGGGTTAGAGTACGGGTTTGGGTTACTGTTAGGGTATGGGTTAGATTTACCGTTTGGGTACGGGTTAGGGAAAGTGTTAGGGTTAGGGTTAGGGTACGTGTTAGGTTTAGGGTTTGTGGACGGGTTAGAGTTACGTTTAGGGTTAGGATACGGGTTAGTTTTAGGGTTAGGGTAAGGGTTAGTGTTAGGTTACGGGATTGGGGTAGAGTACGGGTTAGGGTTAGGTTTAGGGTTAGGGTTAGGGTTAGAGTACGGGTTAGGGTTAGTGTTAGAGTTAGAGTTAGTGTTAGTGTATGGATAGGGTTAGGGTTAGGGTTAGGGTACAGGTTAGGGTTAGGGTTATGGTACCGGTTAGGGTTACAGTACAGTATAGGGTTAGGGTGAGGGTTAGGGTTAGGGTTAGAGTACAATTAGGGTTAGGGTTAGGGTTAGGTTTAGAGTATGGTTTAGGGTTAGTATTAGGGTTAGGTTAGTGTTAGGTTTAGTGTACGGGTTAGGGTTAGGGTTAGGTTTAGGGTTAGAGTACGGGTAGGATTAGTGTTAGGGTTACGGTTAGGGTTAGGGTTAGTGTACGGGTTAGGGTTAGGGTTAGGGTACGGGGTAGGGTTAGTGTTAGGGTTAGGTTTGGGTTTAATGTACGGTTTAGGCTTAGGGTTTGGTTTAGGGTTAGGATACGGGTTAGGGTTAGGTTTCGGGTACAGGATAGGGTTAGCGTACGGGTTAAGTTTAGGGTTATGGTTAGGTTTAGGTCAAGGGTTAGGGTTAGGGTTAGGGTACGAATTAGGGTTACGGTTAGGGTACGGGTTAGGTTTAGGGTTATGGTATGGGTTAGGGTTACAGTACGTGTTAGATTTAGGGTGAGGGTTAGGGTTAGGGTTAGAATACGGTTAGGGTTAGGGACAGAGTACGGGTTAGGGTTAGTGTTAGGGTTAGGGTTAGATTTAGGGTTAGGGTACAAGTTAGGGTTAGGATTAGGGTTAGTGTTAGAGTACGGGGTAGGGTTAGTATTAGGGTTAGGGTTAGGGTTTGAATACGGGTTAGGGTTAGTGTTAGGGTTTGGGTTAGGTTTAGGGTACGGTTTAGGGTTAGGGTTAGGGTTAGGGTTAGAGTACGGGTTAGGGTTAGTGTTAGGGTTAGGGTTAGGGTTAGGGTATGGGTTAGGGTTAGGGTTTTTGTTAGGGTTAGAGTACGGGGTAGGGTTAGTGTTAGGGTTAGTGTTAGGGTTAGGGTTAGAATACGGGTTAGGGTTAGTGTTAGGGTTTGGGTTAGGGTTAGGGGACGGTTTAGGGTTAGGGTTAGGGTTAGGGTTAGAGTACGGGTTAGGGTTAGTGTTAGGGTTAGGGTTAGAGTACGGGTTAGTGTTACTGTTAGGGTTTGGGTACGGGTTAGGGTTAGGGTACGGGATAAGTTTGGGTACCGGTTAGGTCAAGGGTTAGGGTTAGGTTTAGGGTATGGGTTAGGGTTAGGGTTAGGTTTATGGTTAGGGTTAGGGTATGGGTTAGTTTAAGGGTACGGGTTAGGGTTAGGTTCAGGTTTAGGGTTAGGGTTACGGTACGAGTTAGGGTTAGGGATAGGTTAAGGCTACGATTTAAGGTTAGGGTTAGGGTTAGGGTTAGAGTACGGGGTAGGTTTAGTGTTAGGGTTAGGGTAAGGGTTAATGTACGGGTTAGGCTTAGGGTTAGGTTAGGGTTTGGATACGGGTTAGGGTTAGGTTTAGGGTACGGGATAGGGTTAGCGAACGGGTTAAGTTTAGGTTTAGGGTTCTGTTTAGGTTACGGTGTAGGTTTAGGGTACGGGTTAGGGTTAGGTTTAGGGTATGGGATAGGGTTAGCGAACGGGTTTTGTTTAGGGTTAGGGTTCAGTTTAGGTTACGGTTTAGCTTTAGGGCACGGGTTAAGGTTAGGTTTAGGGTGCGGGTTGGGTTAGGGTTAGGGTAAGGGTTAGGGTTAGGTTTAGTGTCAGGGTTAGGGTTAGGGTTATTGTTAGTGGACGTATTAAGGTTAGGGTTGGGGTTAGGGTACGGGTTAGTTTTAGAGTTAGGGTATAGGTTAGGGTTATGGTTAAGGTTAGGGTTATGGTTAGGGTATGGGTTAGGGTTAGGTTACGGTTAAGGTTTATGGTTTGGGTTAGGGTTAGGGTTAAGTTTAGTGTGCGGCTTAGGGTTAGGGTTAGGGTTAGAGTACGGGTTTGGGATAGTATTAGGGTACGGTTTAGGTTTACAGCCAGGATACGGGTTAGGGTAAGGGTTAGGGATAGTGTTAGGGTTAGGGGTTATATTTAGGGTTAGGGTTAGGCTACGGGTAGGGTTAGGGTACGGGTTAGGGTTAGGGCTAGGGTTCAGGTTAGGGTTAGAGTACGGGTTAGGGTTAGGGTTAGGGTTAGGTTTAGTGTACGGATAGGGTTAGGGTTAGAGTTAGGGTTAGGTTACGGGTTAGGGTTAGGTTTAGGCTACAGGATAGGGTTAGCGTATGGGTTAAGTTTAGTGTTAGGTTAGGTTTAGGTTACGGGTTAGTGTTAGGGTACGGGTTAGGGTTAGGTTTAGGTGAGGGTTAGTGTTAGGGTTAGGGGTAGGGTTAGGATTAGGGTACGTGTTAGGGTTAGGTTTAGGGTCAGGGTTAGGGTTTGGGATAGGGTTATGGTACTGGTTAGGGTTAGGGTTGGGGTTAAGGTACGGGCTAATTTTAGGGTTAGGGTACAGGTCAGGGTTACGGTTAAGTTTAGGGTTAGGGGTAGTGTATGTGTTAGGGTTACGGTACGGTTAAGTGTTATGGTTAGGGTTAGGGTTAGGTTTAGGTTTAGGGTGCGGGTTAGGGTTAGGGTTAGAGCTAGGGTATGGGTTAATGTTAGGGTAAGGGTTCGGGATAGGGTTGGGTACGGGTTAGGTCAAGGGTTAGGGTTAGGTTTAGTGTACGGGTTAGGGTTAGGGTTAGGTTTAGGGTTAGGATTAGGATTAGGGTCAGGGTTAGGGTTAGGGTTAGGGTACGAGTTACGGTTAGGGTTAGGTTTGGGGTACGGATTAGGGTTAGGGTTAGGGTTAGTGTACGGGTTAGGTTTAAGGTACGGGTTAGGGTTAGGGTTAGGTCAGGGTTAGGTTTAGGGTTAGGGTTAAGTTTAGAGTACAGCTAGGGTTTGTGTTAGGGTTAGGGTTAGGGTTAGTGTATGGATAGGGTTAGGGTTAGGGTACGTGTTAGTGTTAGGGTTTGGGTATGGGTTAGGATTACGTTTAGGGTTAGGGTACGGGTTAGGTTTAGGGTTAGGGTAAGGGTTAGTGTTAGTGTACGGGTTAGTGTTAGGGTACTGGTTAGGGTTAGGTTTGGTGTTAAGGTACGGGTTAGTTTTAGGGTTAGGATACGTGTTAGCGTTATGGTTAAGGTTAGGGTTAGGGTTAAAGTATGGGTTAGGTTTAGGTTACGGTTAAGGGTTATGGTTTGTGTTAGGGTTAGGGTTAAGTTTAGGGTGCTGTTTAGGGTTAGGGAAGGGTTAGGGTTAGAGTATGGGTTGGGTTATTGTTAGGCTATGGGTTAGGTTTACCGTTTGGTACGGCTTAGGGTAAGGGTTAGGGTTAGGGTTAGGGGTTAGGTTTAGAGTTACGGTTAGGCTACGGGTAGGGTTATGGTACGGGTTAGGGTTAGGGTTAGGGTTCAGGTTAGGGTTAGTGTACGGCTTAGGGTTAGGTTTAGGGTTAGGGTTAGTGTTAGGGTTACGGTACGGGTAAGGGTTAAGGTTAGGTTACGGGATAGTTTTAGTGTAAGTGTTAGGTCTAGGGTTAAGGTTATGTTTAGTTTGCGCGTTAGGGTTAGGGTTAGGGACAGGGTACGTGTTAAGTTAGGGTTTGGCTACGTGTTAGGCTTATGTTTATGGTTCGGTACGGGTTAGGTTTAGGGTTAGGGTAAGTGTTAGTGTTAGGTTGCGGGTTAGGGTTAGAGTACGGGTTAGGGTTAGGTTTAGGGTTAGGGTTAGGGTAGAGTACGGGTTAGGGTTAGTGTTAGGGTTAGGGTTAGTGTACGGATAGGGTTAGGGTTAGGGTTAGGGTTAGGGTACGGGTTTGGGTTGGGTTTAGGGTACGGGATAGGGTTAGTGTACGGGTTAAGTTTAGGGTTAGTGTTAGGTTTAGGTTACGGGTTAGGGTTAGGGTACGGGTTTGGGTTAGGTTTAGGTGCGGGTTAGGGTTAGGGTACGGGTTATGGTTAGGGTACGTGTTAGGGTTAGGATTTGGGTACGGGTTAGGGTTACGTTTAGGTGTACGGTATGGGTTAGGTTTAGGGTTCGGGTTAGGGTACGGTTTAGGGTTAGGATACGGGATAGGGTTAAGATTAGGGTCAGGGTTAGGGTTAGGTTACGGGTTAGGGTTACTGAACGTGTTAGGCTTAGTTTTAGGGTACGGCATAGGGTTAGCGTACGGGTTAAGTTTAGGATTAGGGTTCGGTTTAGGTTATGGGTTAGGTTTAGGGTATTGGTTAGGGTTAGGTTTAGGGTCAGGGTTAGGGTAAGGGTTTGGGTACGAGTTAGGGTTAGGGTTAGGGTACGGGTTAGGTTTAGGGTATTGGTACAGGTTAGGGTTACAGTACAGGTTAAGTTTAGGGTGAGGGTTAGGGTTAGGTTTAGAGTACGGTTAGGGTTAGGTTTAGGGTTAGGGTTAGGGTTAGAGTACGGTTTAGGGTTAGTGTTACGGTTCGGGTTAGGGTTTGGGTTAGGGTTAGGGTTAGTGTTAGGGTTAGGGTTAGGGTTAGGTTAGAGTACGGTGTAGGGTTAGTGTTAGGGTTAGGGTTAGGGTTAATATACGGGTTAGGCTTAGCGTTAGGTTTACGGTTAGGATACGGGTTAGGGTTAGGTTTAGGGTACGGGATAGGTATAGCGTACAGGTTAAGTTTAGGGTTAGGGTTAGGTTTAGGTTACGGGTTAGGTTTAGGGTATTGGTTAGGGTTAGGTTTAGGGTTAGGGTTAGGGTACGGGTTAGTGTTAGGTTTAGGGTCAGGGTTAGGGTTAGGGATAGGGTTATGGTACGAGTTAGGGTTAGGCTAAGGGTTAAGTCTAGGCTTAGGGTTAGGTTTAGGATGCGGGTTAGGGTTAACGTTAGGGTACAGGATTAGGGTTAGGGTTAGGTTTAGTTTATGGGTTAGGTTTAGGGTATTGGTTAGGGTTAGGTTTAGGGTTAGAGTTAGAGTACGGGTTAGGGTTAGGTTTAGGGTCAGGGTTAGGGTTAGCGTTAGTGTTAGGGTACGGGTTAGGGTTAGGCTAAGGGTTAAGTCTAGGCTTAGGGTTAGGTTTCGGATGCGGTTTAGTGTTAAGTTTAGGGTACAGGATTAGGATTAGGGTTAGTGTCAGGAATAGGGTTATGTTTAGGGTTAATGTTAGGGTTGGGTACGGTTTAGGTTTACGGTACGAATTAGGCTTAGGGTAAGGGTTAGGTTTAGGGTTAGGTATATAGTAGGGGGTTAGGGTTAGTGTTAGGGTTACGTTTAGGGTTAGAGTACTGGTTTAGTGTTAGGGTTATGGTTAGTGTTAGGGTTAGGGTTAAGGTTAGAGTACGGGTTAGGGTTAGGATTAGGGTTAGGGTTAGGGTTAGAGTACGGGATAGGTTTAGTGTTAGTGTTAGGGTTAGTGTTAGGGTTAGTGTACAGTTAGGGTTAGGTTTAGGGTCAGGGTTAGGGTTAGGGTATGCGTTAGGGTTACTGTACGGGTTAGGGTTAGGGTTAGGTTAGGGTTAGGGTTACATTACGGGTTAGTGTTAGGGTTAGGTTTAGGTTTCGAGTACGGGGTAGGGTTATTGTTAGGGTTAGGGTTAGTGTTAGGGTACGGGTTAGGGTTATAGTACGGGTTAGGGTTAGAGTTAGGGTTAGGTTTAGGGTTAGAGTACGGGTTAGGGTTAGTGTTAGGGTTAGGGTTTGGTTTAGGGTTAGTGTACGATTAGGGTTAGGGTTAGGGTTAAGGTTATGGTACGGGTTAGGGTTAGGGTTGGGGTTACCGTATGGGTTATTTTTATGGTTATGGTACGGGTTAGGGTTATGGTTAATGTTAGTGTTAGTGTTAGGTTATGGGTTAGGTTTAGGGTATGGGAAAGGGTTATGGTTAGAGTTACGGTTAGGTTTAGGTTTAGGGTGCGGGTTAGGCTTAGGGTTAGGGTTAGTGTTAGCGCTAGGGTATGGTTAGGGTTACAGTTAGGGTTTGGGTACGGGTTAGGGTTAGGTTTATGTTACGAATTAGGGTTGGGTATGGGTTAGGTCAAGGGTTACGTTTAGGTTTAGGCTATGGGTTAGGTTTAGGGTTAGGGTAAGGGTTAGTGTTAGGGTACAGGTTAGGGTTAGTGTACGGGTTAGGGTTAGGTTTAGGGTTAGGGTTAGGGTTAGAGTATGGGTTAGGGTTAGTGTTAGGGTTAGGGTTAGGGTTAGTGTACGGATAGGGTTAGGGTTAGGGTTAGGGTACAGGTTGGGGTTAGGTGTACGGTACAGTATAGGCTTAGTGTACGGGATAAGTTTAGGGTTAGGTTTACATTTAGGTTACGGTTTAGGGTTAGGGTACGGTTTAGGGTTAGGTTTAGGTGCAGTTTAGGGTGAGGGTACGGGTTAGGGTTAGGTTTAGGGTCAGGGTTAGGATTAGGGATAGGGTTATGGTACAGGTTAGGGTTAGGGTTTGGGTTACGGTACGGGTTAGTTTTAGGGTTAGGGTACGGGTTAGGGTTACGGTTAAGGTTAGGGTTAGTGTTAGGTTATGGGTTAGGGTTAGGGTACAGGTTGGGGTTAGGTGTACGGTACAGTATAGGCTTAGTGTACGGGATAAGTTTAGGGTTAGGTTTACATTTAGGTTACGGTTTAGGGTTAGGGTACGGTTTAGGGTTAGGTTTAGGTGCGGTTTAGGGTGAGGGTACGGGTTAGGGTTAGGTTTAGGGTCAGGGTTAGGATTAGGGATAGGGTTATGGTACGGGTTAGGGTTAGGGTTTGGGTTATGGTACGGGTTAGTTCTAGGGTTAGGGTACGGGTTAGGGTTACGGTTAAGGTTAGGGTTAGTGTTAGGTTATGGGTTAGGGTTAGGGTACGGTTAAGGGTTATGGTTAGGGTTACGGTTAGGTTTAGGTTTAGGGTGCGGGTTAAGCTTAGGGTTGGGGTTAGGGTTAGCGCTAGTGTATGGGTTAGGGTTACTCGGAGGGTTTAGGTACGATTTAGGGTTAGGTTTAGGGTATGGGATAGGTTTGGGTCCGGGTTAGGACAAGGGTTAGGGTTAGTTTTAGGGTACGAGTTAGGGTTAAGGATAGGGTTAGGATTAGCGTTAGGGTATGGGTTAGGGTTAGTGTATGGGTTAGGTTTAGTGTCAGTGTTAGGGTTAGGGTACGAGTTAGGGTTAGGTTTAGGGTACGGTTAAGGGTTATGGTTAGCGTTAGGGTTAGGGTTAAGTTTAGGGTGCGGTTTAGTTTTAGGGTTAGGGTTAGGGTTAGAGTACGGGTTTGGGTTAGTGTTAGGGTACGGGTTACGTTTACCGTTTGGGTACGGGTTAGGTAAGGGTTAGGGTTAGGGTTAGGGTTTAGGTTTAGAGTTAGTGTTAGGCTACGGGATAGGGTTAGAGTACGGGTTAGGGTTAGGTTTAAGGTTAGGGTTAGGTTTAGGGTTATAGTACGGGTTTGGGTTAGAGATAGGGTTAGGTTTAGGTTTAGAGTATGGGTTAGGGATAGTGTTAGGGTTAGGGTTAGTGTTAGGGTACGGGTTAGGGTTAGCGTATGTGTTAGGGTTACGTTTAGGGTTAGGGTTAGTGTTATATTACGGGCTAGGGCTAGTGTTAGGGTTAGGGTTAGGGTTAGGGTACAGGTTAGGGTTAGGTTTAGGGTCAGGGTTAGGGTTAGGGTTAGTGTTAGTGTACGGGTTAGAGTTAGGTTTAAGGTATGGGATAGGGTTAGCATAGGGGTTAAGTTTAGGGTTAGGGTTAGGTTTAGGTTACGGCTTAGGGTTAGGGTACGGGTTAGGGTTAGGTTTAGGTGAGGGTTAGGGTTAGGGTTAGGGATAGGGTACAGGTTAGTTTAGGTTTATGGTCAGGGTTAGCGTTAGGGATAGGGTTAGAGTACGGGTTAGTTTTAGGGTTGTGGTTAGGGTACGGGTTAGTTTTAGAGTTAGGGTACGGTCAGGGTTACCATTAAGTTTAGGGTTAGGGTTAGGCTTATGGTCCGGGTTAGGATTACAGTACGGATAGGGTTACCGTGAGGGTTAGTGTTACGGTTAGAGTACAGTTAGGGTTAGGTTTAGGGTTAGCGTTAGAGTACGGGTTAAGGTTAGTGTTAGAGTTAAGGTTAGGGTTAGGATAGGGTTTAGGGTTAGGGTTTGTGTTCGGGTTAGAGTACGGGGTAGGGTTAGTGTTAGGGTTAGGGTTATGGTTAGGGTACGGTTTAGGGTTAGAGTTAGGGTTAGGGTTAGAGTACGGGGTAGGGTTAGTGTTAGTGTTAGGGTTAGGGTTAATGTACGAGTTAGGCTTAGGGTTAGGTTTAGGGTTAGGTTACGGTTTAGGGTTAGGTTAAGGGTACAGGATAGTGTTAGCGTACGGGTTAAGTTTAGGGTTAGGGTTAGGCTTAGGTTACGGGTTAGGGTTAGGTTTGTTGTGGGTTAGGTTTAGGGTTAGGGTTAGGGTACAGGTTAGGGTTAGGGTTGGGGTAAGGTTACGGGTTAATTTTAGGTTTAGTGTACGGGTCAGGGTTATGGTTAAGTTTAGGGTTAGTGTTAGGTTATGGGTTAGGGTTAGTGTACGGGTAATGGTTAGGGTTAGGGTTAGTGTTAGCGCTAGGGTATGATTTAGGGTTACTGTTAGGGTTTGGGTACAGGTTAGGTTTAGGGTTAGGTTACGGGTTAGGTTAAGGGTTAGGGTTAGATTTAGGGTACGGGTTAGGGTTAGGGTTAGGTTTAGGTTTAGGGTTAGGATATGGGTTAGGCTTAGGGTACGGGTTAGGGTTAGGGTTAGGGTCAGGGTTAGGGTTAGGGTTAGGGTACGGGTTATGGTTAGGTTTAGGTTCAGGGTTAGCGTTAGGGATAGGGTTAGGCTAAGGGTTAGGGTTAGGGTTGGGGTTAGGTTTAGGGTTAGGTTACGGGTTAGGGTTTGGTTAAGGGTACGGGATAGGGTTAGCGTATGGGTTAAGTTTAGGTTTAGGGTTAGGTTTAGGTTACGGGTTAGTGTTACGTTTAGGAGTTGGTAGGTTTAGGGTTAGGGTTAGAGTACGGGTTAGGGTTAGGGTTGGCATTAGGGTCTGGGTTAATTTTAGGTTTAGGGTACTGGTCAGGGTTATGGTTAAGTTTAGGGTTAGGGTTAGGTTATGGGTTAGGGTTAGGGTACGGGTAATGGTTAGAGTTAGGTTTAGGGTTAGTGTTAGCGCTAGGGTATGGTTTACGGTTACTGTTAGTGTTTGGGTACGGGTTAGGGTTAGGGTTAGATTACGGGTTAGTTCAAGGATTAGGATTAGGATTAGTGTTCGTGTACGGGATAGGGTTAGAGCACGGGTTAGGGTTAGGTTTAGGGTTAGGGTATGAGTTAGGTTTAGGATACGGGTTAGGGTTAGGGTCACTGTTAGGGTTAGGGTACGGGTATGAATTAGGGTTAGGGTTAGGGTACGGGTTAGGTTTAGGGTTATGGTATGGGTTAGGGTTACAGTACGTGTTAGGGTTAGGGTGAGGGTTAGGGTTAGGGTTAGAATACGGTTAGGTTTAGGGATAGAGTACGGGGTAGGGTTAGTGTTAGGGTTAGGTTTAGGGTTAGAGTATGGTTTAGGGTTAGTTTTAGGGTTAGGGTTAGGTTTAGGTTTAGGGTAAGAGTTAGTGTTAGGGTTAGGGTTAGGGTTAGGGTTAGGGTTAGAGTACGGGTTAGGGTTAGGGTTAGGGTTAAGGTTAGGGTTTTTGTTAGGGTTAGAGTACGGGGTAGGGTTAGTGTTAGGGTTAGGTTTAGGGTTAGGGTACGGGTTAGGATTAGAGTTAGGGTTAGTGTTAGAGTACGGGGTAGGGTTAGTGTTAGTGTTAGGATTAGGGTTAATGTACGGGTTAGGCTTAGGGTTAGGTTTATGGTTAGTTTACGGGCTAGGATTAGGTTAATGGTATGGGATAGGGTTAGCGTAAGGGGTAAGTTTAGTGTTAGGGTTTGGCTTAGGTTATGGGTTAGGGTTAGGTTTAGGGTTAGGGTTAGGGTTAGGGTTGGGGTTAGGGTTAGGGTTAGGGTTAGTGTACGAATTAGGGTTAGGGTTAGGGTACGGGTTAGATTTAGGGTTATGGTATGGTTTAGGGTTACAGTATGGGTTAGGCTTAGGGTGAGGTTTAGGGTTACGGTTAGAATACGGTTAGTGTTAGGGATAGAGTACGGTTTAGGGTTAGTGTTAGGGTTAGGTTTAGGGTTAGGGTTAATGTACAGGTTAGGCTTAGGGTTAGGTTTAGGGTTAGGATACGGGTTAGGGATAGGTTAAGGGTACGGGATAGGGTTAGCGTACGGGTTAAGTTTAGGGTTAGGGTTAGGTTTAGGTTACGGGTTAGGTTTAGAGTACGGGTTATGGTTAGGTTTAGGTTGCGGGTTAAGGTTAGGTTTAGTGTACGTGTTAGGTCTAGGTTTAGGGTTAGTTTTAGTGTGCGGGTTAGGGTTAGGGTTAGGGTACGTGTTAGGGTTAGGTTTTGGGTACGGGTTAGGGATAGTGTTAGGTTTAGGGTTAGTGTTAGGGTACGGGTTATGATTAGATTACGGGTTAGGGTTATGTTTAGGGTTAGGGTTAGGGTTAGAGTTCATGTTTGGGGTAGTGTTAGGTTTAGGGTTAGGGTTAGGGTTAGAGTATCCCATAGGGTTAATGTTAGGGTTAGGGTTAGGGTTAGGGTTAGGGTTAGTGTACAGATAGGGTTAGGGTTAGGGTTAGGTTTAGGGTACAGGTTAGGTTTAGGTTTAGGGTACGGGATTGGGTTAGTGTACAGGATAAGTTTAGGGTTAGGTTTAGGTTTAGGTTACGGGTTAGAGTTAGGGTACGGGTTAGGGTACGGTTTAAGTGCGGGTTAGGGTTAGTTTATGGGTTAGGGTTAGGGTACGGGTAAGGGTTATGGTTAGGGTTAGGGTTAGGTTTAGGTTTAGGGTTCGGGTTAGGCTTAGGTTTAGGGTTAGTTTTAGCGCTAGGGTATGGGTTAGGGTTACTCTTAGGGTTTGGGTACAGGTTAGGGTTAGGGTTAGGGTACGGGATAAGGTTGGGTACGGGTTAGGTCAAGGGTTCGGATTAGGTATAGGGTATGGGATAGGGTTAGGTTTAGGTGAGGGTTAGTGTTAGGGTTAGGGTTTGGGTATGGTTTAGGGTTAGGTTTAGGTTCGGGGTTCGCGTTAGGGATAGGGTTACTGTAAGGGTTAGGGTTAGTATTGGGGTTAGGTTTAGGGTTAGTTTACGGGTTAGGGTATGGTTAAGGGTACAGGATAGGGTTAGCATACGTGTTAAGTTTAGGTTTAGGGTTAGGCTTAGATTACGGGTTAGGGTTAGGTTTAGGTGTGGGTTAGGGTTAGGGTTAGGGTTAGGGTACGGGTTAGGGTTAGGGTTGGCGTTAGGGTCTGGGTTAATTTTAGGTTTAGGGTACTGGTCAGGTTTACGGTTAAGTTTAGTTTTAGGGTTAGGTTATGGGTTAGGGTTAGGGTATGGGTAATGGTTAGAGTTAGGGTTAGGGTTAGTGATAGCGCTAGGGTATGGTTTAGGGTTACTGTTAAGGGTTGGGTTCGGGTTAGGGTTAGGGTTAGGTTACGGATAAGGTCAAGGGTTAGGATTAGGGGTAGTGTTAGTGTACGGGATAGGGTTAGAGCACGGGTTAGGGTTAGGTTTAGGGTTAGGGTATGGGTTAGGTTTAGATTACGGGTTAGGGTTAGGGTTAAGGTACGGGTTAGGTTTAGGTTTAGGGTTAAGGTATGTGTTAGGTTTAAGGTACGGGTTAGGTCAAGGGTTACGTTTAGGTTTAGGGTACGGTTTTGGTTTACGGTTAGGGTAAGGTTTAGTGTTAGGGTACGGGTTAGGGTTAGAGTACGGGTAGGGTTAGGTTTAGGGTTAGGGTTAGGGTTAGAGTATGGGTTAGGGTTAGTGTTAGGATTAGTGTACGGATAGGGTTAGGGTTAGGGTTAGGGTTAGGGTTAGGGTTAGGGTACAGGTTAGGTTTAGGTTTAGGGTACGGGATAGGGTTAGTGTACAGAGTAAGTTTAGGGTTAGGTTTAGGTTTAGGTTACGGTTTAGGGTTAGGGTACGGGTTAGGGTTAGGTTTAGGGTCAGGGTTAGGATTAGGGATAGGGTTATGGTACGGGTTAGGGTTAGGGTTGGGGTTACGGTACGGGTTAGTTTTAGGGTTAGGGTACGGTTTAGGGATATGGTTAAGTTAGGGTTAGTGTTAAGTTATGGGTTAGGGTTAGGGTACGGTTAAGGGTTATGGTTAGGGTTAGGGTTAGGTTTAGGTTTAGGGTGCGGGTTAGGCTTAGGGTTGGGGTTAGGGTTAGCACTAGTGTATGGGTTAGGGTTACTCGTAGGGTTTGGGTACGGGTTAGGGTTAGGGTTAGTGTACGGGATACGTAGGGTATGGGTTAGGACAAGTGTTAGGGTTAGGTTTAGGTTACGGGATAGGGTTAGGGGTAGGTTTAGGGTTATGGTTAGGGTATGGGGTAGGCTTAGGGTACGGGTTAGTTTTAGGGTTAGGGTCAGGGTTAGGGTTAGGGATAGGGTACGAGTTAGGGTTAGGTTTAGGTTTAGGGTACGGTTTACAGTTACGGTTAGGGTTAGGGATAAGGTTAGAGTACTGGGTAGGGTTAGTGTTAGGGGTAGGTTTAGGGTTAAGGTACGGGTTAGGGTTAGAGTTAGGGTTATGGTTAGAGTACGGGGTACGGTTAGTGTACGGGTTAGGGTTAGGGTCAGTGTTAGGGTTAGGTTACGAGTTAGGGTTAGGTTTAAGGTACGGTTAAGGGTTATGATTAGCGTTAGGGTTAATTTTAAGTTTAGGGTGCGATTTAGGGTTAGGGTTAGGGTTAGGGTTAGAGTTCGGGTTTGGGTTACTGTTAGGGTACGTGTTATGTTTACCGTTTGGGTACGGGTTAGGTCAGGGTTAGTTTTAGGGTTAGGGGTTATGGTTAGAGTTAGTGTTAGGCTACGGGATAGATTTATAGTACGGGTTAGGGTTAGGTTTAGGGTTAGGGTTAGGTTTAGGGTTATCGTACGGGTTTGGGTTAGAGATAGGGTTAGGTTTAGGGTTAGAGTACGGGTTAGGGATAGTGTTAGGGTTAGGGTTAGTGTTATGGTACAGGTTAAGGTTAGCGTATGGGTTAGAGTTACGTTTAGGGTTAGTGTTAGTGTTAGAGTACGGGTTAGGGTTAGTGTTAGGGTGAGGGTTAGGGTTAGGGTTAGAGTGCGGATAGGGTTAGGGTTAGGGTTAGGTTTAGGGTAGGGGTTAGGGTTAGGTTTAGGGTACGGGAGAGGGTTAGCGTAGGGGTTAAGTTTAGGGTTAGGGTCAGGTTTAGGTTACGGGTTAGGGTTAGGGTACAGGTTAGGTTTAGGTTTAGGTGAGGGTTAGGGTTAGGGTTAGGGATAGGGTCCGTGTTAGGTTTAGGTTTAGGGTCAGGGTTAGCGTTAGGGATAGGGTTAGTGTACGGGTTAGGGTTAGGGTTGGGGTTAGGGTACGGGTTAGTTTTATCGTTAGGTTACGTGTCAGGGTGTCGATTAGTTTAGGGTTAGGGTTAGGGTTGTGGTACGGGTTAGGGTTACAGTACAGTTAGGGTTAGGGTGAGGGTTAGTGTTACGGTTAGAGTACGTTTAGGGTTAGGGTTAGGGTTAGATTTGAGTACGGGTTAGGGTTAGTGTTAGATTTAGGGTTAGGGTTAGGGTTAGGGTATGGTTTAGGGTTAGGGTTTGTGTTAGGGTTAGAGTACGGGGTAGGGTTAGTGTTAGTGTTAGGGTTAGGGTTAGGGTATGGGTTAGGTTTAGAGTTAGGGTTAGGTTTAGAGTACGGGGTAGGGTTAGTGTTATTGTTAGGGTTAGGGTTAATATACGGGTTAGGTTTAGTGTTAGGTTACGGGTTAGGGTTAGGTTTAGGGTACGGGATAAGGTTAGTGTACGGGTTAAGTTTAGGGTTAGGGTTAGACTTAGGTTACGGGTTACGGTTAGGTTTGGTGTGGGTTAGGGTTAGGATTAGGGTTAGGGTACAGGTTAGGGTTAGGGTTGGTGTTAGGGTACGGGTTAATTTTAGGTTTAGTGTACGGGTCAGGGTTACGGTTCAGTTTAGGGTTCGGGTTAGGGCATCGGTTAGGGTTAGGGTACGGGTAATGGTTAGGGTTAGGGTTAGGGTTAGTGTTAGCGCTAGGGTATGGTTTAGGGTTACTGTTAGGGTTTGGGTACAGGCTAGGGTTAGGGTTAGGTTATGGGTTAGCTAAAGGGTTAGGGTTAGGTTTAGGGTACGGGTTTGTGTTAGGGTTAGGTTTAGGTTTAGGGTTAGGGTATGGGTTAGGCTTAGGGTACAGGTTAGGGTTAGGGTTAGGGTCAGGGTTAGGGTTAGGGTTAGGCTTAGGGTTAGGGTACGGGTTAGGTTTACCGTTTGGGTACGGGTTAGGGTAAGGGTTAGGTTAGGGTTAGGGTTAGGGGTTAGCGTTAGATTAAGGTTATGCCACACGTAGTGTTAGGGTGCGGGTTAGTGTAGGTTTATGGTTCAGGTTAGGGTTAAGGCTGGGCAACGGGATATGGTTAGTGTACGTGTTAGGTCTAGGGTTAGGGTTAGGTTTAGTGTGCGGGTTAGGGTTAGGGATAGGGTTAGTGTACGTGTTAGGGATAGGGTTTGGGTACGGGTTAGCGTTACGTTTAGGGTTAGGGTACTGGTTAGGTTTAGGGTTAGGGTTAGGGTACGGTTTCGGTTAGGGTACAGTTTAGGGTTAGGCTTAGGGTCATGTTTAGGGTTAGGTTTAGGGTTAGGGTTAGGGTACGGGTTAGGGTTACTGTACGGGTTAGGGTTAGGTTTACGTTTAGGGTTAGGGTTAGGGTTAGGGTTAGGGTACGGATTAGGGTTAGGGTACGGGTTAGGTTTAGGGTCAGTGTTAGGGTTAGGGTTAGGGTAAGAGTTAGGGTTAGGGTTCGGTATAGGGTACGGTGTAGGGTTAGGGTTAGGGGTTAGGGTAAGGGTTAGTGTTAGGGTACAAGTTAGGTTTAGGGTATGGGTTAGGGTGAGGGGTAGTGTATGGGTTAGGTTTATGGTTAGGGTTACGATTAGGGTTAGGGTTATGGTACGTGTTAGCGGACAGGTTAGGGTTAGGTTTAGGTTATGGGTGAGGGTACGGGTTAGGGTTAGGGTACGGGTTAGGGTTAGTGTATGGGATAGGGTTATGATTAGGGTTAGTGTTAGTGTTAGGGTTAGAGTTCAGGTTAGCGTTAGGGTTAGGGTACGGGATAGGTTGAGGTACGTTTTAGGTCTGGGGTAAGGGTTAGGTTTAGTGTGTGGGTTAGGGTTAGGAATCGGGTTAGGGTTAGTGTACGTATTAGTGTTTTTGTACGGGATAGGGTTAGTGTTAGGTTTATGGTACGGGTTAGGGTTAGGGTTAGGGTTAGAGTTAGGTTTAGGATGCGGGTTAGGGTTAGGGTTAGGGTACGGGATTAGGGTTAGGGTTAGGGTCAGGGTTAGGGTTAGGGTTAGGGTTCGGGTTAGGGTACGGGTTAGGGTTAGGGTTAGTGTATGGGATAGGTTTAGGATTAGGGTTAGTGTTAGTGTTAGGGTTAGGGTACAGTTTAGCATTAGGGTGAGGTTATGGGATAGGTTTAGGGTACGGTTTAGGTCTAGAGTTAGGGTTAGGTTTAGGGTGTGTGTTAGGGTTAGGCATCGGGTTAGTGATAGGGTACGGGTGAGGTTTAGGGTACGGGTTAGGGTTAGTGTTAGGGTTAGGGTTAGTGTTAGGGTACGGGTTAGGGTTAGAGTACGGGTTAGGTTTACGTATAGGGTTAGGGTTAGGGTTAGAGTTCAAGTTAGGGTTAGTGTTAGGGTTAGGGTTAGGGTTAGAGTACGGATAGGGTTAAGGTTTGGGTTAGGGTTAGGGTACAGGTTAGGGTTACGTTTTTGTGAGGGTTAGGGTTAAGGTTAGGGTTAGGGTACGGTTTAGGGTTAGGTTTAATGTCAGGGTCAGCGTTAGGGATAGGTTTAGGGTAAGGTTTAGGGTTAGGGATGGGGTTTGTGTCCGGGTTAGATTTAGGGTTACGGTACGGGTCAGGGTTACGCTTAAGGTTAGGGTTAGTTTTAGGGTTATGGTACGGGTTAGTGTTACAGTACGGGTTAGGGTTAGGGTGAGGGTTAGGGTTAGGGTTAGAGTATGGTTAGGATTAGGGTTAGGGTTAAGGTTAGGGTTAGATTACAGGTTAGGTTTAGGGTTACGGTTAGGCTTAGGGTTAGGGTTAGGGTACGGGTTAGGGTTAGATTTAGGGTTAGGGTTAGAGTACGGGGTAGGGTTAGTGTTAGGGTTAGAGTTAGGGTTAATGTACCGGTTAGGCTTAGGTTTAGGTTTAGGGTTAGGTTACGGGTTAGGGTTAGTTTTAGGGTACGGGATAGTGTTAGCGTACGGGTTAAGTTCAGGGTTAGGGTTAGGTTAGGTTACGGGTAAGGGTTAGGTTTAGGTGCGGGTTAGTGTTAGGGTTAGGGTACGGGTTAGGTTTAGGGTTAGGGTTAGGGTTGGAGTTAGGGTATGGGTTAATTTTAGGGTTAGGGTACGGGTCAGGGTGATGGTTAAGTTTAGGGTTAGGTTTAGGGTATGGTTTAGGGTTAGGTTTAGGGTACAAGTTAGTGTTAGGGTTAGATTTAGTGTACGGGTTAGGGTTATGGTTAGGGTTAAAGTATGGGTTAGCTTTAGGTTATGGGTTAGGGTTAGGTTTAGGGTCAAGGTTAGGGTTAGGGTTTGGGTACGAGTTAGTTTTAGGGTTAGGGTACGGGTTAGGGTTAGGGTTATGGTACGGTATAGGGTTACAATTCGGGTTAGGGTTAGGGTGAGTGTTAGGGTTAGGGTTAGGTTTAGGGTACGGGTTAGGGTTAGGTTTAGGTTTAGGATTAGAGTAGGGGGTAGGATTAGTGTTAGGGTTATGGTTAGGGTTAGGTATGGGTTAGGGTCAGGGTTAGGGTTAGGGTTAGAGTACGGGGTAGGTTTAGTGTTAGGGTTAGTGTTGGGGTTAATGTATGGTTTAGGCTTAGGGTGAGGTTTAGTGTTAGGATACGGGTTAGGATTAAGTTTAGGGTACGGGATAGGTTTAGCATAAGGGTTAAGTTTAGGGTTATGATTAGGTTTAGGTTTCGGGTTAGGGTTATGATTAGTGTAAGGGTTAGGGTTAGGTTTAGGGTCAGGGTTAGGGTTAGGGTTAGTGTTAGGGTACGGGTTAGGGTTAGGTTTGGGTTTACGGTACGGGTTAGTTTTAGGGTTAGGGTATGGTTTAGGGTTACGGTTAAGGTTAGGGTTAGGGTTAGGGTATGGGTTAGAGTTAGGTTACGGTTAAGGGTTATGGTTTGTGTTAGGGTTAGGGTTAAGTTTAGGGTGCATGTTAGGTTTACGGTTAGGGTTAGGTTTAGAGTACGGGTTTGGGTTAGTGTTAGGGTATGGGTTAGGTTTACCGTTTGGGTACGGGTTAGGGTAAGGGTTATGGTTAGGCTTAGGGTTAGGGGTTAGGGTTAGAGTTAGGAATAGGCTACGGGTAGGGTTAGGGTTAGGGTTAGGTTTAGTGTTAGTGTTAGGGACATGGTTCGGGTTAGGGTTAAGATTAGGGTACGGGATAGGGTTAGTGTACGTGTTAGGTCTAGGGTTAGTGTTAGGTTTAGTGTGCGGGTTAGGGTTAGTGTTAGGTTTAGGGTTAGGATACGTGCTAGGGTTAGGTTTTGGGTACGGGCTAGGGTTATGTTTAGGGTTAGGGTATGGGTTAGGTTTAGGTTTAGGGTTCGGGTACGGTTTAGGGTTAAGGTATGGGATAGGGTTAGTGTTAGGGTCAAGGTTAGGGTTAGGTTTGGGGTCCAGGTTAGGGTTAGGGTTAGGGTTAGTGTTAGCGCTAGGGTATGTGTTAGGGTTACTGTTAGGGTTTGGGTACGGGTTAGGGTTAGGGTTAGGGTTAGGGAATGGGATAAGTTTGGGTACGGGTTAGGTCAAGGGTTAGGGTTAGGTTTAGGGTACGGGTTAGGGTTAGGGTTAGGTCTAGGTTTAGGGTTAGGGTATGGGTTATGCTTAGGGTACGGGTTAGGTTTAGGCTTAGGGTCAGGGTTAGGGTTAGGTTTAGGGTACGAGTTAGTGTTAGGGTTAGGTTTAGGGTACGGATTAGGGTTAGGGTTAGGGTTAAAGTATGGGTTAGGTTTAGGGTACAGGTTAGGGTTAGGTTTAGGGTCGGGGTTAGGGTTAGTGTTAGGGTACGAGTAAGGATAGGGTTAGGATATGGGTTAGGGTTAGGGTTATGGTACGGGTTAGGTTTACAGTACGGGTTAGGGTTAGGGTGAGGGTTAGGGTTAGGTTTAGAATACGGTTAGGGCTAGGGTTAGAGTTAGAGTACGGGTTAGGGTTAGGTTTAGGGTTAGATTACGGGGTAGGGTTAGGGTTAGGGTTAGGGTTATGGTTACGTTTAGGTTTAGGGTACGGGTTAGGTTTAGGGTTAGGGTAAGCGTTAGTGTTAGGGGTCGGGTTAGGGTTAGAGTACGGGTTAGGGTTAGGTTTAGGGTTAGGTTTAGTGTTAGAGTATGGGTTAGGGTTAGTGTTAGGTTTAGGGTTAGGGTTAGTGTACGGATAGTGTTAGGGTTAGGGTTAGGGTTAGTGTACGGTTTAGGGTTAGGTTTAGGGTACGGGATATGTTTAGCGTTCAGGTTAAGTTTAGGGTTAGGGTTAGGTTTAGGTTACGGGTTAGGCCAGGGTATGGGTTAGGGTTCGGTTTAGGTGCGGGTTAGGGTTAGGGTTGGGGTTAGGTTACGGGTTAGTTTTACGGTTAGGGTACGGGTTAGGTTTACGATTAAGGTTAGGGTTAGTGTTAGGGTATGGGTTAGGGATAGGATACGGGTAAGGATTATCTTTAGGGTTAGGGTTAGGTTTAGGTTTAGGGTGCGGGTAGGATTAGGTTTTTGGTTAGGGTTAGCGCTAGGGAATGCGTTAGGGTTACTGTTAGGGTTTGGGTACGGGTTAGGGTTAGGGTTAGGGTTCGAGATAGGGTTGGGTACGGGTTAGTTCAAGGGTTAGGGTTAGGTTTAGGGTAAGGGTTATGGTTAGGGTAGGTGTAGGATTAGGTTTAGGGTATGGGTTAGGTTTAGGGTACGGGTTAGGGTTAGGGTCAGTGTTAGGGTTTGGGTTAGGGTATGAGTTAGGGTTAGGGTTAGGTTTAGGGTACGGCTTAGTGTTAGGTTTAGGGTTTGGGTGGTTTAGGTTTAGGGTACGAGTTAGGGTTAGGTTCAGGGTTAGTGTTAGGCTATGAGTTAGGGTTAGTGTTAGGGTATGGGTTAGAGTTAGGGTTATGTTATGGGTTAGGGTTACAGTACGGGTTAGGGTTAGGGTGAGGGTTAGGGTTAGAGTACAGTTAGGGTAAGGGTTAGGGTTAGGGTTAGAGTAAGGGTTAGGGTTAGTGTTAGGGTTAGGGAAAGCTTTAGGGTTAGGGTTAGGGTACGGGTTAGGGTACGGGTTTGGGTATGGGTTAAGGATAGATTACGGGGTAGGGTTAGTGTTAGGGTTAGGGTTAGGTTTAGGGTACGGTTTAGGGTTAGAGTTAGGGTTAGGGTTAGAGTACGGGTAGGGTTAGGGTTAGGGTTAGAGTACGGATAGGGTTAGGGTTAGGGTACGGGTTAGAGTTAGGTTTAGGGTCAGGGTTAGGATTAGGGATAGGGTTATGTTACGGGTTAGGGTTAGGGTTGGGGTTACGGCACAGGTTAGTTTTAGGGTTAGGGTATGGGTTAGGGTTACAGTTAAGGTTAGGGTTAGTGTTAGGTTATGGGTTAGGGTTAGGGGATGGGTAAGGGTTATGGTTAGGGTTACGGTTAGGTTTAGGTTTAGAGTGCGGGTTAGGCTAGGGTTATGGTTAGGGTTAGCGCTAGGGTATGGTTAGGGTTACTCTTAGGGTTTGGGTATGGGTTAGGGTAAGGGTTAAGGTACGGGATAGGGTTAGGTATGGCTTAGGACAAGGGTTAGGGTTAGGTTAGTGTACGGGATAGGGTTAGGGTTGGGTTTAGGGTTAGGGTTAGGGTATGGGTTAGGTTTACGGTACGGGTTAGGGTTTGGGTTATGGTCAGTGTTAGGGTTAGGGTTAGGGTTAGGTTAAGGTTACGGCTTAGTGTTAGGGTTATGGTTAGGGTTAGAGTACGGGGTAGGTTTAGTGTTAGGGTTAGGTTTAGGTTTAGGGTACGGTTTAGGGTTGGAGTTAGGGTTAGGGTTAGAGTACGGTGTAGGGTTAGGGTTAGGGTTAGAGTACGGATAGGGTTAGGGTTAGGGTTAGGGTTAGGGTACGGGTTAGGGTTAGGGTACGAGTTAGGTTTAGGGTCAGTGTTAGGGCTAGGATAAGAGTTAGGGTTAGGTTTAGGGTACGGTTAAGTGTTATGGTTAGGTTTAGGGTTAGGGTTAAGTTTAGGGTGCGGTTTAGGGTTATGGTTAGTGTTAGGGTTAGGGTTAAGTTTAGTGTGCGGGTTAGCGTTAGGGTTAGGTTTAGGGTTAGGGTTAGCGCTACTGTATGGGTTAGGGTTAGTGTTAGGGTTTGGGTATGGATTAGGTTTAGGATTAGGTTACGGGACAGGGTTGGGTACGAGTTAGGTCAAGGGTTAGGTTTACGTTTAGGTACGGGTTATGGTTAGGGTTAGGATTAGGGTTAGGTTTAGGTTATGGGTTAGGGTTAGCGCTACTGTATGGGTTAGGGTTAGTGTTAGGGTTTGGGTATGGATTAGGTTTAGGATTAGGTTACGGGACAGGGTTGGGTACGAGTTAGGTCAAGGGTTAGGTTTACGTTTAGGTACGGGTTATGGTTAGGGTTAGGATTAGGGTTAGGTTTAGGTTATGGGTTAGGGTTAGGGTACGGATTAGGGTTAGGGTCAGGGACAGGGTTAGGGTTAGGTTTAGTGTACGGGTTAGGGTTAGTTTTAGGGTTAGGGTATGGGTTAGTTTTAGGGTACGGGTTAGGGTTAGGGTTAGGGTCAGGTTTAGGGTTAGGTTTAGGGTATTAATTAGGGTTAGGGTTAGGGTACGGGTTAGGGTTAGGGTTATGGTATGGTTTAGGGTTACAGTACGGGTTAGGGTTAGGGTGAGGGTTAGGGTTAGGGTTACGGTACGGGATAGTTTTAGTGTACGTGTTAGGTCTAGGGTTAGGGTTAGTTTCAGTGTGCGGGTTAGGGTTAGGGTTCGGGTACGTGTTAGGGTTACGGTTTGGGTACGGGTTAGAGTTACGTTTAGGGTTAGGGTACGGGCTAGGTTTAGGGTTAGGGTAAGGGTTAGTGTTAGGGTTAGGGTTAGGATTAGAGTACGGGGTAGTTTTAGGGTTAGGGTTAGAGTACAGATTGGGTTAGGGTTAGGGTTAGGGTACGGGTTAGGGTTAGGGTATGGGTTAGGGTTATGGTTTGGGTACGGGTTAGAGTTACGTTTAGGGTTAGGGTACGGGCTAGGTTTGGAGTTAGGGTAAGGGTTAGTGTTAGGGTACGGGTTAGGGTTAGAGTACGGCTTAGGGTTAACTTTAGGGTTAGGTTTAGGTTTAGAGTATGGGTTAGGGTTAGTGTTAGTGTTAGGGTTAGGGTTAGTGTACGGATAGGGTTAGGGTTAGGGTTAGGGTTAGGGTTAGGGTTAGGGTACAGGTTAGGGTTAGGTTTAGGGTACGGGATAGGGTTAGTGTACGGGATAAGTTTAGGGTTAGGTTTAGGTTAGGTTACGGGGTAGGGTTAGGGTACGGGTTAGGGTTACGTTTAGGTAAGCGTTAGGCTTAGGGTACGGGTTAGGGTTAGGTTTAGGGTCAGGGTTAGGTTTAGGGATAGGGTTATGATACGGGGTAGGGTTAGGGTTGGGGTTATGGTACGGGTTAGTTTTAGGGTTAGGGTACGGGTTAGGGTTACGGTTAAGGTTAGGGTTAGTGTTAGGTTATGGGTTAGGGTTGGGGGATGGGTAAGGGTTATGGTTAGGGTACGGTTAAGTTTAAGTTTAGGGTGCGGGTTAGGCTTAGGGTTAGGTTTAGGGTTATCGCTAGGGTATGGGTTAGGGGTATTCTTAGGGTTTGGTTATGGGTTAGGGTTAGAGTTAGGGTATGGAATAGCATTGGGTACGGGTTAGGACAAGGGTTAGGGTTAGGTTTAGGGTACGGGATAGGATTAGGGTTAGGTTTAGTGTTCGGGTTAGGGTAGGGGTTCGGTTTAGGGTACGGGTTAGGATTACGGTTAGGGTTAGGTTTCAGGTTAGAGTTCGGGGTAGGGTTAGTGTTAGGGTTAGGTTTAGGGTTAGGGTACGGGTTAGGGTTAGAGTTAGGGTTAGGGTTAGAGTACGGGGTAGGTTTAGGGTTAGGGTTAGAGTATGGATTGGGTTAGGGTTAGGGTACGGGTTAGGGTACGGGTTAGGGTTAGGGTATGGTTTAGGGTTAGGGTAATTGTTAGTGTTAGGGTATGAGTTAGGGTGCGGGTTAGGTACGGTTAAGGGTTATGGTTGGGGTTAGGGTTAGGGTTAAGTTTAGGGTGCGGTTTAGGTTTAGGGTTAGGGTTAGGGTGTGGGTTAGAGTACGGGTGTGGGTTAGTGTTAGGGTACGGGTTAGTTTTACCGTTTGGGTACGGGTTAGGGTAAGGGTTAGGGTTAGGTTTAGGGTTAGGGGTTAGGGTTAGAGTAGTGTTAGGCTACAGGATAGGGTTAGAGTATGGGTTAGGGTTAGGTTTAGGGTTAGGGTTAGGTTTAGTGTTATAGTACGGGTTAGGGTTAGAGTTAGGGTTAGGTTTAGGGTTAGAGTACCGGTTAGGGATAGTGTTAGGGTTAGGGTTAGTGTTAGGGTACCGGTTAGGGTTAGAGTATGGGTTAGGGTTACATTTAGAGTTAGGGCTAGAGTTAGAGTACGGGTTATGGTTAGTGTTAGGTTTAGGGTTAGGGCTAGGGTTAGGGTAAGGGTTAGGGTTAGGTTTAGGTTACGGGATAGGTTTAGCGTATGGGTTAAGTTTAGGGTTAGGGTTAGGTTTAGGTTATGGGTTAGGTTTAGGGTATGGGTTAGGGTTAGGTTTAGGTGAGGGTTAGGGTTAGGGTTAGTGTACGGGTTAGGGTTCGGTTTAGCGTCAGCGTTAGCATTAGGGATAGGGTTAGGGTACGGGTTAGGGTTAGGGTTGGGTTTAGGGTACGGGTAAGTTTTAGGGTTAGGGTTCGGGTCAGGGTGACAGTTAAGTTTAGGGCTAGGGTTAGGGTTATGGTACGGGTTAGGGTTACGATACATGTTAGGGTTAGGGAGAGGGTTAGGTTTAGGTTTAGAGTACGGTTAGAGTTAGGTTAGGGTTAGTGATAGGGTTAGGGTTAGTGTTAGGGTAAGGGTTAGGGTTCGGGTTAGGGTTATGGTACGGGTTAGGGTTAGGGTTTGGGTTAGGGTTAGAGTATGGGGTAGGGATTTTGTTAGGGTTAGGGTTAGGGTTAGGGTTAGAGTACGGGTTAGGGTTAGTGTTAGGGTTAGGGTACGGGTACGGGTTAGGGTTAGGGTTTGGGTGTGAGGTAAAGTACGAGTTAGGGATAGGGGTGGGGTTAGATTTAGGTACGGGTTAGGGTTAGGGTAGGGATTAGGGTGTGGTTTAGGGTATGGGTTAGGCTTAGGTTACGGATTAGGATTAGGGTTAGGGTACAGCTTAGGGTAAGGTTTAGGGTACAGGTTAAGGTTAGGTTTAGGGTTAGGGTATGAGTTAGTTTTAGGGTATGGGATAGGGTTAAGGTGAGGGTTAGGGTTAGGGTTAAGTACGGTACGGGTAAGGGTTAGGGTTAGAGTACGGGTTAGGGTTATTGTTAAGGTTAGGGTTAGGGTTAGGGTATGGGTACGGGTTAGGGTTAGGGTTTGGGTTAGCGTTAGAGTACGGGGTAGGGATAGTGTTAGGGTTAGGGTTAGGGTTTGGGTTAGGGTACGGGTTAGGGTTAGAGTTAGGTTTAGGGTTAGAGTACGGGGTACGGTTAGTGTTAGTGTTAGGGTTAGGGTTAATGTACAGGTTAGGCTTACGGTTAGGTTTAGGGTGAGGTTATGAGTTAGGGTTAGGTTTAGGGTACGGGATAGGGTTAGCGTAGGGGTAAAGTTAGGGTTAGGGTTAGGATTAGGTTATGGGTTAGGGTTAGGTTTAGGTATGGGTTAGAGTTAGGGTTAGGGTTAGGGTTAGGGTACGGGTTAGGGATAGGTTTGGGGTTAGGGTATGGGTTAATTTTAGGTTTAGGGTACTGGTCAGGGTTACGGTTAAGTTTAGGGATAGGTTTAGGTTATGGGTTAGCGTTAGTGTACGGGTAATGATTATGGTTAATGTTAAGGTTAGGTTTAGGTTTAGGGTGCGGTTTAGGGTTAGGGTTAGGTTACGATATAGGGTTGGGTAAGGGTTTGGTCAAGGGTTAGGGTTAGGTTTAGGTACAGGTTAGGGTTAGGGTTAGGATTAGGGTTAGCGTTAAGATATGGGTTAGGCTTAGGGTACGGGTTAGGATTAGGGTTAGGTTACGGGATAGGGTTAGGTTTAGGGTACAGGTTAGGGTTAGGTTTGGGGTTAGGGTATGTGTTAGGTTTAGGGTATGGGTTAGGGTTAGGGTTAGGGTAAGGTTTAGTGTTAGGGTACGAGTTAGGGTTAGGGTATGGGTTAGGGTGAGGGGTAGGGTATGGGTTAGCTTTATGGTTAGGTTTAGGATTAGGGTTAGGGTTATGGTACGTGTTAGCGAACAGGTTAGGGTTAGGTTTAGGTTACGGGTGAGGGTACGGGTTAGGGTTAGGGTTAAGGTACGTGTAATGGTACGATTTAGGGTTAGGGTACGGGTTAGGGTTAGTGTACGGGATAGGGTTAGGATTAGGGTTAGTGTTAGTGTTAGGGTTAGGGTACAGGTTAGCGTTAGGGTTAGGGTACGGGATAGGTTGAAGGTATGGTTTACGTCTAGGGTTAGGGTTTGGTTTAGTGTGTATGTTAGGTTTAGGCATCGGGTTAGGGTTAGTGTATGTGTTAGGGTTTTTGTACGGGTTAGGTTTAGTGTTAGGTTTATGGTAGGGGTTAGGGTTAGGGTTAGGGTACGGGATTAGGGTTAGGGTTAGGGTCAGGATTAGGGTTAGGTTTAGGGTTAGGGTTAGGGTACAGGTTAGGGTTAGGGTTATTGTAAGGGATAGGTTTAGGATTAGGGTTTGTGTTAGTGTTAGGGTTAGGGTACAGGTTAGCGTTAGGGTTAGGTTACGTGATAGGTTTAGGGTACGGTTTAGGTCTAGGGTTAGGGTTAGGGTTAGGGTGTGGGTTAGGGTTAGGCATCGGGTTAGGGATAGGGTACGGGTTAGGGTTAGGTTACGGGTTAGGGTTAGTGTTAGGGTTATGGTACGGGTTACGGTTAGGGTTAGGGTACGGGATTAGTTTTAGGGTTAGGGTCAGGGTTAGGTTTAGGTTAAATATAGGGTTAGGGTTAGGGTACGAGTTCGGTTTACGGTACGAGTTAGGGTTAGGGTTAGGGTTAGGTTTAGGTTTAGGGTTATAGTAGGAGGTTAGGGTTAGTGTTAAGGTTAGGTTTAGGGTTAGAGTACGTGTTAGGTTTAGTGTTAAGGGTATGGTTAGTGTTAGGGTTAGGGTTAGGGTTAGAGTACGGATTAGGGTTAGGTTTAGAGTTAGGGTTAGGTTAGAGTACAGGTTAGGGTTAGTGTTAGGGTTAGGGTTAGGGTTAGCGTTAGGGTAAGTTTAGGGTTAGGGTTAGGGTTAGTGTACGTGTTAGGGTTAGGGTTAGGGTTAGTGTTAGGGTTACGGTACGGGTTAGGGTTAAGGTTACTGTACGGGATAGTTTTAGTGTACATGTTAGGTCTAGGGTTAGGGTTAGGTTTAGTGTGCGGGTTAGGGTTAGGGTTAGGGTACGTGTTAGGTTTAGGTTTGTGTACGGGTTAGGGTTACGTTAGGGTTAGGGTGTGGGTTAGGTTTAGGGTTAGGGTAAGGGTTAGTGTTAGGGTACGGGTTAGGGTTAGGGTTAGGGTTAGGTTTAGGGTACGTTTAGGGTTAGGGTTAGGGTTAGGGTTCGGGTTAGGGTTAGTCTACGGGTTAGGGTTAGGGTTAGGGTTAGGGTTAGGGTTAGGGTTAGTGTTAGGGTTACGGTACGGGTTAGGGTTAAGTTTACGGTACAGGATAGGTTTAGTGTACGTGTTAGGTCTAGGGTTATGGTCAGTTTTAGTGTGCGGGTTAGGGTTAGGGTTAGGGTACGTGTTAGGGTTAGTGTTTGGGTACGGGTTAGGGTTATGTTTAGGGTTAGGGTACGGGTTAGGGATAGTGTTAGGGTTAGTGTTAGTGTTAGTGTACGTGTTAGGGTTAGAGTACGGTTTAGGGTTACGTTTAGGGTTAGGGTTAGGGTTAGAGTACAAGTTAGGGTTAGTGTTAGGGTTAGGGTTAGGGTTAGGGTACGGGGTAGGGTTAGTGTTAGCGTTAGGGTTAGGGTTAATGTACGGGTTAGGCTTAGGGTTAGGTTTAGGGTTAGGTTACAGTTTAGGGTTAGGTTTAGGGTACGGGATAGGGTTAGCGTACGGGTTATGTTTAGGGTTAGGGTTAGGTTTACGTTACAGGTTAGGGTTAGGGTATGTGTTAGGGGTAGGGGTAGGGTATGAGTTAGGTTTAGGGTTAGGGTTAGGGCTAGGTTTAGGGTATAGGTTAGGGTACAAGTTAGGGTTAGGGTTGAGGTATGGGTAAGGGTACGTTTTAGGGTTAGGGTACGTGTTAGGGTACGGGTTTGGCTTAGTGTGAGGGTACGGGTTAGGTTTAGCATTTGGGTACGGTTTAGGGTAAGGGTGAGGGTTAGGGTTAGGGTTAGGGTTAGGCTATGGGTTAGGGTCAGGATACGGGTTAGGTTAGGGTTAGGGTTAGTGTACGGGTTAGGGTTCGGGTTAGGTTTAGTGTTAGGGTTAGGATACGGGTTAGGGTTAGTGTTCGGGATATGGTTAGGGTATGGGATAGGTCTAGGGTTAGGGTTAGCTATACGGTGCGGTTTAGAGTTAGTCCCTGGGTTAGGGTTAGGGTACAGGTTAGGGTTAGGGTACGGGTTAGGGTTATGGTTAGTGTACAGATAGGGTTAGGTTTAGGGTTAGGGTACGGGTTAGGGTTATGGTTAGTGTACGGATAGGGTTAGGGTTAGGGTTAGGGTTAGGGTTAGGGTACGGGTTAGGTTT